>JANDJT010000012.1:11770448-11782056 GCA_024331685.1 Stegophilus panzeri
CGTGTTGATATTTCTGTAAAGCTGCTTTGAGACAATGTCTATTGTAAAAAGCGCTATACAAATAAAATTGAATTGAAGCTACAAACACTCCACCAACCTCAGCACACACAGATGCGATATAGTAGCCAGGTCGTCTTCTTTTGGTTTACGGACAAGACGTAACCATGCAAAGACGAATGACGTCTAACTGACATCAAAGTATAGATCCTTATTGTTTTACTGTTGCAAATCGGGGTAAGGTAAGGATACAGTTTTGAACACTGATTTTTTTTTTATGTACTTGCTCAATAATTGATTTTTGTTCATTTTTAACCAATAAAAAGTTCCGTACTGCAGCTTTAAATTAGCTTTATAGCTCATGGTAGTGTTGTAGGATTGCCTTACACACACTACTCTACTGTAGCGAGTGTAAAGGGTCACTCTGTGCATCCTACTGCTTAGCAAACTGCACATCCACACACACACTGTTGCAGATAGAGGCTTAAAGATGTGTCCCATGTTGCAATGCCCAAGAGTCACACTACTGTTTCTTAAATTGCTGGCTGATTACCTCATTGGATTGCTGGTTTCCAAATGGCTAATATGGAATTCTGTATTTCAGTATTTCTCAATCTTGCTATTTTAACCCCTCTAACAAACCTGACCGTGCATCGGCTCATTAACAAACTCTTCATGCCCATTTAATGAGGTTATAAGGGCAAGAGCAGGAAAAACACTCAGCTTTGGATCATAATAATCTAATTCAATTCAATAATCTAATACAATCCAATCCAAGACTTTAAGCCAGGAAACTGATTAACTAAAAGGGCCCATAATATGGAAAACACAACTGTCTTGCTTTTATTGATTTTTTTAAAGTTTCAAAATTTTCAGTCATCACAAAACAGTACTGCCTTATGACAAACCATTTGGGAACACCTAGCTGAAAATGATACACATATAGTTGAGGTCATAAGTTTACATATGTCTTGCAAAATCTGCAAAATGTTAATCATTTAAAAAAAAAAATAAGAGGGATGAAAAAAATAACAGATGTTTACATATAGTCCACAAGACACAATAATAACTGAGTTTACACAAATGAACCAGTTCAAAAGTTTACATACGCTTGATTCTTAATACTGTGTGTCGTTACCTGGATGATCCACGACTGTTTTTGTTTTGTGACAGTTGTTCAAACAAGTAGGCCCTTGTTTGTCCTGCGCAGTTTAACTGCCCACTGTTCTTCAGAAAAATCCTCCAAGTCCATATTATTTGGAATTCCAAAATTTTCTGCATATTTGACCCCTTTCCAACAGTGACTACATGATTTTGAGATCCATCTTTTCACACTGAGGGACTCGTACACAACTATTACAAAAGGTGCAAGCATTCACTGATTCTCAAGAAGGCAACACGATACATTAAGAGCCAGGGGGGTGTAAACTTTTGAACAGGATGATTGGAGTAATTTGTTATTATTTTGGGAAACATGTAAATATCTTACATAGCTTCTGATTGGCAGTTCTGAAGAAAAAAAAAAAAAGACCTTTTAACAAAATAACTTACACAGATAATCCACCGTTGATCATCCAGGTAACAACATACCGTATTAAGAATGAATCATAGGTAAACATCAGAACAGTTTTTTTTTTTTTTGTAAATTCAGTTATTATTGTGTCTTGTGGATTATATGTAACAATCTGTTATCTAAAATAGCTTATTCGGAGCAGTATTAAATTTAAAAAATGCCATTTTTATGAGCATTCATTATTATTATTATTATTATTATTATTATTAACATTTTGCAGATTCTGCAAGGCGTTTCTAAACTTATGACCTCAACTGTAATATATTACTTGTTAGGTTTACAGTTGGTTTACTTTAAAAAAAAAAAAATAAATGACTACTTATAGAAATCTATTGGGGTTTTTTTTGTTGTTGTTGTTGTTGTTACCTGAGGTTATTTGTTTGTTTGTGTGTAGAATTTGCTGAGGACCACACAACTGTTATTATAAATAAATAAATAAATAAATAAATAAATAAACAAACAAACAAACAAACAAACAAATAATTGAAGGAGGGTGTACTTTCTTTTTCTGCATGACTGCATACTGCACTAGACATGTTGTACAACTAGACATGTTGTATTATGTTATACTCTATGTAGTAAACAAACACAGTAACCAGCAATTCAGTCTAACTTGAAGACGGAGGATTCTGCGTACATCTTGGGTAAGAAATATGTAATTACGCTAAATATCCCCAAAAGAAAAACATTACTATGGGCAAATCAAATTTAATCAGAAACATTTCGTAGACTAATAAAACAATGACACTGCCTCCTAAATCCTCCAACAAAAGTATTTGGGGGAAAAAAGGGGATGAAAATGCCAGACAGTTACTACACTATTAATAACATGATTGCTAGTGTCTGTGAGAAAGGTTATTACAGTCAGAGACATTATCAGGATGATTTTCTAAATGGGGACCAATCATGGCACTCATCAACACACAACACAGACCAGTGGTTCTCAAAGCAGTTATCTGATTACGACCCACCATCAGATTTACTACACAGCCAAAAGTTTGTGGACACCTGCGCGTCCCACACACATATATGCTTTCTGAACCTCTCGTTCCAAATGACGTCCCCCTATGCTGTTATAATGAGCTCCACTCTTCTGGCAAGGCTTTCCACTAGATTTTGAAGCATGGCTTTGGGGATTTGTGGTCATTCAGCCACAAGCGCATTAGTGACGTCAGATACTGATGTCCAGCAAGAATGCCTGGCATGCAATCGGCATTCCAGTTCATCCAAAAGGTGCTCAGTGGGGTTGAGGTCAGGGCTCTGTTCAGGCCACTTAAGTTCTTCTACTCCAGCCTTTAGGAAACCATGTCTTCATAGACCTCGTTTTGTGCACAGGAGTACTGTCATGCTGGACCAGGTTTGGACTACGTCCCATAGTTCCAGTGAATTAAATTTTTATGTTAATGCGTACAAAAGACATCCTAGCCTATTCTGTCCTTCCAGCTTCGTGGAAACAAATGGTCGTGATGGTCAGGTGTCCACATACTTTTAGCCATTTCGTATATTAGATTTAAAGAGATTTTATAGTTATAAGCCTGCATGACTGGTCACTTGATTTAATCCAAATTAATTTTAATCCAAACCTGAACTCAAAAACAAGTCAGCCTATAAATAATATCAAACTCGACCAAGAGAGATCAAAATGTCTTCTGTTGATGGAAAGTTCAAGAATAAAAACAACTCCAAGACTCCAATAAATAGCCAAAATATTCCTGCACACATTTAAATGATGAGCTGAATACTTAGCTTATGTTCTGAAAATCAATCTGTGTTGAGGGGGTCTGAGGTGTTTATTTTACAGTTGAAGGACGATAGGTAGAAATACAATAACAATATGAAGATTTGTCCAAATCAAACAGCTCTCAGGTGTTCTGGATGGGACGGCTAATGTGTCTTCTTGATAATCCTTCCTTGTTTGTGATCTCCTCACGCCATACCAGACAAACTGATTTGCCTAAACCACAGTACAACAGTGTTCACCACAAACACGGAGAATTAACAAAACAAAACCTCTCATTTCCCTTTATGCATCCTCATACGTAGAGGGCGGTGGAGTCTGCAGTTACTTACTGTAGGTTTGTACACAAATGTATACAGACAGACAGACAGACAGACTCACTGATTCATTCAACTACTGATTCTAGCCTGAGGAAAAAAAATAAGCACTCGGTAGAAACTCATGTATTATTTACACCGAATACACACCTTGTGAATGTTACCTAATGCCTACATGGCAATTACTGACTCTTTAATTTGAAACATCTTACACACACACACACACCCATTCACTAAGGAGCCACTACATTTAGTACTTTAGTATATGTATCTCCAAGGACAAGGACATCTGTGTTGCAACGTAGACACATCTGTAGCAACCACATTTAATTAGCGAAAGGTGAAATGTAACACTGTTTTACACACACACACACACACACACTGACTCACCTGAGCTCAGCGTTACAAACCGTCGCGTGAACTGTTTAAAAAGCTCTTTACCAACCGACAAAAGCGTCGCTTAAAATAAACGCTACTTCACTTGTAAAGTACGAGTCTCTCTATTATACACAAACAAAACGACTCCAATACGAATACTGTAAATGCGTAAAAGTATTAATAGTCTTTAAGTGGTTAAACAACACAAAAACTAGAGAACGACAGGCGAGGTTTCACTTCTCTCAGAGAAAATACTGTATACGCGGAATGGTGGGAATGGTGCTGGACGACTGGAATCCAAAAATCTCACCGGCTGCATAACAAACGCCTCGCTGTTGGACATGTAGTGTACTACATAAAGCCTGGAACGCCATTAGGTGACACTACATGTAGGGTGCTTATGTAGAAAGTTAGGAGCTATATGGTATACGGCCCCACGGTTTTTTCCCCTCGCTGGGCCTGCTGAAAGCGCCCTCTATCGGCAGGATTCTTACAAGCACGGCCCACCCGTTTCATTTGCACACCAGATTGAGGCTGCACAAATTAAATCCTGGATTATTTATTTGTAATAGTGCGGATTTAAAATAAGTAAGTAAATAAATAAATACAAATATTTTAAATAGGCTTCATTTTGTCTTCTTTTATTGTGCAAGCTGTTCAGTGGGCATGACCCATCTTAACCATCCATCCATCTATTTTCCATACCGCTTATCCTATACAGGGTCACAGGGAGCCTGGAGCCAATCCCAGGGACCTCAGGGCAGAAGGCAGGGGACGCCCTGGACGGGGTCTCAACGCATCGCAGGGCACACTCGCGCACACACTCACACACCACAGACAATTTGGAAATGTCAGTCAGTCTACAATGCGTGTCTTTGGACTGGGGGAGGAAACCGGAGTACCTGAAGGAAGCCCCCGAAGCAGGGGGAGAACACGCAGGCTCTGCGCACACGGGGTGGAGGAAGGATTCGAGCCCCTAACCCCGGAGGTGTGAGTCAAACGTGCTAACCACTAAGTCACCGTGCCCTCAATGACCCATCTTATATTCAATTGCGATGTTCTTCATTTAAATTTACACCCCCTTCATTTTAGGCCAGTGAGGATAAAGCCAATTAGGATTTAACTTTAACTTCTCTGAACTACTTGTGCAGATCAACCTTAAATTTCTATACTCAACACAGTATTACATATTTGGGTTAGGAGTGAAATGCTGAAAATTTTATGCATTACCATGTTTCCATTGTTCTTTGGCAATTTCTAGTATTATACTACTGGAATATATGATAACTTTAAAGCAATACTTGAGTGTAATTAAGTGAATATTTCTGCTGCTCCCTGTTTTCTGCTTTTAGGCATTAAGGTTCCTATTAGCCGCTCAGGGATTTGGTTGTAGTGCGTCATGCAAAACTGAAAAGTCCTTGCCAACGTTGCTGAGCTCAGTGCAACTGAAATCCACATCCAGACTGTGAATACCTCTGAAGATAATTTTTCTGAAACATACAGCAATAAATTACCTGCAAATTATTACCTTTATTTTTGTAATGATCTAAAAATAAAAATAAAAGAGAGCTACCCAGTGTACATTGACCAATAACTTTATTTATGTTTCAACTGTAAGCATATTTTGTTTTATGATAATTTATTCATTCAGATTTCTCCTGTCAGGGTAACAGTATATCCAGAGCCTATCCTGGGAACACCTGAGAGTGTGAAATGGGAATACACCCTGGATGAGATGGCATGTCATTCCAGGCCGTAATGCACACACATTCACACCTAGGAACAATTTCGAGCTCAGGATCAAATCCTGGACCTTGGAGCTGTGAGACGACAATGCTACCTGCTGCACCACCGTATCTCCCCATTCTGAACACACTAATAAGAAAAATATTTTCAAAAAACACTAAGAGCTTAGTTTATAAAACATGTTGACTTTTATTGCTCAGAGAATACAGCTTACAGCTCCTGCAAAGCCATGTGAACACGTGCCTCAACTAAAACTTACCAATCGTCACAAGATAAGAATTGACCACACATTCACAATGCAACTTGTACACATTGCACCAGAGAGATACAGAGGAACAAAAACCTTCTGCTCGCATATGAAAACATTTTACAGTTTGATAGTTGCTATCAATATAGGGACACTGATGGTGGCGTAGTTCAGTGCCATCAGTGACCAGAGTTTCTTCCTGTAAAGAGTGTAAAACTGTCCAGAGGTTTCTTAAGACTATCTGGTGACTGAAGTTTCATCTCTATCTTTGGTACTAAAGAGACAGATATTATTCTGTAGTTCTCCTTTCAATACTGTTCTGAACACAGGCCAGACAAAAGCTGCATCCTACGTACACTGTACTCTTTCCAAACTAAACTAAAATGAAACAAAAAGAAACTTCCTACTTTACAACCCAGATCAGCTCTCTGTCTAATACACAGGAGCGAGACAATTTGCTGTAAAAATCAATTCTCAAGGGGAAGAAAAAAAAAAAAAGAAAGAAATATTTTAACTCATAACTATTTTACAAAAACAAAAAAGTAAGAAATCTACAGGACACCTAAAATAAGAGGCATTTGAATTTAAACACTCATTCCTGCACCAAACCGAGAACAATTCAACGTAATGTGTCTTCTGCCACCAATATATCATACGACTCAAAGTCCAAAAACAATGATGCACATACAATAGGGCGCCTTAAAATATTTTTACTGTCTGAAAGAAAAGCAGGAATTTATGTCACTGAAAAATAAAAGGAGGGAAAAAGTCTAACGCTAACTTGACATAAGGGATGGGCCAAATAAAACAGCCATCTGGCCATGGTGTTTTCTAAAAAGTCAATATAAACGGATACTGCAAGTGAGAGAGAAAGCAAGCGAGAGAGATAGACAGAGAGAGAGAGAGAGAGAGAGAGAGAGAGAGAGAGAGAGATCACATGTCATCCTCTTCATCATCTTCCTGGGAGGATCGGGCATGTTGAGCTGCGGTGGCTGAAGCTTCTGCTGCTGCTAACTGAGCCTGCTGTGCCGCCTGTTGCATCTGCAGCCACTCCTGCTGGGCGAGCTCAGCCTGCTGCTGCCGCGCCTGCAACACACACACAAAATGTAAGGGACATGCACCACACTGCTGTATACACGTCAGGCACAGGACTTTATCAGAAATTCACAACAGAGTATAACTGCCATATAAGCAAACATTATGCACTTTGGATGTCATGGTCCCCTCACTGCATGAGCTTTCCTCTGAAAATGTCTCTTCTTGTAGTATGCTGGCTTGGCTGGCTTTTTTTTTTTTTTTTGAGGAAAACTACTTGAATTGGCAAAATTCCAACGCGCTATATAGTTCTGCACGGTCTTTCGCAGTGGTGTTTGCTGGTAAATGAGACCTTTTAGCTGTACTCATATTCAGCGCACAGGAATGGAAGAGGGCTTTGGCTGAACGACGCAACTACAGAAAATTTGTGTTAATTTTGGAAAATTGCAAGCTTCTTTGAATATTGCCGGGATTGCTTGATTTTGCATTCACTTCTGCGAAATCCTGGAGGGAGTGATTAATATTTCCCTTCACTGGAAATAAGGCCTCGCTCACACCTAGTATTAGCATGCTTCCTCGGTGATCGAATCACAGGTGGACAGCAGAGATGCACAGCTGTTCACATCTGGCGTTATGAACGAGTCTCCAGTGAACATCTGTGATCAGATTTCATACATCACTTCCATTGGAGAAAGGCTGTCACGTACATTTATAACATTAGTGTTCCTCTATATATATATATATATATTCAGGGAGAAATGTCCCACGTATCCTGGTGCATGTAACTTTACGGGCTGTTTCAAAAGTTTTCATTGCATGGTCTGCTAATGAAACTTAGCATGCATGAGAAATGGGATAACAAATGAAACTGTGATAAAGCTACGCTGTTATAGCTTTGCCTTTATCCATTAGCCTAGCGGCAGAGAGCTCTACCATTCAGTCTTTCAATGATTACAATTTTTCCAGCTAGGGCAATGGCACAGTCGATCAGGTGGTCCTTCGTTGCTGTCTGGGATGCATCGAGACGCATTTGCATTTACATTACGAATGTGATGTGGCCGTGTGTGTCCAAGATCATCTCTGAATGTGGTTTGAGTGATTGGATCACAATGCGTTTTCCAGATGCATTTGACCCCGTTCACACTTGTACTTCACTCTGTCCACTTGTTAATGCCAGGAGTGAACAGGGTCTAACAGCCTAGCCCAAACCTGTTCCAGCATGACAATGCCCCTGTGCACAAAGCAAGGTCCAAGGTCCATTTGGAATGGGGTGTTCAAAAAGCTAATATGCTTATAATTATATAGTTATAAGCATATTATAATATAAAAACATAATTAACAGCAGGCACACAGTGGCTTAGTGGTTAACACGTTGGCCTCACAACCTCCAGGGTTGAGGGTTTGATGCCTGTCCTTGCACTGTGTGTGTGGAGCTTGCATGTTCTCCCTGTGCTGGGGGGGTTTCCGCCGGGTACTGCGGTTTCCTGTGGATGTGTGGATTGGCACCCCGTCCATAGTGTACCCCGCCTTGTGCCTGATGCTCCCTGGGATAGGCTTCAGGTTCCCCGCGAGCCAGTAGGATAAGCGGTATAGAAAATGGATGGATGGAGGACAATTAACATAACATTTACAACAGTGAAAAAGTATGCTATTAGAGAAGGCCTCATTTGCGATGTTTACCTTGGCGAATAACTCCTGCTGCTGGCGGAGAAGCTCCTCTTCTGGGATGCCGAGATTTTCCAGACGTGAGCTCGCCTTTCTCCGTTTCAGCGCGACTGTCTTACATTCCTGTAAAACGTCCTTCACTTCCGTTATGTAGGATCCAAAACCGAGACTTTCAAGTGCTTCAAGAGAAGAGGGAAAAAAGAGAGGCTCTATTAAACATTGGTGTCTGTGATTCATTCATCACAACTATTATTGGCCTGTACCATTGCACAGACTGAAACCACAGTTTGAATGAGCTTAGCAAACCACTATCTATGACTTTTTATTGCTTATTACGACTATTACCTAGTACCTCATGACATTTACAGAAGAATGCTTACACAGAAATGTAACTGTCTGCTAAATCACAGAGCAAAAACAAGGGGTATGTCCAAAATGCACAAAAAAATTACAAACAAACCAAAACTGCATTCAAGGACTGTATTTGGAGACAGGAAGGCATCAAGTCATGCCCAAATCCAATGTTTGCATAGAATGTTGCCTTCTGAGTTACTCTCATCTGGCTGATTTTTGAAGTAGACGACTTCTTACATATCCCATAATCCAGTGCGTCAGCCAGCCCATAGAAAATGGTGATGGAAAACTCTAGGTAGAGAGGGGCAATGTGTGGACATTTGTAATTATTTCTGGCTTAAGATTTTATTTCTAGTTAGAATTGTCTGGTGTCATTGCAGAATATTCACTCTACCCCCCCAAACAATAAATACATTATTCTATTTCATCTAATGGACTTTATGGAGTTATTGACCATTAGCGAATATCGGTAACCTGGCAACATGCTGATGCATGCTGCCTTCAAAGCTCTCAAACGGTTGTCTTACAGGTACTTTTGCAGATATCAAAACGCTGCCTTTTGGCGTGTTGGTGTGCTGACGTGATGTTTCGGCACATCTTAGAATTCTGTCCATTCCTCTACCCATCCATCCCAGTGAATGAGCAGTGGCCGTCAGTCTAAATAAATAAATAAATAAATAAATAAATAAATAAATAAATAAATAAATAAATGAGGCCTCTCCATCTGCCGATCCCAAAGGAGGAGGTGTGCCCTCTGTACCAGTCAATCTCAGTGAAGGAGGGATGGCATCTACTACCCTATTATACAGTAGGCGAAAAGCAGGGTGCCAAAGGAGCAGTATGTCCGAATTGTCAGTATTCATAAAACAGTAGGTGAGAAATTCCAGTTGACCTACTGCTTCCACTGAGAAAGCAGAATCAAAAATGGCGGAAGGTAGCGCGTCAGCTCTAAGTTGTAGGTCACATGATATTGGCAACATGCTGGATTTAGCATGTCTGGATTGTATTCATACTACACACATATACCGATCAGTATGTACTGTGTCAACGGACTAGCAGTAGGTACTGTCATAGCATGCGATTTCGGACGCAGCCATAGTCTCTATACCGGTCAGTCCCAGTGAAGGAGGCGTGGCCTCTGTGCCCATCTGTCCCAGGGAAGGAGGCGTGGCCTCTGTGGCCATCAGTCCAGGTGAATTTTACAACTTCAGTATTCACAAACTTTTCTAAAGAAGAAATAAAACTAGACAGGCCTGGATTTAAATTTTCCATGCACACCTATGCAAACACATGGTAATTCATCAAATGGGTTACAGGAAAAATATAAAACAGATGTGTCATGATGAGGCAGAAAAAGAAGCAGTGGTACAAGTAACTGTGGCAAAGCTGTATCCTATGTTTACCTATGAATCATGTAGTGCTGAGACTGAAATATTAATCTAAGACAACAAAGCCAGTAGGTGTAGCTAAGCTGTGACACAAGCTTCTTTAAGTTTTTAACTGCATTTAAACAGACTAAATATGAAAGCAAAAAAAAAGTGGTAGTTATTATAAAATATGTACACAATAATACTGTTGGGCTAGTGTTTATCATGTGAAGAGCTGAATGTCCCCTCATGTTTCACACCAAACTGAAAGCAATGAGGTTCACACAAACACAGCTTCATGTGGATGATGAAAGGCAACACCTTAGGTAAATCTTCATGGAAAGCAGAACAGGTTAAAACTGCTAGTAGTATTCAGTCCAGCTTGTGAAGCACACAATTCACGTTCTGTTTACTATAGCCGCAATTTAACTCACCAAAGGTTTTATAAGGTTTTATATTTTATAAGGGTATGTGAGGGTCAACCCAGAGTACATCAGGGAAGGAGCTCCTAAATGATTTGGTTCACTTCAGTAGGAGCTCACAAATGCAGCAGATTTCTGCACCCCAGTTTATTCGCAAGTACAGTCCGAGTCCTAACCTGCTCTGACCATGCAAAGTGTCTGGAAAAAGAGAAATAGGTCACTGCATATTTGTGAAATGATTTGTTTAACCAAAGAGAGACTTGCTCTTCTATTTTCCCCAGCACAGGATCTAAACTGGTGTAGGCATTTATAATGGTGTTGCTCACAATTAACAGCAAACTGGACTTCTCTAGGTTCAATCTCTGCTGTTCATGTATAAATAAGACAGAAAGAATATAGAGAATATATATTATTTAACTAACAGTATTTATGCAATGTTTATGCCTATACCTTACAAGATGAAAGCGCATTTTTCTACCTCAATCATATTTCAGTACTTCAGGATCCTACATTCATATCATTTATTAACTCATATGATGCTTTTATCCAAAGCAACTTACAAATGAGGAAATATAAGCAAAGCAATATATTAGTAGTGTTATCATACAACTGAGTTCTAGAAAAAGTGTGCAGAGTAGAGGTGTAAGAGCAGAAAAGAGATATTACACACACAGACACACAATATTATATATATACTTCCAGGCATCTGTCGTTAACTGTTTGCAGGTTGAGTGAGAGAACATAAACCTCAAGGAGTGTGTGTGTGTGG
>JANDJT010000012.1:11806999-11817073 GCA_024331685.1 Stegophilus panzeri
TTGAAAAAGTTCTATTTAAGTGTTGATTTGATTGAACAGGGTTTGCAGTAATCAGGCCTGGTTGCATCTAGTCCAGCCGAACCCCATTATGAATACAGTTTCACAGATTTGGGGAATTATTAACTACGGGAGCAAATACATTTTCACACAGGCCCAGTTGGTATTGGATAACTCTTTTGCTCCAATAAATAACATTATCATTTAAAAACTGTATTTTGCGTTTACTCCGATTGCCTTTGTTGTATCTTAGATTTAGTTTTAATTTCTGAAACAATTTATTATGAGTTATGTACAAAAACAGAAGAAATCAGATACTAATACAAATACAAATAAATACAAATACTTTTTCACAGCACTGTATGTTTGATAATATATTACACAATTTTGGGGAGTTTTATTAACAGTGCTTGGTATTGTTTTTCTGCTTCAGCATTTGATGAAATGTAATGAAAATTTTATTGCACTTTTTTGTTACTCAAATGTTTTCTGTAGTTTTCATTTCAGTTCATTATAATAGCCCTGTTACAAAAACTAATGTAATAAGTTACAATAAATAATATATTTAAAATGTTTTATTATTCAATTATCTTCACATTTCCGCATTTATCATATGTTGTTCAAATGATGTCACATGAGTTTACGTACGATTTCAGGACATCGCTTGTTGAAATGCACTTATTACTTATTAATTAGCACTTTTAATTGCATTAAAAAGATATGATTATATATGTATGATTATAAAGGATATTACCAGCAGTTTGCTACAAGGTACACCTACCTACCTAGCAAATCTCCCATTTTATCAGGTAAACACTTATGTTGGTTCTGTTTATTCTTCTATTCCTTTTCTTTTAATTCTCCTCTTTTTAGATTCAACCTCTATCCAACACTATTACATTCTTCCCTCTTTCAATATGTTTAAGGTCTGCATTGCTCTTGCCAGCCCAAATCCTCCACAGAGTCTGGCTTCAACTGCAGATCAGGGAAGATGTTTCCATCCAGCTGGTCCAAAACTGCAGGTCTTGTTAGCTCTTGTTTTAATATCCGACCAAAATACAGCCAAAAACCATTTCCATTTAATATTAAGCCCAGATCCAAATGCAGAACATGTTCTGTTTATACCAGTATGTTATTAGATATTGGATATATTTCTATCTAAGCTATCCACCAAAGTGAGGAAATTGAAATTCTTTAGTTTCACCCTTTGTGGTAGATCACAGTTCTTGTGTGTAATGTGTATTGGATATACAGTACATCTTGTTTTATTTAGAAACTCTGGGGGAGACACTAAGTAAGAATCACAGGGTGAGTCAGGCTCACAAAGCGGTCACGCTAAATTATCCACCTTTCTAATTCTGTCCAGCTCCATCAGAACTTCTCACCAGACTAAACAGTGTGAAGGAATTGTAGGCATTTTCTCAGTTACTGCCCATCAGACCATTCACACACTGACTGTGACACTAACATGGTCACAGCAATGTGTGTGTGTGTGGTATTGGTCGAAGTGTATCAGGTGCCCAGTATTGTTGGAGTCTACTGTCGCACCTTTATACACTCATACAAGCATCTCACACACTGACAACACAATGTGCTTTAATGATTTTTTTTAAAAAGTGTAGCGTACTAGCAAATACCATACAAGAATGAAAAGGGAGTTACTATGACTCATAAGGGAAAGACATTTGCTGCTTGAGGAAGTGACCATTAAATACAGAAACATATTTTCAAACAAATGCAAATGCTGTATTGTGTTAATGATTGTAAAAGGGAACAAATGTGTTTTGGTCATTTAAATTAAAAAAAGAATGAAAGCACTATCTGTGCTGAGGCAAAAACACACCGAAAGAACATCACCAAAAGGTATGTCAATGTGCCTGGAATGTTGAATTGCTGGCTTGGGTGATTGAGCACTTTGTGGCCTACATGTGGCAAATTTCCGGAGATCTGCTTTATGTGTGATTGTGCAGTCTGTGCAATCAGTAGCACAAGGAGAGGTTTAGAGCCTAAACCCCTCACAGCAAGCTCAGCATTTTCAGCTGTTGTTTCCTGCTTTAGTTACACCCACATGCACACACCATGGTCTTACCAATAATTCCATTGCAAACTCATCTGAATGCACGGTTTGATTTGCAGCTGTTCACTGTCAGAAAAGGTATTGTTCTGATTTTATTCATCAAAGTATAAACAATATGAATGTACAACATACAACTTCCAGTTATGCCCTTTAATAATGCTCCTGTAACTAAAGGTCCCCCAGTGACAGTTTGTAAAATCCCAGGTCATTAATGGTGTGGGGGGGGGGTGTTGAGAGTGTTATAAGGGACAATAGGTGAACCTGCAGAGACCTACAACTTAACAATGAAAGTGAGTGCACATATTCACCCGAAACATACTGATTAAATCAGACAAATCAGACAATCAGACAAATCCTACACAAAATCCATCCATCTTCTATACCACTTTATCCTTTTCAGGGTCACAGGGAAACCTGGAGCCTATCCCAGGAAGCATCAGGCACAAGGCGGGGTACACCCTGGACAGGGTGCCAATCCATCGCAGGGCACAATCACACACACATTCATACACTACAGACACTTTGGACACACCAATCAGCCTACCATGCATGTCTTTGGACTGGGGAAGGAAACCAGAGTACCCGGAGGAAACCCCTGCAGCACAGGGAGAACATGCAAACTCTGCACACACAGGACCACGGCGTGAATCGAACCCCCGACCCTGGAGGTGTGAGGCGAACGTGCTAACCACTAAGCCACCGTGCACCCCTCATGAACAAACAGTGATGGTAAAACTAAATGAAATCTAAATAAATATGACAGTAGTTCTAATCAAATCAGTTTAGTACATAGCTGAGTAAGGTGACGTAATAGTCAAAACATTTATTTACATCATTACAGACTCTTGATGAAGTGATTTCAGGAGATTAAACAAGCCTTTGCAAGAGAAGAGATCTGAATCTACGTAAACGTTGTTCCTCCACATTTCCCGTTGGAACAGTGGAAATTTTCTCTGGCTTTAGACAGCACATTCCATCTACTCAAATGCATAATTAATCCACAAGAATGCACATTCACACACACACACAAATGACTTAACCCTAACCCTTGCAATAAGAACATGGTTAAAACCGACACATCAGTTAGTCTGTAAAGGTGGATGAGTTTCATAAGAAGGTAACCTGTTATCTCTCTGTAAACCCGTGGATTCTGAAGACCATTCTGAAACACGTTTAGGACAGAACAGATCCCAGATGCTTCTACCTCTCTCATTTCTTATTTGTGCTTAAGAGTCACATTAATACCACCAGCCATCACAGCAGGAGACGCCACAGATGCCACGTCTCACTCAAGAGGAACTGCACCACAGATTTCTCTGATTCATTCTGTTCTGACTAAATAATGAATAAATCTTCATTCCGTTTTCTATTCTCAGTTTTATAGGCTAGGATGGAAACATGACGTAAAACATTGTCTTTGCCCAGAATCGTTTTTTTTTTTTTAAAGTTGCATTAATCTGAAAACCAGATCACACCACAAACAGACATGGAATAGGAAAAAAAAAACCTCAGCATAATGTCTGGTAGTTTCTGTGGACAACGTTGCAATGAGACATATGAGAGATATGATTATTACAAGTTGGATTATTAAAAGGTATGGACTTACACACACAAATTTAATGAAAGTCTTGTTTATACAGACTGAAATTCATAGTACCAGCTCAGGCATGTACAAGGTATTGCCCAGTCCCATTTGACTAGGCTAAGAAGTGGAAGCTAATGTAACCTAATAAAGTTGTTGGCCAGTGTTTTATTGTATTTTTTCCCAATATATTAACTACTAGGTGATGTCTTGTGCTAGCAGGAGAAAGGCTTGGTGTTGGACTTTATTTTGCTTAGTTTCATCAATGTTTCCACGTATCAGTTTATTCCTCATTCTGAAAAGATTTTGCATGACAAAAAATGCTTTGTAATCTGTGCATGCTGATTAACCCATCTAGTAAAAATTGACCCTCATTTTGAGGCCTGTTCTTTGCAACCAAAGCCAATGTGAAATGGACATGAATGGGGCAAGACTGGGCAAGAAAAACATTCGGGTTTAACCCTGAAGTCAGGCATCCCTTTTTGATGCCACTCTCGTTAATCGGTGCATTTCCTGTAGAAACTCATTCCAACTTTTCGGTTTGGACTGACTACCACAAAATAGTCATTGTCATAGTTAAAGCTGCTATATGTAATTTTTTCTTACTTGAGCCAATTTTTTTTTTTAAATGGTTTTGCTTTTACTATTGATCACAAATCCAGCAACCAGTGGCTCATCCATAGGGTCAAGTGCGGCAGAGCAACACCATTTATATCAGCCATTTATAGCCAATGAATGCTAATGACCTCTTTTGAGTGACCAACAATTTTAAACAAGTTATAAGACAAATATAAGCTAATGTTCCATGGAATTACTCGCCTTACTGGATATTGCACAATCGCACTTAGCTTCCACAGAGTTATTATTGCACCCAATGGTCAAAAATGAGATGGCAGCAAGCACTAATAGAGGTCCATCCCTGCCCTGTGCTTGCTTTTCTGTGAAGGAGGAGCAGTGGACAGACAATTAATGACAGACTGTGCTAAACACTGTTTCTGCAAAGATCTTGTTTTATAGCAAATAATCCAAATTCAATCCATTTTCAAATAAAAGTTAAGTGAAAGTGCAGACAGTGGGTCAATGATTAACCATTCCTATTGTAAGATATATTGCAAAAATTGGAAGAGAATTAACTATTCAAGGTACAGCTCAACTACATCAGCTTAAAACAAGTGAAAAAAACCCAACCCTTTTTATGTGCACATAGTCTGACTGAAGTTTACTGTAACTATGAGAAGGAACACTACTGCAGTTGATGACTGTGTGTCTTGGTTATTTCCACTTAAATGTTGAAATCTAGAGCATGAAAACAAGACGAGTGTGTGCATGACTGTAGTAGAGCAGCAGAGCGAGTGAAAGAGACTGCTACAGGTAAGCATTTTTAGAGTTGTACTTAGCTTGTTAGTACAGATAAATATGATGGTGTGTAAGTGATGGAATATGAGATTCTGTTACAGATATCATGTTTTGTAAACACAGAAATGACATGCTGAAGAACTTGCTTCAGTCAGCAAAACCCATATTTAGCTTGTTCATATTTAGTGTTTTCCTGCCTGCTTGAATAGGTCAGTTTTGACATATGGCTAATCTACAGTCTTAGAAAAACTAAAGCAGTGGATCTCAATCTATTTTCAGCATGGACCCCTAGCATATTCCGGCAAGTCCTCGTGGACTCCCCACATAATATGTCTGTATTAATATACAGTATAATTATAGTATATAATGTATAATAATATATGTAAGTCATCTATATTACACATTTTCATAAATCAACAAGTGTCAAATTATATACTGCTTGCTATTCACATGGCTTTAACATTAACAGTGACATTTCTGTACACTGATATTAACGTTTCATTTTACCCATCTGTGTTAAACTTGAAACTGTTGTTTTTGCAGCCGGGGGGTTAAATTGTTCACACATTTTATTCATACAGCTTTCAGTTTTCGATATACCAGGGAAATATTTTTTTAAATATGTAATTTGCTAATACCTAACGGAATCATAGCAATTCCTAGTAATAGATTTGTACTGTTACTGCTTGTGAAATGACATATGTGTTCATCAAAACCTTGTGTGCTATTTGCTGAAGGCTCTTATCTGTTTCTTATAGTGACTGATCCTGTTCAACTTGTTTTCTCATTTTGTCCAACTTGCCTCGTGGATCCCTTTTGGGGGAATGAAACAAAACCTCACACATAAAAAAAAAAAAAAAAAAAAAAAAAAACTCAGTGAGAGGACACCATATGACTATCACACAAGTGAGAAGCAGATGACTCAAAAGTCTTTATTTAAACAAGGCCATAATTCAGAAAATAGCAGTGAAATAAAATAAAAATGAAAAAGAAAAAGTAAACAATTAATATATGTTATGAGTGAAAATTCAAATGATCAGTGATTAGGAAGAAGGTGATACAGTTGAAGGTGAGGCTTATATGGAGTAGCTAGAAATGTGCCAATAACACTGTTATGATGATCATTTCAAATCATCAACATTAACTTTCTGTTAAATTTGGGTCAATATTTTGGGCAAATTGGAAAAAAAAAGCAAAAAAAAGCAGAACTGCACATGCAGAGGGCAATTCCAGAATTATATACAGATGGAAAAATGCTTTTACTTTAATACAATTTTTTTTAAACCATAGTGAAATACATTAATTTATTAATTCATCTTCAGTAACCGCTTTATTCAGGTCAGGTTGTGGCAGACACAGATCCCTGGCACACCAGACATGACTACATCCTGGATGGGACCCCAGTCCATCACAGGGCACCATGTACACACACTGACACACTCATTCACACCTAGGGGCAATTTAGTATAGCCAAACCTTCAGATGTTTTTGGGAGGTGGGAGGAAACCAGAGAACTCTGCAAAAAAAAAAAAAAAAAAAAAGGAACATGCAAAACTCTGCATAGATGGTAATCTGAGCTCGGGATCAAACCGGGAGACCGGAAGTTGTGAAGTGTAAACACTACCTGCTGCACTAGTACAATATTGTAATAATATTGTAATCTGAAAAAAAGGTCAGACAATTGTTGCTATATTAAATATTTATATTGACACAAGTTGTGTCATTAAAAGGTTGTTTACAGTTTTAAGAGACTTGACATAAATACATTGGAAATAGCTCTGTCACAAGCTGAGCTACCTCTGTGCACACACCCATCATGATGTTTTACTGTATGATCATTCACATCACAACACTTTACATGGACAGCAATAATCTAATTATTGACCTTATTCTGAATAAGACAATATTGTGATTAAGGTGTTTACATGAGTGGTTTTTAGAATATTCCTTTCATGTTCCCGTTTTACATGTTATAGAACATAGATCGATTAACGGCACACGTCATTACATCCCCACGCCACGCCATCCGACGTTCCCTCCAGAATTTCACGTATCGACATACAGTTCTTCTTCGTTATGGTACCGTGTACAGTTTCGGGTGTTTTTATTTTACGAACGCTTTAAGTGCAGTAAATTATTTGTCATGTTATATGTGCAAATAGACGACTTCTTGAAGCCGTGGGCTGCGTCCCAAACCGCGTACTTACCTACTATACAGTAGCTGAAATACATGTACTCACCTACTATACAGTAAGTAAGTACCCGGTTTGGGTCGCAGCCGTGCTCTCTTGTTTGCCATAAAACGGTTGAGCGCTGCCGTGTGTGATCGTGTCCTGTCGCAAAATGCGGTGAACACTCTCACACAATGTTAATAGTGTGATTAAGGTGTGTACATGTCTGTAATACACTTCAACAATGCGACTAAAACAGGAATACTCCACATGTCTTAATTCCATTTGTGTTTACTTCGATTATGACTTTAATCAGATTAAGGTAATAAAAAAATTCCTGTTTGCATGGTAGTTTCTTAATCAGAGTGTTGTCTTAATCGGGTTAATATTGAATTATTGTTGTCCATGTAAACGTACTGACTGTCTATTATGTGGGTTAGGGTTCAGTGGGACATTTTCAGTGGTTGAACTGGTTCAGCTGCATTGTTGCACATGCTGTTGTTTGACATTCCTGTTAGTAAAAGCTCAGCTTAATGAAAACTACTGGAGTCTGCTTTATTTTTGACTGTATAAAAGTATATTTTCTGATATTGCCAGCAGGTATTATATTCATTTTTAACTGCATAAAACTGTTATTGCATTGGTGACATTCTTCATATCAGCAGGTCCTTAACTATCATATAAGAACACAACCAAAACTTCTCCCACACTGTCAAAAGGAAATACACTGCTAATGGTGAATAAATAGTGTCTAAATAGCTTGTCATTGCTAAACAATATGCTCCAGTAATGTGTGTGTAGAAACACTTTACTTTCTTCACAGCAAAAGCCAAATCACAGTTGTCAAATGATATCAAACATTTCCAGTCTAAAACACAATCCTACTTTTCAATACACACAATGGATAAAGTATTTCAAAAACGTAACTCTTAACATACAAAAGTCATTCATGTCAAGTTTTAAAATCATAAATTGGATCCAGCAAACAAACAAACAAACAAAAAAACCCTCTTGGGGACTGGAAGGTAAGACATGAGCATTGTTTTAAATTGATAGAACAGCCTGATCAGTAGGATATCACATTTCCTCTCACTCCATGTCACTTTTTATCATGGAGGTCAGGTTTGCCGGTCAGGGCCTCACCTGAGCTTGGCATTCAGTTTCTCCATGGCTGCTTGCCGCTCTTCTGTTTTCTGCTGTGAACGGCGCAGGACGTCTCTGAGTGTCTGCAAGTGGTCCAGCGTGTCCACCAGCTCACCACGCACTGTCTTCATTTGACTTTCCAGCAGCTGTGTGCGGTGTAGAGAGTTACGCCGCTCTCGCTTACTGCGCTGCACCTTCTCCTCCAGCTCAGACACTGGCGGAAAGGAAAAGACAGAGACAGAAGAGTCAGATAGAACTTGCATCACTATTGGCTCCTTTATATCTATGTACTCGGATTGAATTCAGATTTACTTGCTGTTTCAATTACATTTAATGTAATTTAATGCACTGAACCCGTGGGACAAGCTTTAGAATGGTGCAAATATTAACACACACACACACACTTCCAGTACTGACTTAATAAATAAATTTCAGACTCAGTTCACAGATATTAAGCAAGTAAATGTCCATTAAACAAACACAAAGAAAACGGACACAAACCCATGTTGTCCTCGGAAGTGTTTTTTTCTGTCCCCGTCTCAGTCTTTTTATCCATCATGCTTTTGGTCTCCTGCAGCATCTTCTCCATCTGAGCCAGCTGTGAGGCTTTGGCTCCGCTGGCCCTGCGGATCATCAGCAGCTCCCGCTCCTTCTCACTCAGCTCACCACGAAGCTTATTCATGTCCTCCTGAAACTGGCTGTACGTCCAACACCCATACACACACACACACACACACTCTCTTCAAGACACAGGATGCTGGTCAACAAATATTAGGAATAAATAAACAGAGGAATATCATGTGGAAACACGACTCCAAGCAGAAACTGACTGTTCATGCGGCAAAGCAAAGCAACAATTAGTACTATATTGTTCTATCACAGGACATCACTGTATAATGTGGTATATGAAGGATTATTATTACACCACTTCTGATCTAAATACTTAGCTGTACCAGTTCTGTTAAGTAAGTCCTCCAAATTTATAAGGTATTTTACGACACTGTTGCTGTCCTTTTCATCCATCCCTCTTTGGTGGAAAATGCCTTCTCCTTATATACCTCGAATTCAAGCCAGAAAACAAACAAAGACAAACAAACTGTGATCTAACAGTCATGAGATCTGCCTCATACTCGTCCTCCGGCTAACTGACCTCATTAACCCTTAGAGTTATCAGGGACACAGAACACACTCATCTGAGGAAAAGTTGACCTTTTGTACAAAGGAGTTAAGATGGTCAATATCACACATTTGCTTACATTTAAATGGTGACCTAAGAATTGTACAACATCTTAAATACTGAACAATGAGTTCTCAATGGGTCCTCAGATTTTTGGACCCCACAGTATATTACTATATTTTCCATGGTTTTGTTTTCTATGCATTCATAGAGAATCTGTAAAGCAAGTTATTTTAAAGCTTGGATGTCTTAACTGTATAAACAAATGAAGACAATGAGACTAATAAGTAATGCTTAAAAGTATTTACTGTGTGCAAATCTAGTATATTTCCAACCTAAAAGCCAGTGTTCATACATGTTCTATAAAATGAAATTCTGGGACTTTCAAGGGTTCTACAAACATGGACTACACAAGAGATTTGCCAAAATTAGTACGAACACATTAGACAGTAATGTAAACTCACTGTCTAAAACAATACACAACTATCCGATATGAGACACAGCTGTTGTCCCAAAAAAGATTTTAAAATAAAAGTTCAGAACCCTAATAAAACACACACACATTATATAT
>JANDJT010000012.1:11821065-11834752 GCA_024331685.1 Stegophilus panzeri
AAGATATAATCAAATATTTACAAAAATGTGAGGGGTGTACTCACTTTTGTGAGATACTGTATATAGATAGATAGATAGATAGATAGAGTACATGTTCAGCACAAGCACCCCAGAGTGCTCTCATCTTCTATCCTGTATTCATCCTTCTGTTATAAACTTCCTCATCTGAGAGGAGTCGTCTCCGATTGTTTTTCTAATTTCCACAACAAGATGAACAACAAATTAAAGGAAAAGCCAGTGTAAAGTGTCTCAGAAGGGCATTGGGCCATCATGAGCTGCCAGAACGGCTTCAGTACACCTTTGCAAGTCTGTCAAACTTGGATGGAATCATATACACTCATTTATTTTAGTCCGATCAGTTATTCAGGTTTTTCCGTGATCACCATTGTATATATTTGCTAATTATGCCAAATGCTGATCCAAGTTTATAACAATAAACAAGGCAACAAAGTATAACCACACATTTTATTACATAGAACAATGGATGTAAAGCACCATACTTACTACATATACTAAATCATTTTTCAAAGCCATTGTCTAACAATCGTTTAACAGAAAGTGCAACAGGTATACATTTTTAATTTTCTACAAAGATCAAGGCGACACCAAGTAAAACAGTATAACTTATACAAAAAAAAAAAAAATGTCCACATGCAAATCAACATCAAGTCCATCGGTCCACTCTTTTTAAGTACCTTAGAAGACGTAACTTTAGGCGATATAAGTTCATGTGCGGACCAAAAACGTTACCTGGCGTCCCTTAAAAAGACGTAGAAACATCCACATGTCAGTGTAGAGGGAAGAAAATGCAGTACTCCAAAATGGCCTACACAAAAGGATGTTCATCCTTTTCAGTGGTGCGTCTCTAGCTCCACGATGGTCCACTCTCCCTGCGGAGAGGCAGCATCCTCCGGAGAGAAGCTAGTCACAGTGATGCTGGTGGTAGAGTCCTCCATTGGCGAGATGAGCTCAGCCCAGCGCTTGAAACCTTGAATCTCTTTCTCATGATGAGCAAAGGTCTGCTCGTTCACACAGTCTCGAGACAGGGACAGGGTCTGTTTGATCAAATACTGAGCCAGGTTCAGGTCCTCAGGGACTGGGTTTATCACGCCCAGACTCGACTCCTGCTCACATAGGAGCTGCCGAAGCAAGCTCCAGTCTCGTTCCGCAAACTTAGTGTTCTCATCCTCCTTTTCGTTGTTTTCTTTTTTCTTTTCTGTCCCCTCTTCGTCCTTACGAGTCTCGTCCTGAGGTTCTTTCTTGGTCCTGTTCGTGTCCAAGCTTTGCTCGAATGCCTCTCCTACATCCATCTCGTAAATGGGGGACAGGACTTTAGATGGGCGCCGGTCATGTGTGCAGCTTTGATCCGATCTGTCACAACCCTCAAAGTCCCCTAAAAACAATCCACAATACTGCACAATGACCAACTGTTTTATCCATACACTGAGTTTTTTTTTTTCAGCACAGACTTTTTCACGTTTCATGTTCTGGAGTTTGAAACATGAGTTTGAACCCTAGTGCACACCGGTTACTAGCTTGAGCTTCTGTTTTATATGTATATATTTGTACATTTAAGAGAAGTTATTACTTCCTTATTCCCCACTGTCATTTAGTCAAGACTTAATGGTTAAAATATTAGTTTGGCCAAGAATTAAATGTGCACAATTTCCCCCATACCCTGAACACAGATCATCAGCAAGAAAATGTTTGGTGTATAAGGTTTTATTCATACACGCGCAAAAAGCTTATAGATGCCTGTTTAGCGTGCTTGATTTATTAAACCTCACACTCATCTACAAAAAGACATTGTTTGGATAACAAAACAAAAAGTAAGCACAGAAATGTGTTCTTGTCTCACTGAAGAGACTGAAAAAAAGAACAGGAAGTTCGAGGACACCAAACATGTCCTGACTGATCCACTGCATTTAGGTTAAGGAGGAAACTGTCCATTTTGGCGAAACTGTCATTTTAAATGACGAGTGGTTTACAATGAACCAGATATGGAGCACGTCAGAACTTTGTGTGATGAAGATTGACAGCTGCCATAAAAGTGATGCACAGAGAGAAACCTACATCACGTGTCTCTTTTATCCACATCTACTCAAACAAAGAAAGAGCCATGCTTTTGCCAGCGCCTGTATGCATAACCCAGTGACATTCAGGCACAGGAGATAATAGTGATCTGGATGCATACATAACTGAGTAGTGCATTTTTTTTTAAATAGCAAATAAGCACGCACACACGGAGAAACAATCTTACATAAAACTTGTAATTATTTTTTTTTTTTTAAACACTAGATGTAACAGTTTTCTCTTTATATTGTCAAACTGACAGTTCCTGGCAAAAGACAGACTGTTTTTTTGGGTTTATATGGTAAGGGATATGTCTGTAGCAGTATTACAGAGACTGCAATTATAATATAACGTGACAAAAGAGAGACATATGTAGCAAGAGAGTAACAGAACACACTATACAGAAAACTCTGCAAAAAATCTACAGCACACTGAAAAGGAAAAACTACAACACAAAACAGATCTACATTCAGGAAAATGGTTACCTACTGACTATCAACATCATGCTCTAGTGGAAATGAAATAAGGGGGGAGGGGTATGAATTAAGAAAAAAATTGATAAATCTCACACACAAAAAACCAACACACGGGAATTCAGAAATGATGGAAAACAATAGTTAGCATGCATAAATTCCCAGCTGGAATTGATTAATAAAGGGACACGCAGAGTATTACTGAGGATCAGAATATCCTCATGCTAATCCCAAGCTTAAAAAACTCAAATAAAGAAATAATAATGAAAAAGAAAAAAAAAAAAAAAGAAGAAGAAATGATGGATCACACATTGGTACCTTTTACTCACTGCCTTCAGACTAATATGGCTGCCTTGGCTAGTTTGATAGTTTCCTATGATTATAGGAAGGAAGTTACTGAATGAGGTCAGCTTTGGCTGAGCCGTGAGTGCATGTCGTGAATCAAATCAACGAGTGCTTGTGTTTTTCATTAACGTAACAATCAAGCGGTTTTTTTTTTTTTTCGTTAAAAAAATTAAATTAATAAAATAAAATTTGAAAAGTGTATACGTTTCATGTATCAAATAAAAAAAAAAAAAAAAAAAAAAAGTAAAGATTTGCATTCGTTACAGGCAAGACCTTATGTCAAAGTGCATTTTGTACGGCTACTTTAGCTCACACGTGATCTCATTCCGTGGATCGTGTCTTACACACGACTGTTTTTCATCTTTACGGTTTGTAAACTTATTAACGACACAGTGCCTCAGTGTGCAGGTAGTTTAGCCATCAAGATGAGTGATGGATAATTACTGGAAGAGATCCTGACTGTTTGGTGAAAAGAAATTAAGGGGGGGGGGGAGAAAAGAAAAGAGAAAAAAAAAAAAAGAAAAAAAAAAAGGGGCCAGGAATATTCTAGCAAATGCAGCACGCTTTTGGTTTGAAACTCTAACACGGAAGATTGATTTTTATAGAAGATTTTATAGATTTAATTTCTAGGGGCTGAAATGAACTCTGGAATGTTGGATTTGCTAAGGAGATGGTGTAGTGCTGGTAAACACTGGGACTGTGGGTGAATTAACAAGCTGGCATCTTTGGAGGGGGTCTGTGGCGCTAATATTATACATTACCTGCTGGGGACTGGGCAGGGTGTGCAGGTGAGCTTGTAGTCACCTGAGCTTCAGGTATGTCTAGCCATAATTCTGCTCTCTTGCTCTCTGCATGCTTAGACTGTGAGCTGCCGTACTGTTCGGCCAGTCGTAGGTCCAGGTGACTGGGTCGTTCCTGAGGAGGGACTTCATTTAAGTCTGTGTCTAGCTGAGAAGGGCCTGACTGTTTAAGCTCACATACGTCCTGGACTGGAGATTCATGGACCTCTGTATGGAACACCAGGGATTTAGGATCCGGATTCTGAAGGTTGTCCTTTGTTGTGCGGGTGGACTTCTGGGAACAGGATTTAGCCTGGGTGTTTTGAGGCACATCACTTTCAAAGACATCACCATTTCCCACTTCTTCAGATCCCAGCTCCTCACACTCATCCACCGAGAGCAGAACCGAGCGATGGAAACCAGAAGTAGGTTGGTATTCGTGCTCGTTCTCTTGGTCAGCCGCGTCTTCGAATGCCGGGTTGACAATACCCTGGTACTGCGGAGACGGTTCTGCGTGAGGAGGCGCAATGCCACCAGGCAAAACTTCCACTTCAGACCGTTCTTCTTCAGAATCTTCCTCCTCCTCCTCCTCCTCTTCTTCGTCTTCTTCAGAAGAGAGGTGCTGGTGTTCTGGCAAACTCTTCATGTTTGTTAAGTCGTCGTCCATCTTGCACGGCTCATCCTTCACAGGTACTTCATCACGTCTTATCCAGGATGGGGGCCGCCGACGCCCCGCCTCTTCTTCGCTCGTAGTCTCTGCTTCGCGGCCCCTGAGCCGCACCTCTACTCGCAGCCCGGCCGCACCCTCGTACATCTTCAGCTCCTCTGGAGTGCTGGTGTCACTGCTGCTGCGGCCCAAAAAGTCAGGGCATCGCATCGTCCCACATTTAGTTGCACCACGCTCGTGTGAGCAGCAGTCGTCATCCTGCGAACCACCAGCGTCATAATCTTCCGATCGTGGCTTGATGTCATCTGAGGACGTAGTGGCACTGGCCGTCTCCGATTCAGGACTGACTTGAGGGTGGATCCCACTCCATGAGTCCTCCAGGGGGGTGTCTGTGCTCCCCAGACTGCATGGTGTGTCAGGGGGAAAGTCTGCCTCTCTGGAGTGATTCTGGGAGGTGATTCCATGTGTGGCTCCAGTACTAAGATGAGGAAGAATGGTATGGCCTGGAGGAACTTTACTCACACCAACCTCACTCTTTAGACTATCTGTAGTCATAGGGTTCATGTGGCTTTGTAGTGCTTTCTGTTCTGTAGTGTGTTTCTTGTCTGAACTGCTGCCGTCAACAGGTGGGCTGATGTTTTTCTTAGCAACAAAAGACTCAGTGGAGGCTACCATAGCTGCTTGGGGTACAGAATCCTGAACAGTACAACGCTGCTCAGCGCTTATATCCAAATTTCTTTCAGCTGATACAGGAGCTTTGGAGCTCTGGTCTTGGGTTGAACTCACTTCCTGAGTCTTCACTTCTTTAGTAGTAACATTTGGCTGCTGAGGGGCCACTGAGTGTTTTGGGTTAGATGCTGAATGCTTCTCTGCAGCAGATGGCTTTTTGGAGGCAGCAAGTGACGACTGTTTGGATGGCATCACAGACTTGGGAGAAGATTTCGCCGCTGGGGTTTCTGGAACTTTCCTATTGGGTCCGCTTTTATTTGTTGTCGACGGAGATGATTTAGGTGACGATGATACGGTGGGTTTGGCTGGTTTGGTGTTAGGTTTTGAATCTGTGCTTGGTTTTGTTGGTTTCCTTGTGGTGGAATGCTTGGAACCATCTTTTTCGTCCTCTTTCCTGGGAGAGGTAGGCTTTCTGTTGGTCACGACTGAACCACATCGTGGTGAAGCTGTTCACAAAACATATACATATACACATTTAATGATTCATGAAGTACAATATATTTAGCTAAAAGAACATTCAAAGGAAAACATAAACTGGGGTTGGTTAGAGCAGTGTAAGTGCTAAAAGGGTGACTCAAAGATGAAAGTTGGGAAGCACTCCCCATTTAGATATACTTCTAGTATAATTTAGTAATAATCCAATTTGTAATAGCATAATTTATTGCATCCATATGAGCATCTGAAGCTAGGGTCTTTCTTACCGTTGTTCTCTAAAGAGCCTAAAGCAGTGCTCTTGCTCTTTGGCTCCGTTCGAGCTGCAGCCCCCACACTCATGCCTGCTTTGCTGCTCACTGTGCTCTTGGGTTTATTCCCTTTATTAATGGGACTGGGAAATAAACAGAAAGAGGCACTCAGTAACTAATATAAATATTAAGACATTATTGTACAAGTAAGAAAAAAGTGTTTGCAGATTTCCAAGCAAATAACATGTATATACTGTATATGGCCAAAACCTGACCACCACACCCAAAAGTGGGCCTTCCTCAAACTGTTACCACAAAGTGGCCCTGACCTCAACTCCACTGAACACCTCTGGGATAACCTGGAACACTGACTGCATGCCAGGCCTCCTCACCCAACATCAGTGCCCAATCACATTAATGCTTTTGTGGCTGAATAGGCAAATCCCCACCAGCCAGCTTCCCAAATCTAGTGGAAAGCCTGGAACATAAATCTAAATCTGGGACATGATCTTCAAAAGAGCACATATGGGTGTGATGGTCAGGTGTCCACAACCTTTTGGTTATATAGTGTACTATAAGACACCTTTTTGTATCCATACTGAAGTTCAAAAATATATAGTAACTGAATCAGAACAAGTCATATCAGGCATAATTTGAGCTATAGCAGCACAAAACCGTTTGCTAATCTAGCTAGTCCATGAAGTTGTATTCTGATTTGCAAGCTCACCTATTAGCCTTGTCCTTCTCTGGTTTCTGGACAGGCTTGGTCAGAGGAGATCTTGTTGTTGACATGGCTTGGGGTTTGGACCTGAGAGCTGGAAAAGCATAACAACTTACTGAGTTTGGAAGAGAATGCATAAATTGGGCCTGTAAGACCTTGCTAATACATACAAATACCCAAGGGTTTATTTATGCAGAAATAATTATATTACGTAAATATAAATTTGACATGAAATTATATTTGCAGGTAACAATTAAAGAAAATGTGTACAGTCAACAGGGGATATGGGACATGATGGCATTAAAAGATTTTTCAGATCTGTGGGAAACGCTGACCTATAATAGACAATGTTCTTGTCTAGTAAAAATAGATTTATTTAGTTAGTATTATTACCAATTAACAGACACACATTGAAAAATCATTATTGGCTGCAAGCTGATGGCTTTACTTTTCTCTAATGGTCCCTTGTGCTACATCTTTCCATTGCGTGTTTTTGCTTTGATTTCTGACGGGATGGGGAATGAGGAATGCTCTTTTCACTGAAGGAGACTCGTATCAATCAAAAAGCAATGAACAATATGTGGACCAAGGGATTCATCTGTCACACTTCTGTGTGCTTTGGGCTAAGCTTGAGCTATTGTTTTGACTGTAAAAAGTCTTAGAGCTTTACACAGACAGCACACACACGCTCACACACACTGTCATGCTCTATGGCATGAAGTTTACACAATGCTAAACTGGTAGGTATGTACATTAGTCTTGGAGTTCCAATAGAAAAACTAGAAGGAGCTAACTTTAGATACCAAACATGTCCAAACACCAAAAACGGCTTTTTGAGCCTGGTATTTCCAAATTTGGCATGAGGGGAAAATTATGAAAATGTTATTTCGGTCTGAACTGTTCCGTTACCCAAAACTATTGGTTTTACTTAATTTTTGACAGTATAAAATTATACTGATGGATACCATCAAGATGTCTGAATTTGTAGCTTCCTAATATCAATATTTGTGACAAAGGTTTGATATCAGTCAGACTCAAATCCCTGTTTCAATGTAGCAAATCATATATGATTAGTTTTATCTTGCTTCACTAACTCTGGAACTTCATCCTGTGCCCACAGCTTTACACGCCAGGGGACCGAAATGGTCAAAGTAGGTACGTTTTATTGCAACCAAATAATCCATTAGAAATCGGATGGATAGCTCAATCAGATTAAAAAGGCTTTATGTAAACACCTCAACCGATCCGATTGAGCTCGATCTGAATGACATTTTGATCGGATTGAAAGGGGTGGTGTAGATCTGAAATAATCCAGTAATTAGGAAAAAATTAGCCATGTAAACGCTTGAACCAATCCATTTTTTCAACTGGATTCAGAAATACCCTGCGCACATGTGCAGTGCAGTGGAACGCGACAACATACACTCTGCACAGAAGTTGTGTTCAGAATATATGTAACTAACATGTAAAAAAAATATTTGAATTGGATTTCAAATGTTTAGGGTACATATAAACGGTACTTTCAGAATCAGATTGAATTCATTCGAACTGACGAAAATGGACACATGTAAACGTACCTAGCGATAACACTCAGACTAAATGCTATCAAAGAGGGCATGAAGAAAGTGGAGGTGATCTGAAGCTCTGAAGGTGATCATGGTCAAACCTTGGCTGCTGTTGTTCCGAGGACTGCCAATGCTGCTCTCTGGTGAGACGCTGCCCGATGTAGAGTGTGTGGTTTGGGAACACTGGGCATTCCCAGGGCTGTCGGAGGTTGAGCCGTGAGTTGAGTCCTTCCCTGATGCTGTGGTTTTGCTCGCTTTAGCTTTACTCGCTGCCCCAGTCACCCCAGTGGGGGCAGGTTTGGGCCTGGCACGTGGTGCCACACTTTTTTCCTGGAGTGATTTGCCTTGTGTTGTGCCATTAGCAGTAGAGTTTTCCCGCCGCACTGTGGGGCCAACACTGCCATTCAGCACAGTTTTAGTGGTGGGGGGTGTTTTCTTTTTAGCCGGGCTGCTGGTCTTGGCCCGGCTTGAGTCAGTGGTGCCAGGTTTGGTTTTTGTGGCAGCTGTCGGGCCCAGACTATCAGACTTCATGGCACTCGTGGCTGCTACAGTGTTTTCCACAGAGGGACGTGGGCCCCTGAGGGCCTTCAGAGGCTGAGAGGTTGGAGGACTCTCACACGGAGAGGATGAGCCTGAAGGACATTTCCCAAGCTTCTGCTGGAGAAGGTAGAAGAAAGTGGGGAAACTGTGAATATGTACTGAACAGTTCCTTTAAATTAAAACGCTACATTTTTGGTCATATATTATTGTTTTATGCCTAATAACATCTGGCAATGGGACTACCAATGGAAATTAGCCTTCGGTCAAACTTACATTTAGTTAGGCATATTTACATTCATGAATGTTGATTAATGTACACTGTCCCTTTCTGAAATAAATAAATAAAAATATAAAAATTCATTGGGATTATCAGACATCACAATTTTGATCTTAATATCCATTTTGATGACGAACTAATACAGAAACACTTTATATTACAGTGCTGTTGAATTCTCAATTCTGATAGGTCAAATAATGATTCATTTTCAGTAACAGCAGCTCAGACAGTAGTGTCAGCTGCAAGGTTTATATTAATGTGCTTGTAAAACGTTATCATTGCAGTAGCAACCACTTACACAGGGACCTGGGTGGCAAACACGCCATATAAACAGTTAGGTTTTTTTTTGTTTGTTTGTTTTTTAATGTGTGTAATCAAGGTTTCTTTAAGGAGACACAAGGACACAATTTTTGCAAGGAGTCTCCAGTGTCAGCGCTTTCTGATGAACAGATGGAAAACTGTAACTACATTTTGGAATACAGGAAACTCTTTAGAATGAAGGGATTTGAAGAAGTTTCTAATAATATAACAAGCTTCTTAATCTTATTAACTTCAAGAGAGAGGAAAGCGAAAGGCTTGTGAGGCAACGACTGTAAATATCTGTTATAAGGTAAGCGAGGAACAAAACTATTTCACAATATCCTCCACAATGTTAAAAGTAACTATAAGTATAAACGAATAAATTGTTCTAACATCATTTTATTAATTAATAAAATGGTAATAGTTGGCAAAATACTATGGCATGAGAGGAGTAAAACACTTTGGGACATGCTGTTATTGTAAAATAATCAACTTTGCATCACATCACCCCATAGTTTTTTATTTTCCTATAACAGCACTCCTCATAATGCTTTATTTCTTACATATCACTCTCTCTCTTTCTTCTATACATATCACTTTTTCTATGATAGTGCTAATTTGTGCTAATAAGGTTATAGAACTTTCCCTTTAATTGCTGAAGAAGGATAACTTCAATACAAACATTACACAAAAGGGCATATTTACAATTACACTGATGCAAAATTAGAATACAGATATCACTTTACTGTATCAGTCACAGCACCTGCTGTAGAATTGTGCATTTAGCATCATTTGCCACATGGATTATTACAGTTTAACATACAAGACTACACAGAATTTCCAAACACAACCACACACATGGTGACATGTGTAACTAGCACAAGATGAGAGTTTCAGTAAAAGGAAAAGTAGGAATCAAGATAAATGGAGAGAGAATGAGAAATTCAATAAGAAGCGGCCTTATAGCCTTGATCCAATGACTTTATGTCAACCAAGACAAGGTTGCCATGGTAATGCCCTACGGAGATGCAGGGGCTTTTGCAAGGCGTCTGTGCGTCACAGGCAAAGCCAGTTTTCCTACATAACACCTGACTAAGCTTAAAAACACTGCTGAGAGCTCATTAAAACACACCCAGGCTCAATGAATCAGATTCAGCTCCTCATGGCTGCTGAATTATACCCGGTGTGTGTGTGTGGGTTTATAGCAGATTCCTCAAAGAGGAGTTCATACTATAGTAATTCTGCACACAGCCACTGTAATCATAACAATGAAGCAGCTTATTACTGGTGAAGTCATATTAATCATTTACAGAGAGCTTGCAAGCAGGTGAAGGAGGTGTGGTCTCTTTACCTGTAGGTCTCAACAAGGTGGGCATGGCTCTTTATCTGTACGTCTCAACAAGGTGGGCGTGGCCTCCATCTGGAGGTCTCAACAAGGTGGGCGCGGCCTCTTTACATGTAGAGCTGCACAAGGTGGGCGTGGCCTCTTTACATGTATAGGTGGGCGTGGCCTCTACATGCAGAGCTGCACAAGGTGGGCATGGCCTCTTTACATGCAGAGCTGCACGAGGTGGGCGTGGCCTCTTTACATGCAGAGCTGCACGAGGTGGGCGTGGCCTCTTTACATGCAGAGCTGCACGAGGTGGGCGTGGCCTCTTTACATGCAGAGCTGCACGAGGTGGGCGTAGTCTCTACATGTAGAGCTTCACAAGGTGGGTGTGGCCTATTAACATGTAGCTCTTATCAAGGTGGGAGTGGCCTCTTTACCTACAGCTCTCATCAAAGGAAATGCGGCCTATTCAACTGTACATTGATTTGAGGTGTGGCCTGACTCCTCAAATCTAACACTTGTTCCCCCTCAAATCAATCTCTTTGCACAATACTGAATCTCATTGTTTTACATTTCAAACAGCTTTAAATTCTGTATTAATAACTTATGCTCATAATGTATGTTAAACATACATGGCTGGAAAATTACCTGAGAGCTGGTAAGGACAGGCTTTTTACTCAGTCTTCTACAGTCCCCAGTATCAAGAGTGGCTTTATTTGGTGATGGAAGGGAAGAGAAAACACAAAACATTTACTGTATAAATGCAAATAAAAGTTTGTTGTTTTTTTTAATCAGTTTGACCCTAACTACCTTCATATTTTTTAATATACTGAACTTACTCCACTAGACCTGTCATGATAATTACGTTATCGACTTATCGTGTGACATATGGATGTGACCTCAATCATTTTTGCTGACCTCTATATTGCCCACTGTGTTTACATGCATGTTTGTTTAAATAAGAATAAATGTCACCAACATTTTAGTCATTCACTGCTTCTGTCCTCTTGTCTGCTCTAGGGCTGTCAAATTCAAATTAGAACTTCGAATATTCGTCGACTTTAAGATAAAAATGTACATTTAAATGCAAAAACTGTGCAAGATGTGCAGTAAACACTAGCACTCATTTAAAACATACTGTTGAAAAAATGACAGGCAAGATATTATCAATAAACAATGTTTTTTTTAAAAGAAGAAAAATCTAGAAAGAATAGTTTCAAATAGTGTTTCAAATAATCCAGTCACAGTGGATAATGTCGGGGATTGAGCCGCTGAAGCTGCGTGAGCTGAAACAGAACAGTGAATGAACAGCTGTAAACTGAAGCGCTTTACTAGCGGGATAATGAACTCACCCCAACGCATCCTATACACATATGAGATTATATCAGACATATACACAATATAAACGTAATATCACAACTTGCTTCTGCACAAAATGACACGAATGCACAACTGAACTTGACCTTAAGTAACACGCTAGCTAGAATGGGCAAGTCTTTTTCCGTAACAACAAACTAAAACATAGACAATGAATAACTAAAGAGTTCACAATATTGTATTACAATGTCTGAATATTCTTAAGAATTAAACGTTCATTGCGCTTTCATTATTATTATATTATATTATATTATATTATATTATATCAGTGGCATAAAATAGTTAAAATTACTATTGTTTATCGCAATTATTTCTGGGACAATATATCGTCCAACGAAAGTATTTATCGTGACAGGCCTATCCTCCACAATCCTCACGACACAGAAATGCATGAACAAACATACACTCACACTTCTGTACATTTTAGCAAATCTGAGAGAAAATCTATAAACTAAATTGCATCACCTCTCAAACACAAAACTCACAAGTCAGACAAGCGGAATGGATTATTATAGAGCAAAACGAGCGCAATTCTCAAATTTTTCCTCATACGTTTGAACGCATTTCCATTATGCGGACAGGACATTTGACTTTCATCCACACAAAACTAGTGTGTGAAAAAAGATGCAGTCCCGATGAAGAGAACAAATGCCCAGCCATAAACACACACAAACACTCTTACATTCCATTACTAACACAATCCAGCAAGCAGATGCACCAATGCACAATGCAACAGTTATAAAAGATGGATTTGTCCAAATTGTGATTTGGATCCCGTCCTTTAAAGATCAAAAAGACATGGTGCGGATGCATGCATCAAAAATACAGAGAATCTAGAATACAGTAAAACACATCTTTTCGAAGGACTACAGAATGCCTCCGTCTGTGTTTGTAACTGTATGCTGACATACATTTGCATGTGGTACACCATGAGCTATACAGTGTACAGGTACTTCATTATACCTGAAGGCATGTTCATGAGAATGCTGTTTTGCTAACCAACGGTCATCAACATGGTACAGCCACATGTTAACAAAAACAAACAAACAAAAAAAACAAACCTTGTGCATATCTGAACATCTACAACAAAACTATTCATATTAATATTTAAGGTTTAAAGTGTGAGCAACATCGCAATACTATTAGCTCATATTGTGACATTTATTGAGATAGATGTATTATTAATATTGCCCAGCCCTTCTGATAAAGCCATAATTCACACCATTTACGCTTTCGAATGCAACCCACAGATGGGAAACGAAAACACAGAGAGCATTATTTATTTCTGGAGGACTGAAATCATCAATGGAGCCAGTTTGAACCTCCTACGTCGGCCCTTTAAATCGGCTGAAGCCAGCGCATTCTAGCCTTAATGTTACACTACATAAAGCTGCTACAGAGCTACATTAGCATAAGAATGAAAGCATTTCACACACACACAAAAAACCACTCCCACTGAACACAGAAGCTGGACAGAACAGATACGTGCTACCTATGACTGATACAAAGACAGAGCTTCGTTACAGCACAGTAGGCTAGTACACACACACACACACACACACACACACACACACACACTGCAGTCTAGAAGCAACTGCTAGGTCTTACTCTTCTCTTATTCTTCAGTAAACACAGTCCTCCCATTTTGTGTGTGTGTGTATATTCCTGTCTTTCCATTTCTCTTTCCTTCTTACCTGCGAGTATCCGTTCCCGGTGTCTGGGATGCAGTGTTTCCCATCCTCTCGTGTGTCTCACTGCAAAGAACGACTGAAGCAGAAAGGTCCAGAGCCGTGCACGCAGCAAACACACCTCGTGTCTGAAGGGCTGG
>JANDJT010000012.1:11844911-11858313 GCA_024331685.1 Stegophilus panzeri
GTGTGGGTGCAGGTTTTCATTCCAACCAAGCAGAAGCCACACCGGAGTCTATTGAAAGCCAAGATCAACTGATTAAATGGGTGGAATCAGGTGTGGCTCCTGCTTGGTTGGAAAGAAAACCTGCACCCACACCGGCCCTTTCCAGATAAGATTGGACAAACCTGGTGTAAACTATTGTGCACACTTGTAAATTGCTTTTGTCAGCTTGTCTGTATATGCTTGTCTGATGTTGGAAACCATGTACACACACACACACACACACACACACACACACAAATGTGCTGCCGATTTACAAACACATACTATTGCATGAATAATTAAATGCACTGTAGGCGGCCTGCACAGACAGTCAGTCTCGCATAACAAGCTTAGTTAAGCAGCACAGACTGGAACTTGCTTATATTAAAAGAACCTTAAAGAGGGATGGAGAAAGGAAAGGTAGTGCTGTAAAGCTCTTTTGGCAAGTTCTGATTCTGGCTTTAATCCTTGAGACACATTGATACGATGTTTAATTTTTGATGATACCATATTAAAGCTCAGCCTATCAGCTGATACTGACTAAATATTGACTTTTTTTCTGAAGATAATTGCAAAAGCTGTTTAAAAGGCATTGCTGTGAGGAAAAAATATGTTTTTGTTATATTTTCCTAATCCTGTGTCTGCATTAACATGCTTCATAGTGAAAAGCATCCAGTCATTTTGTACACAAGTGTGTGTCACTGAGCCATGATTTCTGTGACAGTCAGTACTTTTACATGGATAACAATAATACGATACCGACCCGATTAATACTCTGATTAAGAAACTAGCATGTAAACAGCGATTATTGATGACCTCAATCTGGCTAAAGTCATACTCAAAGTAAACACAAATCGAATTAAGACATGTGGAGTATTCCTGTTTTAAATCGCATTATCGGAGTGTATTACAGACATGTACACACCTTAATCACACTATTAACGTTGTGTGGGAGTTTTCACCGCATTTTGCGAGATGACACGTACACACACGGCAGTGCTCAACCGTTTGACGGTAAACGAGAGAGCATGGCTGCGTCCGAAACCGCATACTTACCTACTATATAGTAGGAGAAATACATGTGTATAGTAGGTAGGTACGCGGTTTGGGACGCAGCCCACGGCTTGAAGCAGTCGTCTATTTGCACGTATAGCACGACAAATAATTTACTGCACTTGAAGCGTTCGTAAAATAAAAAATGAAACACTCAAAACTGTGTACGGTACCATAACGAAGACCAACCGTATGTTGATACGTGAAATTCTGGCGGGAACGTCGGACGGCGTGGCGCGGGGATGTAATGACGTGTGCCGTTAATCGATCTATGTTCTATAACATGTAAAACGGGAACTAAAGGAATATTCTAAAAGCGACTCATGTAAACACTTTAATCACAATATTGTCTTATTCAGAATAAGGTCAATAATTAGATTACTGCTGTCCATGTAAACGTGGTCACTGACAAGGGCTATACTGACCTGAATTAAGATTTTCTAAATTCAAAGCAAATTAGTTATGACACTGTAAAGTGACCAATCCAAAAGACTGGCTCCAGTAAATTCCACAACCAATACTGTGTCACTTATCTGATCGTTTCTTATTTGAAGTTAAAAAAACTGGACAGGCCCCACCCACAAGAGGTAAAAAGGGAGTGACATCAGTAACTAGTTTCTTGCTAGTATGAATACAGTGACAGTCTAAAATGATATCCTGAGAGATTTAGTCTGAAAACAAAAGATGCACCATATTTAAGTTGTATTGTGGATTGTGTTGACTTACCCCTGTAGTGTGATGCACTGGCGTGAGCTTTCCATCCAGCTGCCACACAACATTGCTCGAAAGTACTGAGAGCGAGCGCAAAGAATTGCCCTGAAGGGGACGGACAGACGGACAGGCAGAAAGAACCAGAGGAAGAAAAAGGTCAGGTTCATCCATCACACGCAACTTTACACCACATCACTGTGGCTGATGTTAGACTTGGAGTAACAGCAGTACAGTGCCATCCACTAATATCAGCACCCTTGGTAAATATGAGCAAAGGAGTCTGTGAAAAATTCTTTATTGTTTAACCTTTTGATCTTTTGTTTTAAAAAAATTCACAAAAATACTCTGCTCTCATGGATATCAAACAATTGCAAACAAAACGCAGGGTTTATGGAAAAAAAAAAAAAAAATTGTTACATATAGGTGTGCAACAATTATTGGCACCCTTTTAGTCAATACCTTGTGCTACCTCCCTTTGCAAAGATCACAGCTCTGAGTCTTCTCCTATAATGCCTGATGAGGTTGGAGAATACATGGGAAGGGATGTATGTTGTGGTTGTGTATATGGAAGTATACACACACACACACACACACACACACACACACACACACACACGTGCATTGAGTTTTGCTGAATTTTGCCATCGCATAGTGAACAAGACTTGACATCATGCATTGTGTGGATACAGCAATGTCCTCCATTAAAATGAATAGGATCCAGGACAAGTGGACAATTATAAGACATTTAATGTTGTTGGCAGATACAGTGATGTATTGAGAACCATCATACTGACACACCACCATACAAATCGGCCAGTTTTTATTCCGTGAATGTCTCTCACCACTTCAATCCTATTCCCCACTGTTCAGAATTCACTAAAAATGAGTCATCACTAATTTTCTCCTGCTGTCTGAACCACTTATCAAACTGCAGCAAGCAATCGGAGAGGCTGAAGGTGAGCATGTACTTCTCCTGAGATGCACAAAGACAGCCGACATTTCTTTAATCTGCAGCTCACATAATTGCTAGCAGCCATGGCTGAATGAAGAATTTCTACTTTCTTCGTCTATCTTCTCTTCATCCGTCCTCCTACCTTTCTGATACAGACAGCCACAGACTAAAAATAGATACTTTTTTTCTTATTCTGGCTGTTTATTCAGAGTAAATCATGTTCACGAAGATGAAAGCCAGAAGAAAAAAACAACTACATTATGGCAGCTCCCGCTGTCAGAAACACCTGGGAGAATTTCTCTAATTAGATTAATACTCTATAGGCTTCAATATGGCACACCACCATTATGCATCACAAGTATGAAGGCCACCTACATAGCCACTACTTCAACACGGGTGCAAAGACTGACCAATTAAACTGCAGCACAAGTTTACATAGTTCCTATTTTTTAATGGTCAGCCCAGTAACACTAGTGTACTGGTATTCAGATGTTATCCAATGAATTTCATTTGTCTCTTTCCATCCAGGCCTCTCTGTGAAGAAGGTGTGGCCTTGCAGTCCTTTAAGCAACAGTATTACTCACCCAGACAATATTCGGTTTATCACACTTTAAACGGCTCTAAATCTTGTTATATTGAATTGTCATGTTTATTAGATATACAGATACACACCTCTATTTTATATTGAAACATTCCCTGCCCATCAAAAAATTTATATATATATATATATATATATATATATATATACACACACACACATACACTTTTCCTTTAAAGAAATACATCTTGCTTGACTGGCACAGCTGTGTGCAAGAGTGAGTGGAAGAGCTTCCTTCTGCTCCAATGATGGACAGATAAAAGTGAGCAGAAGATGAGAGATTAGCTCCATCAGTGAGGTGTAGTAACGTGGACTCTGCAGCAGTCACTACAAGCACATCAAACTGATCAGGACTGCAGCCATTTTAACTCACATACACAGACACGCCCCAGCAGCACAGGAAGTGTCTTGTATCTCTAACCTGTTACAGAAGAGAAGACCAAAATTCTAATCTTTCCAAAAAAACAAAAATTTGGACGACAGACACTACCATATAGCATTCATTACTCTATGATTATTTAGGACTGAATATCTAACCCACAGGAAACACTGATCTGGGAGTTTAATCAGTCTGTACAGGATTTCTGAGGTTTTTTTTTTTTCGATTGTTGCCGCCAAAAAAACGCTTGATTTTGCTGCTGCTTTTAATTTTTTAATTTTATTTTTTTTTTATATGTGATTTTTTTTTTGTGGAAAACTACCTGAATTGGTACGAAATTGTTTTGCACGGCCTTTCACAGAGATGTTTGTTGGTAAATGAGAACTTTTAGCTGTTCTCATGTTCGACGAACATGAATCGAAGGGGGCTTTGGCTTAAAGTGCATTGCGATGATGTCTCATGATGCGTCTTGGCCCAAATCTGAAGAAAATCTGGGGTAATTTTGAAAAATTGCAAGCTCCTGCAAATATTGCAGAGTTTCCTTGATTTTGCATTCAATTTCTGCGATTGCAAAATTCTGGAGGAAATATTTAATAAGAGAAAATGCATGGAATTTAAAAGTTAACAAAACAGACATCCCACATCAACTATGGAAGAATACCTTTGACGGTGTTATCCATATTTTTTGGATAAACCTGTGTTTTGTTTGCAATTCTTTGATCTCCATGAGAGCAGAGTATTTTTGTGAATTTTCTGAACAAAATATCAAAAGGGTAAACAATAAAGACAAGTTTTCACAACCTTCTTTGCTTATATTTACCAAGGGTGCCAATATTAATGGAGGGCACTGTATGTCTTAACCATCAGAGATATACTCTATGTAAAACAGAGACAGATTCTGACCGAGTACAGGCTCAGAAAAGGCTAACAGAAGAACCTGGCTTTCAGGAGTGCAGATAATGTATGCTCACTGTAAGAGAATTGAGGTCGTGACAGTGGTGCAATTTTCCTCCACTGTGGAAAAATGTTGAATTTTCACTGATTTAATTTACACGAAAAATTCCCCATTTCTGAAATTTAGCAATTATGGAGTATTCTAAGAGAGAAATACTGTGAGTGATTGATTAACTTTGAACTGTGTTTTGTAACTGAATTGAGAGAGGAGAGGAGAGGCGAGACTTTGGTCAAACCCAGTTGCCATAGTAACAACCTGGTCATAATGAAGGTAAGCCCTGCTAAATCAAACAGTATGTTTGCCATTACTTAGTCATTACACTGGTTAGGGCAGACAGAATGGCTAATTCATGCTAAATTAAAGTGTAAACACTTCTTGTTTGGAACATAATAATAATGAGCACAGAAGACAGACTCTCACTGTCCCTCAGGCCTTATTACTCTTATTGATTCAATCACAATGCCAGTAAATCTAACCTATTTACATCTATAATGATACAGGACAGCTCAGACTGTCTCCAACTTCCAAGTATAGTACATGTCCTGTGCTTGGCAGTTCCAGTGCATCAGCCAGGTGTTAATTATGCTTCAGCTTGCTAAATGTCTTGGTGTCAAGTTACCTGTGAGCCGAGAAGACTCTGTCTCCCACCTGGATACTGATATCACAGGATTCACCTCGTTCATACAGGGCTAAAAGATCAGCACCGAGCCCAGAGGCAGGCTCTAAACGCACAGACTCTGACACAGACGGAGTCAAAAAGATAGATAGATAGATAGATAGAGAGAGAGAGAGAGAGAGAGAGAGAGAGAGAGAAGAACAGATAAGACTTTATTGATCTCTGCTGGGAAATTGAATTGCATCATCAGCCAAAAAAAAAAAAAAAAAAAATGCATTTACACCGTTTTACCCTTAACCCTAAATATAGATCAGTCAAGACATGTTTGCCTCTTTAGTTTTGCACTGGTGTTACAAGGCTTACATAGTTAACAAGTGAGGAAATCTTTAAGCTACAACTTTAACAACTCGTGTCAAAGCGCCTTCAGATGTTCAGTAATCTCAAACAGACTTGCTTATGTGGTTCCTGACACTATCCATATTATCTATCAAATTTGGCAAAAGTACATCACATAGCTACAAACTATAGCAGAGGTGAATTGCTTTTTTATTAATATTATTGTCCCTCACCTGGATCTGCACTGGTGTGAAACTCTCCATCCTCCTCCACCACAGTGCCGTTTGATAGCAGAGGGAGCCCATGCAGTCCAGCAGAGGCAGCACTCCCCTTCCCCAGGCACTTATCGTCTGTGTACACTCGCCTACAAGTCCACAGATATTAAGCGAATCACCACACAGATGGAGGAGATAGCTGCACGTATAATCATGATATAAATATGCTAATTAAAGCTGCTGTGAGATTTCTTTCTCTGAGGTCTATACAAGCTTGTAATGCAAGATGTGGCTGCTTCAGCGTTCTAATTGCTCATTGGAGGAACAGGATTCCCTCTCCACCCCAAACAGCCCAGTCTCACTATTCCTTCCATAAAAGTCTAAAGATCGTCCACCTTACTTTCTCTGCACTTACCTTGCACTAAGTGCCTTTTGTAGTATTCACTTGTTTTCATCCACCCATCCATTTTCTATACTGCTTATCCTACTGGGTCACGGGGAACCTGGAGCTTATCCCAGTGAGCATGGGACACAAGCCGGGGTACACCCTGGACAGGGTGTCAAGCCATCACAGGATTGCGATGATCACAGGGCACAATCACATACACACACCCATTCATATACAACGGACACTTTGGACATGTATGAAATTGTCTTTTGCACTGTGTATGCACTTAAATCTGAAATTGTGGGAGACCACTCTAGCATTGTAAAAACTCGCATTTGTCTCTTGTATTTCAGGTAATGAAACCTTACGGATGTGCTAGATGCTTTTGCATCACTGTTCCTTTAAGTGCATGCTTTTAGGCCACTCTGGATAGGAGTAGCTACTAAATGAGTAAATGTATAAATTTCATCCTCTCTGGTAGAAAAATGCTAATGTGGAAGAAGATTTAATCTCACAGCTGCAAGAGTGTCAATGCGTGTTCACAGAGCCATTCAAAAGGCATACTAAGTAATACGGCAAAATTGCAGGGCCATTTCTAACTGTAAGCGGTATAAGCAGTCACTCATGGCCTCTGAACCACCAGGGGGGCGGGGGCGGGGGTCATGGCCCTTGTTGTCTGCAGCTTGCTTGACAGGTATGACTGGAGTGGGGGTAGAATGCAGTTTTGGACACTGCCCAAGTGTTCACAGCTCTCTGGATATAATTACTATGTTTTCTCAGTATTACAGAAGCATCCTAAGAATAAAAATATTACTGAGTGCATCAGTGGGACAAGGAAAAAATGGCTGCATGCATCTACAAGGCTGGCAGACCTCCAAGTTTAGCTATCTATATAAAATACAACGTACAGTACAAAACTATAACCTCGGGTACCTTACAAACTCCTCAAGGATAAATTGGCAAGCTATCATTCACTAGCTTCCTACCATATTAGAAAATAAACAAATGCCTACAGTAACGTGTCAAGCAAGAGAAAACCTAAAATTAGAAATTCAATACAAATTCCTCTCCAAATCTGACAGTGCTCTATATCCCTAGCTTCCTTCACATCATTCATGTCTATCATAGTGTGAACGTTTCATATGATTAGTCTAGCTGTTGACTAAAGAGTGAGAAACTATTAGCCTCAATATAACCACAGGTCTTTAGGAGGCTCCTCTCCAAACAGTCAAGTCAGTGACCATGTCAATCACAGTACTGTTTTCGTTAAGAGATCGACAGATAATCGCTTTTAGCGATATTTTTCCCGATATTTAAGATTTTTCCGTAATCTGTTTTTTTTTTTTGTTTGTTTGTTTGTTTTTTTATATCGGCTCAACCGATAAATCTTCTGGGATTTTGAGAATTGCACACAGGACCACTGTAAAAGCCATTAACGTCCAAATAAGATGTGTTACATAAATGCTTGATATGTAGTTTAAGCAGCTTGGTGCTAAGAAACTTTAGCAACAGTGCATTTTATTTTTTTATTTGCACTCTATTTATTGATGTATAAATAATAGTTTTGTTTTCTATGCAAGGAGGAAGTGAAATTGACAAAATTGTTATGAATAAAACAGTTTGTTCAGTTCAGTGGCATTGTTATCATTGTGTTATCATTGTGTTAAAAACAGAAGTAAAACAACAAAAATAAATATCGGTTATCGGGAACATAAACATGCAAATATCGGTAATAAAAAATTTTTTTTTTTAAATCATTATCGGCCAATCTCTAGTTTTTGTACCGTGTCTTCTTACACTGCCCCATTTAGTATAATCTTTTATCGCTACAAATATATAGTTCTACTTCGAAATGAACTTTGCCAAGTGAGTGTACAAGGTGCATCTCTAGGGTGTGTTTATTTCAGGTAGTGTTCAGGGGCAGTGAACATGGCGTTCCAGATACAAAGAGAGAGAGAGAGAGAGAGAGAGAAAGCACAATGTCTCTCTGCACAATGTCTCGGTGCAGTATGGGAGGTTTATGAAAGAAAGAAATTTGCAAAACTATATAGAAAGAAAGAAAAACGGAAGAAACGAGAAAGCTGACAACTAACTCAAATAATGGGAATGAAGCACGATTACTAGCACAATGCACAAAGCTGTTATTGAGGAGAGGTGCTAAAACAATATACAAGTGATTCCTGCTTTTAGACAGGATATTTGTTGTGTTAACTGAAAAGTGTAGAAAGCTAACAGTTTATGACTGACGAGAAAAAGAGTTCATCTCTCCAAAAGAAATAGGGAAACAACAAAAGCTGATATACAGCACCACCTATCAGCCACCTAATGACAATGCAGCATGAAGTTTAATAACACTTGAGAGGAAATAGCATTAAAGCTGAAAACACATTTAGTGATGTCGACCAAGATACATATTAAATGCGAAAATTAATAATAATAATAATAATAATAATAATAATAATAATAATAATAAGGAATGAATAATTCCCTGCCAAACCTTGATTATATTTAAATATGCCTGTGTTTAATTGCTCAAAAGAACTCAAAGAAACTGATTTGCAGGCACAGAACTGCCGAACAAACCAAACCTGCTGGCTGTATAGACAATAATACCAAGCACAAAGAGCAGGACAAAAAGAAAACCCTCCATAAAATCAGAGGTACAAATTTCAACGTGTCCTTCCACACTTGTACCTGTTTTTATGCATACCAGTGCACTGCAAAGTGACAGCTGCTGCTTCATCATACGGTAACGTTGTAACAGAAAAGCGTTGTATAAATCAAATCAGACAGACTGATCCAAAAAAGCAGCACGTGGTAGCGTACAGACGTATAATACGCACCGAATGAGCTCTTTGAGTGCAGTAGGTTCCGTTCCCTGCAGGTTGATGATGGAAGCATTTGGTGCTGTTCCCTGGAGGAGGTGAGGAGCTCGAGCCAGCAGCACAGCCTTATGGGCCCTGAGCCGGAAACCTGAGCTCACACACACACTCACATCCGTCTCCTGCTCCTCCTGCAACAGCCTGCAACCATTTGAGAAATCTTTAGTGTGACGGAAACAACAACAACAACAACAACAACAACAATAATAATAATAATAATAATAACAATAATAACAATAATAAATATCCACAACATATTTCACAGTAACTTTGCTTGGTCCTCTTTTTCACACTACTGGAGCAATATTATATGGTATCTAATGTCAGCCTGCAGGAAAATTGCAAATCAGAAGCGGACACCATCTTTGATTTATTTATTGATTCCTGTTCAGAAATGTTTATCCTCATCAGGGTTATGGTGGATCTGGAGCCTGTGATACAGTGAACTGTTCAACACCGTTCCACCCTTAAAGTGAACCATGGTTGTGGTAGCACATCGGTCAAAGTAGTTCAGCAAAAACTATTAACAATGTAAACTAACAAATACAAATACACCAATCAGGACAAGAACTGGAAACAGAGGTTGCCACGTCCTTTTGTGCACATGCTGTTCTGCTGCTTTTCATGCTACACTGTACTAGCTTAAACAAGTCGTTACTATAAAAGCACTCTGACCTTGAGGATGACATGGTCATCATTAAAGACAAGTGTGTGAGTCCTTCTGGGAGCCATACATACTATAGATAGCCACCATGCTTCAGATGAGGGTACATGTTTTAGTTCCTTAAGTTTTAGGTGCTGAGAGTAAATTGGAATATGATATGATCAGTTCTGTATGCTAACCATGGTTCACATGAAGATGAGAGATAATCTGAATTTATATCCTAAGACTCCATGTGAACAAAAGCCTTGTGCTCCTTTGCTCTAAACTCTCGTCGTCATCATGTCCTCTACAGCAGTGCGACTGAGCTGGGTGACCCAGTATTTTACTCTAGTAATGCTGTAACCACTACGGCTAAAACAACCACGCTCACTCCACAGTGACGGAGAAGTAGGTCAGGACAAGCTCGAGGCCGATCAGACATGCTTCCTAAAGCTTACTTATTATGCCCGTTTGTGAAATTAAACACTTACTCTAGTGTTTCTTTTAACGTAAATGTTACGTACCACATATTTATGACAAGTACCATAAATAACCATAATTGTGACCTAGTTCTAGATACTGAGAAAAGAAGTGAACATTTATTTATTCCAAATAGATTGACTGATATTGGAAGCGCAAGTTTTTGTAAAACAATTGAATGAATTATTCAACCAAAGAAACTGGTCAATTAAGCGCAAACTCTTTCACAGATTTGACTGGGAATTTCTCGGTAGCAAATAAATAAATTAAAATTGCATTTTTATTTATTAAATTTAATTTTATGATTAAATGCTTTTTATATCTGTCCAGTGACACAAAACACGAATTTCCATAAAGCAGAATTTATTGCATGCAAGTAGAAAAAGTACATTCTTTTTTTAATGCCACCAGACAGTCGTTAAAAGCATTTCATTTCACTGCACGTCGTGCTTTGCATGGTTGTGTGTATGACCCAAAAAAAATTTAATTTGATGAGGTAATGGCTGTAGATTTATTTATTTATTTATTTATTTTAATTCCGTAACTGCCCTTAGACTTCCAATAAGAGTTTTCTCAGTACGACATAATATTATTATTAATGGCAGTCACCTGTATACTAAAGACAAAGTAGACAGACGTTCAGGTTGAAAAAAAATGCTGGAATATATTTCTTTAAGGTTAAAAAGTGGAGGGTGGGCATTTACATACTCATTCGACTGGCAATTTTATCCAAATTAGCTTACAAGTCAGTCAGAATCTGATCCAAGCACAGACTACTAAGCAGCAGATAGTTAACAGCGGCTCTCTGACAGACCTGGGACTTGAACTTCAACTGGGAATAAACTGTCCTCTTTATATACATTTATTTATATGACACCAATATCAATTTCATAACTCAGTATCGGCCAATCCAAGATTCTGATCCGATGCCGACATCCGATCAGCAGCCAAGCCTACTCTCTCCAAGCTTTGTTGCTAAGTTATGCAAAACGCCAAAGACAATAGCAGCGTCCGTCAACACAAGCTGTCCTGCGGATCAGGACATCCAACTCACAACCTCACACTCTCACTGCTTTATACTGCCAGAGTCCGACAGCACTAATAGTACAACTACTGGCTGCTGGTGGTGATTTTTAGATGGGAGGACTGAAGTATTACACACACACACACACACACACACACACACACACACACACAAACAAACAAAGACAGACAGAGGACATTATGATTTCCATTATTTTAAGTCCAAAATGGTCTACTGGTTTCATGTTGTGTTTCCTCCGGACATCAAACATGGTAAACAGAAAAGGAAAAAAACCGACTAAACTTACGGTTCAGTTTTCTGTCCATTTGTGTAATTTGCATTTTGATTGGACAATGTAAGCAGTCTATCTACTTATTATATTTCTTCTCCAAAGTCATCTTAGGGGAAACAAATCTTCCTTGCTCATGTTCATTACACCCATGACTGTAATGTGAGTTTTCAGTCATTCCTGAAGAAGTCTTACAGATGCATCAGTGACAGTCTTAAAAAAATTAAATAAAAACAAAACAACACACTACATGGTCAAAGTACCTACCCTCACCATCACACCCTTATGCACTTCTTGAATATCCCATTCCAAAACCATGGGCATTAGCATGGAGTTAATCCCCTCTTTGTTACTACAGCAGCCTCCACTCTTCGGGTAATGCTTTCTACAAGATTTTAGAACAGGTCTGTGGAGATTTTTGGCCTTTCAGACATAAGAGCATTAGTGATATGGGCTGAGGAGGTCTGGCGCACGCTCAGCGCTCCAGTTCATCCCAAAAGTGTTCAGTGGGGTTGAGGTCAGGGCTCTGATCAGGCCACATGGGTTCTTCCACTCCAACCTTGGGAAACCATGTCTTCATGGACCTCACCTTGTGCACAGGGGCATTGTCATGCTGGAACATGTTTGGATCCCTCTGATCCAGTGAAGGGAAATCTTAATGCAAATGCATACAAATTGTGATGGTCAGGTGTCCACCTACTTTTGGCCATATAGTGCATCAGCCAAAATGGAGATCAAATCTAGCGGATCTTTCACTGTGTATACACCTGACATGACAGTCACGGACAGTCTGTATCAATCTACAGTCAGAGCTAGAAAGAGATCAGCCTCAGCCTCACTTCTTCATACCATGATTGGTCATGCTGTTCCACTCGGTTCCCAAAAAAAAAGACCAAAATAATCAATCAGAAACGGTTTTTACATAAATTAATCTGATGTGGAAGCCAAAAATGAAACCTTATATGGATTTCCTTATAACTCTGAGTGTCTTCCTAATCAATTTACAGGAGTTTCCCTAGGTTTTCAGATGGCTTGGGTGCGGACTGTGTTCCGGGGGCACTAGTGTTTGGGAGTGGGGGGAGGTGTTGAAATTATTTGTTTTTGAAAAGGTTTTTAAAAATATTTTGTTATTTTAAGTTTCTCATGTTGTTTTCGACCCTTATCCTTACCATATTTGTGAAAGAACGCTGGCAACACTTATTGCACTTGTAGTCAAAAGTCTATTCATTTCACCAAATAACAAGTTAGAGATTAAACGAAAAATGAACGCCTTTTATGTTTGTTCAGTTTACGAGGCTCCGCAAAAAAACACTTAGGTGCTGCACCTAGGCCTTACAATGATAAGGAAAACCCTGCATTTATAACCAGCTGCCTCTGGGTACAAGCATTCAGGTGCATCCTTAGGATGAATATGAGATGGAAGCGCTACCTGTTCAGGTCTGAAGACAGTGCACTAGCCAGCTGTTTACTCAGGCTGCTCTTGTGTTTGCGCTCTTTAGTCTGGAGCTCTCGGACGGTCTCGGTGGAGAGCATCACTGCAGCCTAACACTCCTCAGTCAGCATGCAGCCAGGATCTCTAGGGGCTTTCTGGAATTGTGCTGAGAAACAAGAAAACACTTCAGCTCAACATTATTTTTGAGTTTGCTTAAGTTTGCTCTTTAAAAAAAAAAAAAAAAATCCAATATCCCTCAGTCAGCATGTTGGAAATAGGACAAGACTCCATTTCTAGTGCTCACACACAAACAAGGGCATAACCATGGTATGGACATGGTCCAAGCCCCCCCCAACATCCAAAGTTTGATACTGAAAATTCACATATTTAGAACATAGTTTTAGGATTACAGTTACCGTTTGAATTCACGT
>JANDJT010000012.1:11868308-11886726 GCA_024331685.1 Stegophilus panzeri
CATCACACTTCCACCACCATGCTTGACCGTAGGTATGATGTTCTTTTTGTGGAATTCTGTGTTTGGTTTACGCCAGAAGTAACGGGACCCCTGTCTTCCAAACAATTCCACTTTCTACTCATCAAATCCACAAACATTCTCCCAAAAGGTTCGAGGATCACAAACGTATGTTTTGGCAAAATTCAGACAAGCCTTAATGTTACTCTGGGTCAGCAGTCGTTTTCACCCCACCACACTTCCATGTATGCCACTTTTGCCCAGTGTCTTTCTGATAGTGGAGTCATGAACAGTGACCTTTATTGAGGCAAGAGAGGCCTGTAGTTCTTTTGACATTGTCCTTGGCTCTTTTGTGACTTCCTGGATGAGTAGTTTCTGTGCTCTTGGAGGAATTTTGGAAGGTCGGCCACTTTTGGTAAGGTTCACTACTGTGTCGAGTTTTTCCATTTGGATATAATGGCTCTCACTTGGTCCTTTGGAGTCCCAGAACCATTGAAATAGCTTTGTAACTCTTCCCAGACTGATGTATTTCAATCAGCTTCTTCCTCATCAATTCTAGAATTTCAGCACAGTGTTACTAGGTAAGACCTTTTAACCAACTTAATACTGTTGAAAAAGTTCTATTTAAGTGTTGATTTGATTGAACAGGGTTTGCAGTAGTCAGGCCCGGTTGCGTCTAGTTATGAATGTTATGAAAGTTATGAATAGTTATGTCTATTATGAATGCAGTTTTATAGATTTGGGGAATTAGTAACTACAGGGGAAAAAACATTTTCACACAGGCCCAGTTGGTACTGGATAACTTTTTTGCTTCAATAAATAACATTATCATTTAAAAACTGTATTTTGTGTTTACTCAGGTTGCCTTTGTTTTATTTTAGCTTTTGATTTAATTTCTGAAACTATTTAGTATGAGTTATATACAAAAACAGAAGAAATCAGAAGAAAAAGCAAATACTTTTTCACATAATTTTATCCTACCATACATACCCACCTACTTACCCTATCTATCTATCTATATACCTATCTATCTATCTATCTATCTATCTATCATTTTTCCTTCCATACCTTTCACATATCTTCCTACAATTATCTCGCACTTGTTTCTGGTCAGTTCTTTGAAATGCAATCTTTTGCGATTCCATCACAATATCAGCGCCATTCGAATCGATGTATTTGATTTGGATTCTATCTTGCTTGTAAACCAAGTGGATAAAAAGCACTGCCAAATGCAGAAATGCAATATAATGTAAATGCATTATAAAAGCCTGAATTACAGTTGTATGATGATGTGTCCAGTGTGTTTGGAAATATATGAATTGCGATGCAAGCTGACTCCAAGAAAAGGGTTTCTGTGAAACAAGCTGATACATTGAGCATGGTAGTAAGTCTTGAAAGAGATTTCAGCCCCAGATCATACAGAAAAGAAAGACAGAGATAAAGAGGGAGAGAACATAGATTCAAACACTACTACCCTCCACTTTTAGCTACAAAAACTTTAAATTGTTTAACTTCATATTTTATTATACTTTAATACTCACGTATTGTTATAACTCAGGTGTTGACAATACTAATGTTCTATAACTAGTCATGCCATTACAGCACACTGTAATATAGATAGATAGGCTGTTCTCCACCTCTTCCTTCTCAGTCATGGCTGATTTCACTTGAGTATTTCTGTCTGTTTCTATTTTGGGTCTGCGCATCAGATCAGACATCTGGCGTGACTGGGCTGTTAATTAATAAACCGATGTTATTTGTAGCATATACTGAGAGTGAGTAAGCCAGCATTATTTATTTGTCAAGTGGATATCATACTATGCATTTAGGCTGTGTACCACCAGGAATAAATGCATATTGACCTAATACTATCTCACTTAATCTATATTTAATTCAATACTAAACAGTTACCCCTGCAACATACACACACACACACACACACACACACACACACAAACAAACAGAAGGTGAAGCAGGTCCACCTTAAAGTCGTTGATGGAAAGCATAAGCTCTGGGAAGTGTGGGAGCTGGAAGAAAAAGAAGTAACTGGACTTGAGCATCTGACTTGGGTGGCGAAGAGCATAATCTGGGGAGAGGACAAAAGAGGAAAAGGAAAGGAGAAATGAGAAGACAAGGGTTTTAAAATACAGAAATCAGCATTAAGCAGAAGATACATGGTACAAATAAAACCAGCTGGCAAAAAATAGGGACAAAGTGAGGGACTGAGTGAGCAGAGGAAGCAGGCTGCAATTTTGGACAGTGCTATATCCTATTTGGAAAGCAGCATGAGGCAAGACAATTTCTAAAGGTTTTTTATTATGGGCAAAATTAAAGACAGCATCATTTCACCTCATGAATCTGTTCACTGGATAAGACTTGCGGCGGCATGACAGTGAGGGTGACCAGAATAGAGGGACTGCCTTTAAAAAAAAAAAAAAAAAAAAAGATACACACTGCCCAAATGAGAAATGGTTTCAAAATGTGAAAACACTGCCAAAAGGGGCTGATTTCTAAATGAAATGCAAAGTTTCCAGCACACAGATCACACTCATTATCTTCACCTGAAGTTCTCAATAATTACTTCTTTCAAGTCCTCCTCTAGGCAAGACAAGAAATAGATGGAGGAAGCCACTCTAAGACAGCATCATGCTCACGATCTAGCAATAATCCCTCAGTTTCAATGACGCTAATCATGCAAATGCCTTCAATAATGAGTTTGGAGCCTTTGGGGTTAGTGTGACTCGATGGGAACTTTTAGGCAGATGAACAAGATAGTAAATTAGACAGCTTACCAGCGAACACACATGGATGAGGGCTGTTCAGCACGACCAGCTTCACCACCATCTCAGGATAATGAATAGCAAAGAGCCACGCAATGATGCCGCCCCAGTCGTGGCCCACCAGGAAACATCTGTTGTATCCTGAGGGAGATTCACGTAGGAGACTGTTTGCGTTTGCACTCACGTTTGTCTAAACGTGACTTGCATGGCTGAAACTGAATGTTTCTCCACGCTACTATAAGTAGTGTTAGGGTTACTGGAGCGAAATGGGGCAATCATCTTTGTACACATCACACGCTTGCTTTGTTTTGTTTTCCTACTCAAAGTGATGGGACAGGAAGTGATGTCGCAGTGGAGTAGTGAGGGCGCTGTCACTCTAAGAGTGTCCGTTTCATGATGAATGATTCTTTCACATCTAACACTTCACATCTATCTATTACAAGTCCTGCCTCAGTGAAGCCACCAGCATGGAGGCTAACCACTCCATTCATTTCTTTGTCCCTCTGCCATCTAGTAGAAGATGCCGAAGTATCCAGGCATGTCCACCAGATTCCATAACAGATTCCACAAGCTGTCAGGACCATCAATAACAAACTCCCTGCCAGCCACCTCCCTCCCTCAGGAATGTCATTATGCACTGACCACCAATATTATTTGTGGTCAGAGCATACTTTATATTACCTCATATAGGATCAGCAGAATAAGATAGACACTTTACTCATATCAGTCAGGGTTTATTAAATGTGGAAAATTAAATGAATGTAGTATGTTTACATTTACGCCAGGCATCTTTGTTTTGAAGTCACAATCAATAAATACATCCTGATACTGGTTCACTACACAGGGTGTCCCAAAAGTCTCCATGCATAGGAAAAATGAACACTTATTAGCTAAATGTCTTTCAAAATTTTTCATACTTAATTTATATATATATATATATATATATTGTTTGTTTGTTTGTTTGTTGTATTTACCTTATATATTATCACATTTTAGAGCACCTCTGACAAGAGAAGAACGTATTGAAATCATTCTCATGGCTGGATCAGGAAGTTGCAGTAAGTTCGCGAAGGACTTTAACAAGAAACATAGCAATCATATCACACATGAGTACACTGCTACCAAACTAATTAACAAATAGGAAGTGTTGCGGACCAACTGAGCAGTGGACGTCCACGAACTTCCATTGGTGAAGGCACAACCGACATGGTGCTGGCAAACACAGTCCACTATGTATGGAGACTTTTGGGACATCCAAGATTTGGGACACCCAAGACACCAGGTTTTTTTTTTTTTTTTTAAATAAAGTACTCCATGAAGAGTACAGCTGTTCGGACATCTAGGGGAAGTTCATTCCATCACCTAGGTGCCAGAAAAGAGAAGAGCCAAGAAGTGGCTAGATGATCGGCACTGAATTCCACACTGCTATGCTGTGTAGCTGTTATAACTACGGTGTTGTATTTATTGTGTTGAACTTTTTGTATATGATCTACTTGCTAAGCGTGTATTTATTGTCTTGCATCTTGTCTATTGGCACTATAACCTTTCCTAATGTAGACTGGTGATTACTTTGTACCACACTGTTCTCACTTTTCTATAATATACTGCACCGAGGCCTTGGAGAGCACTTTTCCTTTCTACTATTTACTTGTATATGGCTAGAATGGCAAGAAAGCTACTCTACTCCACATTGGACATTTGGTTAACATTTATCATCAGTTTAATCATCACTCCATCCTACTACATAGTAATGTCCAAAGTCCTCAGTTGAGATTTTATAACAGTACAATTTTCACATTTTCTTCATGTTAAAATATATTTTCATCCCATTTATTATCAGTATAAACAACACCTGGAGTTTCTCTTGATGGCAGGTGTGTGTGTGTGTGTGTGTGTGTGTGTGTGTACAGGTGGAAGTGAAAATAAATGATGAAGAAAATGGAACTGCTGCTAACATCAACCTGTTTATTTCAGACCTAAAAACAACACCTACTTTCATTTCACGCTGTCCATAATAATCTGTCAGAGTGTGAATTAGATTTCATGTTCGTTAGAAGAAAAAAAAACAAAAAAACACGGAGTAGAGCTCGTAAAATCATCACTCACTAGCATGTGTTGATGTTTGCTAGGCTGTGTGCTGAAGGAACATCACATCCTGCATTTCTGTGTTTTCCTCTCTGCTTGTACACCTGGTCCAGCTTACTGGCTAATTAACAAGCCCTTCATTAACTGAATTAATTGTGTTAGAGCATGGAAATCAGTAAACAGTGCAGAACAGACAGACCTTAGCACTGGAAAACACTGCTCTAGGGGAACATCATTAGCAAGGAACAGAATTAGCATGTCACCTGAATACTTCCCTTGGAAATAACTAAGCTGTACATAATGTCCATTCTGGCAAGTCTGTGCACTATATAGGGTATAACAAAGGCTTGTACATCCTCTGTGGTGAAATATATGGTCAGTAGGAAGGCATTTAGGGTTCCTCCAGTGACTAGGTTTGCTAGCTGTAGAGCTAGCTAGTTTCCTTGAAGTTTAGCTATTCTAGCATTTATGGTTAATTTCCATCGCAGTTATGACTATTAATCTAGATAGGGGTCTAAGATGAAGTTAAAGATGTATTAGCTGATGGATTACCTAGCATGCTTCCTTTAAATAGACTATATTAGAGGAAAAAACAGCTCATGCGTAGCCTGCTTGTTTTTTCTCAAATGCGTCCATTTACCTAATCTACAATAAACCATATATTCTCTGTATTGTTTTCCTTATGTCTATTTGTCAGGTTAAAATCATGAAGTCTCGCCTGCTGTTTCTGGCATGGAGCACTAATAATAATTATTACTATTATAATAAATAATAACAGAGGAATAATACAGAATATAAGATAAATGATACTGTGTCCACCATGAAGATTGTAGTAATCAGTGAGGACTGTCACAGAGACAGAAGTATCCTAAATCTGTGCTTGTGTCTGTAAGAATACACTGGCTAACCCTAGAAAAACAGTAAAACCGCAGTTCAGTGCAGTACAACTGCAGTATTACTAGTAGTACTACAGTAGTTTTAGGCACTGTGGTTGTACTGCGTCCTTTTTACTGCATTACTGAAGTACTACATGTTCAATTGAGTCGAGATCTGATGACTACGAAGGGATATGATTCACAGCTTTTTCATATTCATCAAACCATTCACTGAGCCCTCGTGTCCTCTGGATGGGTGGCGGAGTCACCCTGGAAGACACCACTCCCATCAGGATAGATATGTTTCATCATAGGTAAAATGATCAGTCAGAAGAACTCTATATTGATATGCAGTGCCTCTTCCCTCTAGTCTAAGGAGACAAGTGGACCCAAAACATGTACGTAATTTCTTTTCCTTTCATTTGTCACCCTTCTGTATGTGCTGAGACCAGTGTTGGGTAAGTTACTTCAAAAAAGTAATTAATTACTAATTACATCATCAATGTTGTATTTAAACTACTGACTAATTACTCTGAAAAGTAATTGCATTACTCATTACTAATTACTTCTTAAAATCCGGAACAATCTTGAGCAGATGGATAACAGAAATGAAACTCTTCTTTTAATTCTTTACATCTGAATCAAACATGGGATAGTTTAGCCTATTAAGCATAGTTTGATTAAACCATTTTTAATGCAAAAATGTAATGAAATGATATAAACAGGCTTAACAATAAGCGTTACTACTTCACAGAAAGGCTGATAGTGTTTTTCCACAGGACATACATTACACCTTACATTTTACCGTGATGTTCTTGTCTACAAGTGTCAAAAAAATTAAGTAATGGGAATATTTCCATTTAACCAAACAGCCACTCAATTCTGCTGACATCCTTGAACCTGGACTGACCTCACGTATACGCACGCTAGCCTACAGCTAACGAATTTAAAGGGGGCAAATTAAATTATGAAACTAATTTTAGCTTTAGATGATAAATTTAGATTTTAAATTCAATATTGTTTTATACAGAACTGTTGAATGTCTAAACAGTATGTAATGCTGTAAAGTACATCATAAATAACTGTAATTCAATTACTTAAAAATAATGAACAGTAATCCCTTACTTTATTTTTTTCAAGGGAAAAGTAATTTAATTACAGTAACGTTACTTAGTACACACTGGCTGAGATTCTCTACTGATGTAGATCTATAAATCATATTTAAGCTCCATAGAGAGGTTCTGTGGTAATCATAGGAAAATCTATTATTATAATAGATTTACTATTGGTTCTCCACAGGGCTGTGTTCTTTCCCCTCTGCTCTGATGTTTGCAGGTCCACCTGATCTAAATGTCATCTGATTAAGTTTGCTGATGACACTGTCTTACTGTCTCTGCTTTCAGGCCCTTCGCAGCATCATGGCCCGGCTCTTCAGGAATTTAGGAACTAAATGTTAATAAGACTAAAGAGATGGTAATAACCTTTTCTAATAAGCAGAGGCAGATGGCTATGGCAGTCACTACTGTTATTCATTGAAAGCCCATAGAGAATGTTGAGGAGTACAAGTACCTGGGCACAATTTGCTGACATCTAATTCCAACACAGAGGAGATACTCAGGAAATGCCAGCAGCGGCAGTACCTTTTAAGGAAGCTCAATTGCTTTGGGGTTAGTAAGAACATCCTTACTATGTTCTACTACTCCTATATTGAAAGTGCCATTACATTCTCTATCGCCTGCTGGTATCATTCTATTAGCCTTCAAAATAGAAATCGTTTGGAGCGCACAGTTAATAAAATCTGTTCAAAAATGATTGGACTTCCTATTAGGGCTCTTTCCACTATAAGTGAACAGTAAATGCTGAGGTTGGCCGGCAGGATTTTACAAGACCCTTCACATGTTCTGTTTTCTGTATTTGAGTGGCTTCCCTCAGGGTGATGGCTTCGCTGTCCAGGCTGTAGGAAACAAAGGAGGAAGGCAACCTTCGTTCCTAAAGTGGTGCAGCTTTTAAATTCTCAACCATCTCTGACCCCTTTGTTTACCATGCCGTGACTTTTTCATATTCTTAATTGCACACAGTTATATACGTGTGCGTGTATATATATATATATATATTATATATATATATATATATAAAATATACACACACACACATATATACACATCTATACATATATATACATATATCTTAGGTATCTGTCATTTATTTAATGTATGATGCTTTTTATGTATATTCTTTATGTTACTCTATGTGACCTCGTAAATTGCCCCTTGGGGACAAATAAAGTGTTTGAATGAATGAAATGCAAAACAAAGGAAGCAGAAACAGGAAGTAGAAACAACTATTTAGTAGAAAATAAATGTGTTATGTCTCAAATGATCTTAAATGTATAATATGCACTGAAGTTTTTTGTTTAAGGGGGTTTGTGCATGAGAGAAATGTTCAATACAAACACTAACTTTTACTTAAGGGAAATTATGTTAAAAATGCTTGTGATGTAAACACCAGTGCCAGACTGTGATCAGCACTACCTGATAGTAGCTATCTAACCTAACCAACAGTGTTTGTCATACTGTGTTTTAGAGGTAAACACCAAAGAGGAACTCTACTCTAATCCATGTAAAAACTAGTCAAATCCTGTAGATTATATGGTGATACTCACTGCTGATATTCCCCAGTAAAATGAAGGTCATGTGACCTAAAGAGTGCATTAATGCAGAGAGCACTGCTTATCACTAAATTACCATTTACCACCACAACAGCCTTTATCAGGTCCTCTATAAGCCATTTGGATTAAAATTATTTTTTTTTAACAACAGAAATGAGAGTGAGATAAAGCAGAGCTCACTCATCTTACCCAGATACTCCACAATGTCCTTAATGTCAGTGACGAGACAGTCAAGCTTGTAGCACTCAGTGGAGGGAGGCAGGTCCGATTCGCCGTAGCCTCTCATGTCCACAGCCACCACACGGAACTCGCTCTTAAACTCCCTCAGCTGGTGCCTCCACGAGAACCTGAAGGGAAAATGTGGAAGTCACATGCGCTGCATAGGGAGTGATATTATCAAGATTATAGAACCGCCTGGTCACTATGGTTTAATCTTCCCCTTTGGTTCACAGATACTTAGCGATGCTGAACATCACGCTGTACATAAGATTCTGTTCATTAGAGAGACTGAGCCAAGAACCTAAAGCCCAGAAATGTTAGAATGAAATCAGTTTTAACTTTGTTCAATTTAAATTGGGGCATTTTGATCTGAACTGAACAAAGAGCAACAAACAGCTAATAGATAACAAACAAAATAAAATTATTTATTAATTATAATGTACACAATTATAATGCATTTATACAAGAGCTGGGCAATATGACAATATAATATGCATATCATGATCAATTATGTCACAATCCATTTGTCTGTTCCCAGTCATTGTTATGTCATTTTATAACATTTTTGTAAATGTAAATATTTTTGATTTGATGCTAAACTGAATCTTTAAAATTATGAAATGCTTTTTAAAAATGTACAGGATTGGACTTTTTTCCCTCCTCCTTTTCAGTGTTAAATAATTTATTTTTGTAGACATAATCAAGCTCAGGTTTGTCTTCAAGTTTGTCATGATGATACTTGATTTTTGTCATGATGTCCACCCTTAATCTGCACGGATATCAGTAGCTTTGTCTACATGCAACCTAATAATCTGTTAATACAGGGTGTCCCAAAAGTCTCACTTTTTTTAGCAAAATTCCAAAACTTTTCATACTTATATGTGTATGTATATGTTTTTCAGATAGCCTTTAAGAATGCCTTTGACAAAATAAGGATGTACTGAAATCATTCTCGTGGCTGGATCGGTAAGCAATGACATGCAGTTACATGCACTATACTGGATGTGTTAACAAGACTCTGTGTGTGTTTACAAAGAAATGGAAAAGGATGCTTTGTAAATAAAGTTACATTTTGTTCAAAATGTTCAATTCCACGATATATGGAGACTTTTGGGAGACCATGTAATTGTAGCTCAATCAGAATTTAAAAAAAAATGTCCATTTACACATCTGTTTTGGACTAAATTAAAACACTGAAGCCATTTGGATGAAATTTCAATCTGATTGAATGAGATGGGTAATTCTTTTTAACGATCCATTAAATACATGAATAATAGTCATTGCAAAGATTGTGAAAAGACTTTCAGAACGCTCCTGTTGGGATCTTGAGGAAGACCTGAGCTCTCAGCTCTTAGTCTGTATGCTTAGATTCTGACTTGTAAGGTGCTTAGGATAAAGGTGCCTAGGAGATGTGTATACAGTAACCTAGACAGATTGTATGACAGTATGTTCTTTTGATGCCAACCCAAGAAATAACTACATTTCAGTTTTTTACTCATAGCCCTGCCTGTCTTCATTTTTTTCCCTTTATTGGTGTTCATAGAAACGATGCTGTCACGGGTAGGTGTGAGTAAGGTCACCTTTAAAGTTTCAAATTGAGCCTAACATCTGTTTACTCATCATGCAGGCTGACTTCCTAATTGAAGATATTATCTGAGGAGAAGGGTTGCAGACTCAGAGAATGTGTGTATGTGCGTGTGTGCGTGTGTGTATGTGTGTGTGTGTAGGGCAGAAGGCAGAATCCTGGCTGTAATTCTGATGACTCAGATTGATTCAGCAGAGACTCCCAGCACAGGATCCCAATCTGTTAGAATATAAATGAGCTTTACAATTTAATGAGCCTGCACTCACTCACTCACTCACTCACTCACTCACTCACTCACTCACTCACTCTGTCTGTCTCTCTGTCTCTCAGAACTAAGTGATAGGTGAAGGTACTGCTTTGCACTTTCTGAAAGTGGAGCAAGAGAGGATGAAGGAGAATCGTCCTCCACCTCTCCCAGCCTGACCCCAAACATTCACGTCTGATTCTGGAGCACTAGAATGGCCGGTGGAGCACAAAGAAGCCGGTGCCACATTAATGAGACACTGTTCTGTACTCAGCTCAACATCCTGGACTGCATTTGGAAAAACTGTGCCATGTGCCAATACTAAAACTTCCTATTAGGATAACTGCTTATCCTTTTATCCCAGATTACAAGATTATTATAATATTATGTCTTTCAGACTTTCATGGCACTGTGTCATGGAAGTACGGAGAAAGACTAGAGACTACAATTCCCATCAACCACTGCACCTCATCTGATTCATGTTTGGGGTTTACGTGCACTCGTATATAAGTCACATTGTGCACTGCACACACCGTCTTGCATTCGTCTTATTTTGCCGCTGTTTTCTGTTGCTGCGTCATGTTCATTGTTTCATGTTTATGTTTCCTGGTCATTTGCACCTGCCTCAACCTGCATCACCTGACACACTGTCATCCACTTGAATGACCATTTTATCCTAAATAAAATTAAGCAGTCTGGACTGGAATGAAGCAGTCCTTTGGCTTCCTTTTGAATGGGACACATATGATCTACACGCTCCCTACCTAGGCAGCCTCCTCCCAAAAGGAATAACACTGTGTGTATTGCAGTATATTGTATAACTGATTATATAAGCATGTGATTGAAAGGTGCTATAGAAATACAGTACTGTGCAAAAGTTTTAGGTGCATGCAAAGAAATGCTGTAGAGCAAAGAGTCCTTCAAAATAATGAAATTAAATGTTTCTACATTTAAAAAAAACAAACAAACAAAAAAAAAAAAACAGTAAAGAGCAGTAAACAGTAGTAAATGAAACAAAGTCAATATTTGGTGTGGCAAAGAAATAGTAGTCTCCAGTACAATTAGTGCAGTTTTATAAGGAAATGAGCTGTAAGTTTTATTGAGCATCTTGCAGAACCAGACACAGTTCTTCTGGAGACTTTGACTGTCGCACTTAAATCTTATTTTTGCAGCAAAATCCAGCAGCCTTCATTGTGTTTTTTGTCTGAAAAGTGTCTCTTACATAATATGCTGCTTTCTTTACTGACATACATTTTTCTGTAACATTTAATTTTGTGCTAGAAAACTAATGTTTGGGAATAGATAAGTCATCAGCTAAAAAAATCTATAAAAAACTAAAAATAGGGTGCCTAAAACTTTTGCACAGTACTGTAGTGGGAAGAAACTGGACGACCCAGAGGAAACCTTCACAGACACAGAGAGGTAATGTGAAACAGTAAACTGAGATCAGGATCCAGGCAAACCAACAACAGTGCCACTGTGCCAAAAGGGGACCAGACACTTCCAGTCACAGGGGAAACACGCTCCACCCAGGAAACTATATGTGAAGGTTATATAGGGGAGACACTGTCCCATAGCTGAACCTTAGGAGGAACAATGCAGGTTCTGCCTAGGTCCCCACAGTGGACCAGCTCTTTTCAAGGGGTCATGTGGGTATGTTTATCCATTCAACATGTACTTTTTCAATTTGGAGAAAGCATGTGATTCTATAACTCAACATTTGTTGTGGGAGATACTGCAGGACTAAAGAGTATCTGGGTCACTACCTCATGCAAGCCAGATTCTGCATGTACATAGTGTTCTCTTTCTTGCCGTTAAGTTGAAATTGTTTAAAGTGGATGTCAGCCTCTGTCAAGGGTCTCACTCTTGACTCCACTCTTGTTCATAGTTTTCATGGACAGTAGAATATCAAGACATAGTGAAGGTTAGAGCACTGACCCCTACCAGGAAAAGTGGAAAGAAAATGAATGAATGAGGTCATTTAACTGACAACCAGTCAACTGTAGCACTAGCACAGCATAACCTATTGCAGCAGTCCTTTCTGTGAAATATTTCCCATTTGATGCAAACATTTCCATGTATTAATTTGCTGTCACAAAAGTGTTAAAGTTGAGACCTGGTGACTGTGAAGGACACAGCATGTGAGTTGCATCATTTTCCTTCCATCAAACATTCAATAAGCTCTTGTGCCATGTGGATGGGGGCGGGTCATCCTGGATTAGACCACACTCATCAGGACAGAAATGCTTAAAAGTGATCAGTCAGAATGGAATGATTTAAAGTGGACATTCACTATAAAGGTAGAAGTGGAACCAAACCATAACAGCAAAATAAATACCCACCCCCAAAGCAGAACAGAGACACTGGATTTCCTCTGTCTCTCATCTATACATATATACTGTATTTTATTGGCTTAATGTGGTAACATAGTTTAGTATTCAGAGTCTGATATCAGAGACTGTGGGGCATTTAAACTGTGTAAAAACTGTAGTAGATAAGGAGGACTGAAAAACTGAGATACGGGAAGGACTGTGGCAAAGATATCAGCTTACTGAGCCAAGGTGAGATAGCGAGGCAGAGACAAAGAGAGTAGTCAAATACACACACATACATTCAGCAGCCGTCGTGTCTCTCTCTCCACCTATATCCATCCATACTTTCACCTGTCTGTGTATCCATCCAAATTTACCGCAAGTTAGACTGCTTTACAAAGCTGCTCTAATTAGGGAAGCCACTAATTTCCCAACTTGACCATTTTTAAGGAGAGTGTGTAAAGCTTCATCAGCTTGTTACCTACCTTGGCCATTTGGTCTACACAGAAGCAATCCGGTATTCGTGAAAATCCAGTTTGTTCAGAAAAAAAAAAATTGAATCCTACACAAAGCTCTTTAGGTTGTGTAAAGACTTACTAATGAGAATCACTATAAAATGGGCTTCGAATTATATACTTGGCATACGCGTCACCATTTATGGAGTTTTGATGCATCACTAAATGTAAATCAGCTGTGTCATGAACACACGATAATTTGAAGGTTACTGGCATTTATCAATATACATAAATATGAGTACAAAGAAAAACATCTGGGGAGAATTTTAGTGCAATTTGCCCTATGAACACATTTACACAACATTAATAACCAAGCCTTTTGTGTGTAAAATATATATGTTGTTTTTTTTTTTCCCAAACTGCTCAAAGTGGATCTCTCACTAAGCAAAGTCTGTGACAATATTAATCACATTATGTCAGCTGATCTGACAGGGAAATTAGTCCATTAAGATCAAATTTTATCTTTAGAACCTGTGCTTAAAATGTTGCACCAACTGGCAAATAGAAAACATCTCTCTGACTTGGTTATAAATTGGTTATTTATAAAATCCATCTGCACTGTCCTCCATATGCTGCCTCTTTATGTAATAACAGGCGTAATGCCATATGCCACACAATCAGGAAATGTTACTTAATGCTGCGTGTTTGTATGTGACTAAAAAGATTGAACAGAAAAGTGCCGACATGAAAAGATGGCTGAATGTACTACCTACAAAATGTGACTAGGAGAAGAGAGTTTCAGATTTCAGCTTTTATTTCTTGGTGTTTATACGTAGATATGTTAGCACATAGAACATAGCACATTTTGTATCAGACCACCCAATTTGTAGGTGAACAACAACATTGGAACACGTGACTGACAGTTGTTCCTTGTTATACCCAGGTGTGTCCTGTTAGATTGACTGTTTAAACAAAAAATATCTCTGAACATCTACTCTTGGTTTCAGCCTTCAGTTTCACCTGTGAAGACTGCATTTGTTGTTAAAAAGGATAAACCAACATGAAGATCAGAGAGCTGTCTATGGAAGAAAAGCAAGTCATTTTGAAGCTCAGAGAAAAAGAGGGAAAATCAATCAGAGGCATTGCATGAGCATTTTGGCATATCCAATATGACAATCTGGAATGTTCTGAAAAAGAAAGAAATCACTGGTGTACTGAGCAAGACACACCGAATGGGTCGGCCAAGGAAAAAAAAACAACCGCTGATGACAGAAACATTGCGAGCTGTGAAGAAAACTCCCAAAAACAACAATCAGTGACATCATCAACAACCTCCATTTAGACAGGGGTGAAGGTATCACAAACCACCATTTGAAGAAGACTTCGAGAGCAGAAATATAGAGGCCATACCACAAGACGCAAATCACTCATGAGCATTAAGAATCAGAAAAAAAAAAGACTGGAAAAGTCTGGAAAAGCATCACAAAAGAAGAAACCAACAATTTGGTGATGCCAACGAGTCACAGACTTGATGTAGTTATTGGAAGCAAGGGATATGCAACCAAATATTAAGTGTTAATTACTTTCATTTACTTCAAGACTTGTCTGTTCCTATACTTTTGCTCACCTAAAGATTCTGTGGTCTGATACAAAAGGTTCTATGTTTTATGTTGTTTAACACGTCTAGACATAAATACCAGGAAATAAAAGCTGGAATCCTAAACTCTCGTCTCAGATCCATCGTTTGATCGCAAACCCGAATGTCTTTGACGTATAGCACAAACAAATGACCTGGCCTTGCCGTTCCAGTAGTTTCAGCGTGGACTGTATATCAGAATGGTTTGAAATCAGTATCACTATACCACCGAGTTGTGCTGTGTGATTTCACTGGTTCTTTTCTTCCTCTACAAAAAAGAAAGAAAAATGTCTAGAACAAATCTGCATGCATCACTGTTGCTTTAACGTCTCACCAGAACTCTGGGAATCCGTGCAGAAACAGCATGAGTGGTTTGCCGCGCTCGCCCGCAGCTACGTAGTGAAATCTGAGGCCGGACTCCTGGAACCACAAAACAATCGATCACATTTGAATTAATGAAGTGCATGTCATGCCTTCCATCTGAGAGGTTAATGTCAAGCTCATACTTACACTACCCACTTCATACACGCTACCTGTTTTATAGAGCTATAAAGAGTTTCATCGTGTCCTGTACATCAGCTTCAGAAATGATCAATGCCATAGCTTTTATTGACTTCCAGGGGAATATTTATGAGCTCAGTGACTACTGCTGACACCAAGCAACCTATGACTTGCTTACTCTGGTGTTTTCTATTATCGGCAAAGTGTTTTATAACACCGTAATTCAGCACATCTGTATGTGAATAGCACAGATTTAACAACAGGCTTTTGAATAGCATACTAAATATTCATAGACTGCATGTCAAAACTTTTTGACACTCTATATTTCAGCATTTCTGGATAGTAATCAGTGAAAAATGAAAGTAAATATGGTACAGATTTAAGAAACATTTATGCCTTGCTAGTGCAAACAGAGATGCATGTGGGATTCTCTCTTCTAACATAAGTCATGAAGTTTATCAGTTGTTCCCAAGTTCTGGGAAAACACTTGTTAAAAGTTTTTTCTCTGATCTATCACAGGGGCAACATGTCGCACAGCTGCAGGATCCCTGAGCTCAAATTACTGCATGCTCTCCCTGTGTCCATGGTGGTTTCCTCCCACCTCTCAAAAACATGTTGGTAGGTGGATAGGTTAAGCCAAATTGCCTATATGTGAAGAAGTGGACTAGATGGACTGGTGGTGTATTCCCACCTCACCGTGTTCCTGGGATAGGCTCCAGATCAACCGTGACGCTGACAAGAATAAAGCCCTTAATGAAAATGAATAGATATCTAATGTTCCGTTACAGCTGGCGCAAAACACAAAGAGCTTGCCATTGCATTGATGAGACGGACCATGCGTGGTGAATGAAGAAAATAGAAAGAAGATGAAAAAACATTAAACTTCTGAGCAATAAATCTCGGGGACTATAACTGGAATGGAACTATTGAGTTATTGGTAAACAGAGGCCTCATATGTGGAGGTGTGTTTTGGGTGATGCTGTACCTACACCATCTGTCTTACCTAAAGGACACAATGCCCAGGCTCATGTCACGCCCTTAACTTGGTCCTGCTTTAGTGTTCCATTTTTCTAACACCTCCTAAAGTGCTTGTTAAAGAGATGAATCAGGTGCAGTAAACTAGAGCGAAGCAGAAACTAAAGGTCTGTGTGCGTCCCCGGAAATCCCGCGCGCTCACCTTGATCCTGACGTAGCAGTGCGTTCCCAAGGACGTGTCGTTGAGGCAGGGCGGCGGGGTCTCGCGCACAGTCCACCGGAAGGTCGCGGTCGGCCTCATGAGCACGTTCCAGCAGAGGCGGAGCAGCGCAAGGACCGCGCACAGGCCGCAGCATCCGTAGATGAGTGTCCAGTAGCCGGCGGCGCGGAGCTTCACCGCGAGCCGCACCGACAGCAGCAGCACGCGGCCGAGGAGCCTCGCCATCTTCTCATCCCGCGTCGACTCTGCTGGTGTCTCCGAGTGCTTTAGAGTTTCGAAAGCGACACCAGCCTACATGGTGGTAAAGCTCACGGCAGCCCCGTGAGCAAGGCGTGATGAGGAGCGATTCACGAGCTGGACCTTTTAAACACAACCGGATCTTTTCGGGTGAATCGGGAGAATCGATTCCTGCATACGAACGAGTCGGAATATTTTTCTACGCACGAAGCAGGCTCCCTCTGCGCTGTGTTTTGACTGCGTGTATGTCAACGTTTAATTAACTCGTTTCCGTGAACACTTTGTGGATGATAAACCACAAAGGGGGTGGGGGCAAATCAGAAAATTCTGATAGAAATAAGTACTGGCATGGTATTATAACATTAACATTAGAACACTGTGCAGTGCCTTGTGTCCTAATACATGTGGTATTACATGAAAAGTGGCACTGCACAAGAGCCTGAAAATCATTTTGTATTGAATGACTGTTTTGCAATTCTTTAATAAATATCATTTTCTAAATAAAAAACATTGTCATTAATTATTCATTGAACTTGTTTGATTCTCAACACGAGCACTGCATACTGTGTGTGTGTGTGTGTGTGTGTGTGTTCTCTCACTCCATGTTCTGAGCTTGAAAACTGCATAGTCACACATGTAGGCCAAGGCCATAACCACATCCTGAACATTGGTGAGGGTGGGATCACAAATGTAATGGTCCTTTTTAGTTCTCTATGCAATAAAATACCAAATATTTATATATACATTATTTATATATACAATACAAGTCCTTTATATTTAGGACCAAAATAACTACAGTAAGATCAGTGTGTAGTACAATACAAAAACAAGTGAGATTAGATGATTTATTATATTTCAGATTTACTTAAAGGCAGGCCTTTCGTCTTATTATGCACAGATATAGTGAATAATATCCAAACAGTAGAGCAGACCAAATATGAATTACAAAACTTCCACTGTGTGTGTATATATATTGCTAACTTTTTTCCTGTTCCTGTCAGCTTACCCTTCTTTTCTGCTGTCCCAAAGAAAAAAATCATATCATTTGAATTTTTTTCATTATTGTCATAATGTCTCTGTAAAACGACATGACTGTGTCAGCAAGCCAGACAAAATTACTTACACAAACTTATTTATGCACCCTCGAGCTGTTTCAAACCTGTATGCTGTTTTCAGTATAACACAAAAGGAGAATTTTGAATAATGTTTACACCACTATACAGAAAAGCAGTCCATATCACACAAAGCTCTCACTTGGAGTATAATTTTTATAGTGCAACTTTAAACCTCATGATCACTATCTTCTGCCATTTTATGGAATAGAGCTGTAATAGAGTGCAAAAGAGTGTGTGGGGGGGAAATATATTCTTTTATGTGATGAAAAGTAACAGTATTTGGGTTTGGAATGACATACGGTATTTCATTTTTAAGTGAACTGCCCCTTTGAGCACAGACCTGACAAGGACATACAGACTACCATCAAAACACAATGGTTGCAGACACTTGGTGGCGGGGGTGGGTTATTGTCCAGAAAAGATCATTAAAGGAGTTAAAATGGTAAATGGCACACTTATATAGCGCTTTTATTCAAAGCGCTTTACACTGTGTCTCATTCACCCATTCACACAC
>JANDJT010000012.1:11887331-11899436 GCA_024331685.1 Stegophilus panzeri
CTTCCATAACACCTCAGCAGTGCCACAGGCTGATTGCCTCCATGCCACGCTGCATTGATGCAGTAATTCGTGCAAAAAGAGAGAGCCTCGACCAAGTATTGAGTGCATAAATTAACATACTTTTCAGAAGGTTAATACTTCTGTATTATAAATTCTTTATTCTAAAATTTGGAGATACTGGATTTTTGATGTCCATGAGCTGTAAGCCTTAATCATCAAGATTAATACAAAAAAAAAGGCTTGAAATATTTCACTTTATGTGTAATTAATCTAGAACATTAAATTACAGAAAGAAAAAAAAAATAACTTTTCCACAATATTCTAATTTTTTTTGAGATGCACCTGTATATACTATGAACAGAGGCGTGGTCTGTGGTCGACTCTCTCCTCCTGTTTGAAAAACGTGATACTGTGATTCTGCGTCACAAATCAAGCAGTGATTGACAGCACTCTGATCCAATGGTGTTGACCATTGTCAGATTGACAGTACTGTAGCCCAATGTTGTTTGGGGGGACCCAGGAGTAGCAATCATTACGGCTGTCTGTAAACCCCCAGGCCCCAAGTCAGACTCCATATTTTTTTTCAATCGATCTTTCAGTCTATCTATTTATATATAGTAGTTCACACACACACACACACAATCACTGAGCACTTTATTAGGAACACTATACTATTACTGGGTAGAGCCTCCCTTTGCTCTCAAAACAACCTCAATTCTTCATGGCATGGATTCCACAAGATGTTGGAAACATTCCTTTGAGAATCTGGTCCATGTTGACATGATTGCATCACACAACACCTGCAGATTTTTCATGTGTGCTTTCATGCTGTAATGGTAATGGATGTAATGGATGCAAATGGTGAACAACAATAATCAAATAGGTTGTGGCATTCAAGGGATGATTGCTTGGTATTAACAGGCCCAAAGTGTGGAAAAAAAAAAAAAAAACATTCCCCACACCATTACACCACCTCCACCAGCTTGGACTGTTGTCACAAGGCAGGGTGGGTCCATGGATTCATGCTGTTGGCACCAAATTTTGACCCTACCATCTGTGTGACTCAGCAGAAATCGAGATTCATCAGACCAAACTACAGTGGTGCTTGAAAGTTTGTGAACCCTTTAGAATTTTCTATATATCTGCATAAATATGACCTCAAACATCATCAGGCTTTCACACAAGTACTAAAAATAGACAAAGAGAACCCAATGAAACAAATGAAACAAAAATTTATCCAATATTGCAAATCTGTGAGTGGGAAAAGTACGTGAACCGCTAGGATTAGCAGTTTAATTTGAAGGTGAAATTAGAGTCTGGTGTTTTCGATCAATGGGATGACAATCAGGTGTGAGTGAGCGCCTTGTTTTATTTAAAGAACAGGGATCTATCAGAGTCTGATCTTCACAACACATGTCTGTGGAAGTGTATTATGACATGAACAAAGGAAATTTCTGAGGACCTCAGAAAAAGAGTTGCTGATTCTCATCAGACTGGAAAAGGTTACAAGACAATCTCTAAAGAGTTTGGACTCCACCAATCCACAATCAGACAGATTGTGTACAAATGGAGGAAATGTAAGACCACTGTTACTCTCCCTAGGAGTGGAGACCAACAAAGATCACTCCAAGAGCAAGATGTGTAATAATAGTCTGCAAGGTTACAAAGGATCCCAGGGTAACTTCTAAACAACTAAAGGCCTCTCTAAAGCCACTGCTCTCCAAAAAGAACATTGCTACCTCTCTGCAGTTTGCTAAAGATCACATGGACAAGCCAGAAAGCTATTTGTTTTGAAAACTGCTGCAGACAGGAGAGATGTTTGATTGCAGATCAGTGAGACACCAGATCAATTCACAGTGAAGGTGTTTGTACTCTGTATAGAAACCAAAGAGCAGCATTTAAATCCAAGCCAGCTTTTAAAACACTCAAGGCAATCATGCAGGGTTTCATCCTCATGTTGTCTCAGGGAGTTTTTCCATGCCACTGTTGCCTCAGTCTAAATCTATATCTGGATTTCTGTCACCAAGCTGCTTGGTGACATGACTATTGTTAAAAGCAAAATACAAATAAAATCGAATTGAAACTGATGATGATTAGCTTCGGATCCACTGACACTGTGCAAGATAAAGCAGCTACTGAAGATAATGAAAATCTAATGACTAAGATACATCCCAACATCCTGAGTGTGATTCCAATAAATCTATATGCAACATTTTTTACTTTAAAATGAAAGAATGTAAGAAGTACATGTGTTTTATTGGGACTTTTTTTTGGGTGTAATTACTCTGTCCCCAAAATGCCTTTAGAGGGGAAATTGAAAGCAGACTACTTATCCAATCCAGCAGATAGACAGGTTATTCAATCGAAGTACCAATTATACAAAAGGAAAGACAACACTGTAAGTTTAGTGTTTTTTGGTTGGAACAAAAAGATTACAGCTTTTGTTTAGCTTGGTATTTGAAAGAAACGCAACGTGAACCCCATAGGATATTTAAAGAATTTAAATGACATAACTGCCTGTCTAAGTGTTTGCCCCACATTGTTATTATGCCACCGATTAATTCTCATGATGTAATGAATTGCTCTGTTTTATGTTGATAGATATTATATTTTAGCTTCCCACCTAACATTAGCGTGCACGGTGCACGCTTAGTGGTTAGCACATTTGCCTCACACCTCCAGGGTTGAGGGTTTGATTCCCACCACAGCCCTGTGTGTGCGCGGAGTTTGCATCTTCTCCCTGTGCTGTGGTGGTTTCCTCTGGGTACCACGGTTTCCTCCCCCAGGTCTAAAGAAATGCATGGTAGGCTGATCGGCATGTCCAAAGTGTCCGTAGTGTATGAATGTGTAAGTGACTGGCACCCTGTCCAGGGTGTACCCTGCCTTGTGCCCCATGCTCCCCAGGTATAAGCTCCAGATTCCCCACAACCCCGTACAATAAGTGGTATAGAAGATGGATGGGGATCCAACATTAGTCATTACTGGTTCTGTTGTGTATGCGCACACATTTGCACAAGAGATTGTTAAATGTAAAACTCGTACAGTGATAATACAGAAATCTTAAGTAGCAAATTCAAATGAAAATAGCTTTTTTAATTTGAGTTTTTTTTTAATTTTATTTACAGGAATATGGTCACTATGAAATAACACCATATCCTTCTTCACCTCGGTTCTGCCACGATGCTGAGTAAAGTGCTTGAGTGATGGACAGAAGGAAGTTAACTGAGGAGGGATGGCCACAAACATCAGGGTCAAAGAAACAAAACGCTGCGTTTTCAGCTCTGCACAAACAGCAACATCTTGAATGAACACTGACCACAAAACTCTAACTTTAGGCATACTAATCTGCCTAGTACTGAATCAACAGTTACCGTTTTCAAATGCCTGAACAGTTAAAGTAACACTAGGATTTTGCTGTGCATCTTAGAAACGTTAAATGGAATGGCACGGTGGCGTTATAATTCACTTAAACTATTTGCAGTAATCAAAAATATATTGCGTCACAGAATTACCTACAACAGCAATTATATTTCTAATTAACATGCACAAAAAGGTCCCAATCATATGCATTACTTCTACTACAGACAAAATACTGATTATTTAAATCGAACATGAAGTTACTTTGCTGTCTAAAGATGCAACGAGTATAGAGTAAATGTATGAATCGCAAAATCAACAAGCAGACTTGTAAAAACACAACTGATTTGAAGTTTTGCAACTATTACCACAAAAGTTGTTTTTACAATGTTCATTGCAATTACAAATCACAATTTACATCCCTTCAGCTTTCATGCTACATTTAGAAAATCAGTGGATATTGCCTAAGAATAGAACAACAACAACTTGTAGGGCTTTGAGAAAGGGATGGGGCCTGTAGAAACATAGGACAAAAATAAAAACAAAAATAAACCTGAGTAGGCATGGATTGAACACCACGTTGCAGTTATACAGTTACATGTTTCGAAAATTGACAATGGAATGTTATTCACATACAATTATTTTAACTCCACACATATACAAGTCAAATCAAAGCACAATGGGTGTATTTCTAACTGGCTGCATTATAGAATCATTCACAGTTTCATCAACAATCAGTGCAAGAAGACCTGTTTCATTTCTATCTTAGGATATGACCAGAATGATGGACCCCAATTTCATTACAAAACAATAGGGAACAACAGAACGTAAAGTAAAAACAGTCAGTATTTTATGCGCAATCACCATTTTAGTTCATTTACTGCCCTTCACAAAAGGAAGAAGTGACTTCAATGCATGTACTTCAATACTGGAAATTAAGCAAACATCCAAACACCAATATTATTAATAATTATGCAAATTCGATACACAAGCAGCCTGTTGCATGGCATGCTCCACTTAAATTGTACACTGTACAGTATCAGCTTCTTAAATTTTACTACAGCCACTTCAGTATAAATGTGCTAAAGTAAAGTGAGAGAACCACACGTTGGTGAGGTGCTAGAACCCGTTTCAGTCACCAGGACTCGTGGAGGTTGTTAGGAAGCGGAGGAGACCAGCTACTCGTTTCACAGAACAGTAGCATATATATATATATATATTTTAAACAAATTTTTACATTCATTTCATTTACAGTCATTTCAGTCAAGGTTCTTCTCAAAGGTGGCCATGATGTCATGCTGCATGGTCATGTCAATAGTTCCAGACATCTTAAGAGGAAAGAAAAAAAAAAAAGAAAAAGAACACACACACACACACACACACACACACACACACACACACACACACAGAGAGAGAGAGAGTTCATTTAAATATACATGTTAAATAACTACATAACAGTTATTATCATACAGTATGTGTAGCTGCAGGCTTTCTTTCCAACCAAACAGGCAGCACACATGATAGTTGATTGGAGGTCAAAATGAACTGATTAAATGTGAATGTGAACTCAGGTGTGACTCCTGCGTGGTTGGAATGAAAGCCTGCAGCCACAGACCCCTGGTATATAAGGACAGTGTGGACATGAGTAAATATGTTGGCTACACAAATAGCTACCCAATACCAATAAATATAACTGAGTAGCCATTATTGCACACGTGTCATTGTTCGTGCAGCTAAACATACACAGCTAGCGTCACAAAAAAAGGCAGTCTCTTGCGGGAAGGTTGGGTATGGCTGCAGGTTTTTCTTCCAACCAATCAGGATTGCACCTGTTTAATCAGATCACTTTGGCCTTCAGTGGTTCCTGATTGGTTGGAATGTTAGCTGAACATTACATTAGCTGAACATTGCCTGCAAGAGATAGCAACAGACACTGAGATGGCAATTACAATCTTTCATGTATTTCCATTTACAATTAAAGCAGTTTCACAAATTAAATCTTTTCCCACAAACTCCGAGCTGCTGCTGGTTCAGAGAACTGGTACACGTTTGCAATCAGTCCGAAGACTGAAGCATTCCTTAATTTGGTGTGAGTTTTCTAGCATAAAACCATTTACGGAAGGTTTGGATTTGGAAGGGTGAAAGCAAGTCAAAATGAGAACTTGGCCATAGATTATGACTACTGCTTTGATACATACACCAGAACAGCTGAGAACCAACTCTTTGCTGTGGAAAGCATAAAACAGTTCCAGTTTGTGGAAAAGTGTTAACTGGAAAAAAACAAAAAAAACAAAACAAAACATAGATGTATGGTACTCACAGCTTCCCGTCTGCGTCTCTCTTGCTCTCTCTTGCGTGCCATCTCTCTTTCACGGTCCATAGAGCACAGGGTAGGAGTAGAAGGTTCTGGTGTTTTAGTTTGGTCTAAAATGGCTGTCATAATGGGAAGCTCTGAAGACTCCAACTCTGTCTTGGAGGCCTGGATCTCTGGTTTGGCCTTAGAAAGCTGTTGCGTCAAGCTGTGAATCATTAAAAAGCGAACACATCAGTAGTTTTATACAGTACTGCTGAACATGCTGTTATGCAACCATTCACAGTGGCCTGAAACTATAGGGACCCGAGACTGAAAGCAAATTAATAAGACATGAGCTGTAATGGGGATCCAAAGCAGCCCTTCTACTGGAACTCGAATAACGAGCGGACTTGTGATTGTGCATCTCTTAGCCATTTTCTTCCAGAAAAGGAAAAAAAACAAACAAACAAAAAAAACACGCACTGAACACAAGTTCCACTCTTAAGATAACTAGAATACAGTATAGAAGCTGCCATGTCTCCTGCATGTCACTCACACTAAGCCCTTCCAGATTTTGACAAAACTATATGTTTTGTCTTATAGTAGTAGCATGAAAGTTCCTTCCAAAAGGATAATGCACATCTTGTTACAAGATCAATGCTTAAATCTAAAGTATGAAAGATCAATTTTGGCAGCCAATGACTAATAAATTCTGGTTTGATGCAAAATAATGCAATTCAGTATTGGAAACACAGCTCAATGTTAAGCGAGAAAACAGTGTTAGAGTTAAGGAATGAGCAGTCACACCTCCTTTACTTGGACTAAAAACCACAAGCCTAGTGCTGGGCCAGCATTTCGACCCCACCTGCTTTTGTCTGCCTCCAGCTGGAGCTTACGTGCCCTTTCTCGCTCCTCCTTCTCCATGGCAACTTTGCGGAATTGTTGGAAACTCTCCTTGGATGACGGGATGGTAGCGGGAGCAAGAGCGGCCATCTTGCCCAGGCTTGTCCAAGAGTCTGCATGCTTCAAAACAATTTCCTAACAAAAGTCAAACGTAAATAAGATTAATATAGCAAACTAGTTGATATTAACGCTAGCATTAAAAGATGCCGTGCGGTGTTACTCCAGAACCAGGATTGGAGAAAATACAATGCGTGTGATGTAACGAGGTACCGTTTTAGCCATGCTGGACTTGTGGTCTTGGCTGGATTTGTGCAGTTCAGCATCTTCTGTGGGTTTAGTCCCTGTGTAAAGAGTGAAAGAAGAAAAAAGCCCACTGAAAACAGTTCTGGTTACAAATATGGACTAGAAGGAAGAAGACTCTCAGAAGAAATGCTGACCAGGCATTGTGTGCAGCTGAGCAAAGGTCTCTCCTACTACACCTGGGTCCCCCCTGTCTTCCCTCACATGTGCCAGTGGGGTGGACAAACTGGGACACTAATTTCAGAGAGAGAGAGAGAGAGAGAGAGAGAGAGAAAATGAGATATGCTCAGGGGGTCCAGTGAAGCAGCTGGCTGTGCAGGCACTTGGGGTATGTCTGAAAAGAAACTAGAATTCAAATTACAGCAATAAACTCTTCAACATCCCTGTCAAATCAATATACAAGATGTTTATCTTCAGAAACGGGTGTAACAATCAATTTATTTTTTTTTAAATTCAGCAGCATTGAAAAAAATAAACCATTTTAAATTCAGCATATCTGAGTGCACAAATATACTGTGCAGTTCCACAGCTGAGTGTCAGCCTCAGCACCATATTGATGCAGCACGAGGCTCAAGCAACCCCCCCCACAGCAATTTGCCAATGATTACCATGTTTAATTTATTGATGAATGATGCACTTGCATTTTGACAGTTTAGTTAGATTAAATGTTGTGGAATATCTTAGTTAAGTTAATTCCTGTTTTCAACTACATTACAGCTGATATAAACAGCCATTCTCTCACCAACCTCTCTCTCTCACACTCACACACACACATACACAGTCATTTTACTGTGAAAACACAGAAAACAGAAAGCATAACAGAGACTGAGAGCACTTACAATAAAGACTCCTTCCATAAATGTAAAATATATCTCTAACAAAATACTTCACCACAACAATTATAAGAATTAAACAACTGGTTAAACAACTATTAAAACAACTGGTTTTTAAATCTTTTTATTATTAGTCTCTGATTATTTGGCGAGTCTGCCGCATGAGTCTCACTGCATGGGCTGTTACAATATAAACGATAATGTATTAGAACCAGCACATTAATGGTGCGTCCTCCTGGGAAGTTCGTATTTACGAGTTGGGAAGTAACTACGACGTCAGGTGCGTTCAAGTCGTTTAGGTCGGAGCAAGCTGGCGGTGTTAACTTAAACTTTTTTTTTTTTAACTTAAACCCTTTTTTTTTTTTTTTTTTTTAAACTCTACTTCTAGAAAATGAACAAAGAATACACCTCAGGTGTGTTTTTCTTTTTACGTTTTTAATAAATTTATGAAGCCACTGTAAACTTTATCGGTACATGTTATATCGTAACTGTAAAATGCTATTGTATTTTGTGCAGGAAATGAACTGGTTGTATTGTAAATAAAACAGCCTGACAAAGACATGATAAGCAGTTTGCTTGTATTTCAACAACATGCTGAATTTACCAAACAAGTAATAACTGAAATCAGCTTCTGAGGTGAGTAAACATTCAATTTCAACAAATTTACCGTTGACTACAGACGTTGCATCCGTTGATTCCGGCATGTTTTCTTACTGACGCGCCCCCAGCTCGGAAACTCAGGGCTCAAAGAAAATCCTGAGTTTCCCCACTCATTAATACGACTTTGTGGTGCCATTCATGTGAATTCAATTAGTAAATACGGTCCATCAGACTTCAGAGCATCAGAATATTAACCTATCATTCGTTACAGCCAAAACTACCTATAAAATGTTAGGTGAAAATTAATGCACATCTACTGACCAATCAGATTCAAACATTCAACCATGCTGTGGTATAAATGTCTTTGTTAAATAACATTTGTTTTATTTATAAGTTTAATTTTAGGCTTAGTTTAAGTGGAGTATTCGATATACAAATCCCTGTAAACAAGCTGTTACTATAAAAACGATAATGTATTTGGACAAGTGCGTTAAACTTTTGAATGATTGGGCCAAACTGCAAACAAAATAGACAAGTTAGAGTAAGGGAAATTAAATCACAGATCATTCTGCTCCTTCTGTTCTTAAGATTCAATAGCAGTAAATCCTAACTTGACAGAAAAACGTAAACATTTTCTACTATTATCTAACCAGAGCCATTTGTAGAACTGTAAAGGACTACGAGTTTTACCTCATGCTTGGTGATGGGCGGGTGTCGTGCCACACATGCTGAGGAGTTTGAGGAGGGCAGTCCAGGGGGAGAGGATAGTGGAGAAAGGAGAGCAGGGAAACCTAACAAGCAGAGAAAGAGTTTACAGTGAATGAACAGGTAATAAAATTCAGAGCAAACATGAAATACAGGGAGCTGATAGCAGGAGCAGGGTATTGACAAACAGAAACAGATGCAGCCATGAAAGCCATTAAAAAGACACACAGACAACAAATAATTCTAGCAACAAGACAAAAACACGATGCTTAGTCACGTAACGGAAGAAATGCAGTGCATGCGGAGATAATCAGTCTCATGGGCTTGGAGTTTGAGGGCCACAGGTGGATGAGACAAGGGAATCAAACAGGCGGAAATCACGGCGATTGAGAGCAACAGCTTACCTTTCTGCTGAGCCTTAAGCAGAGGTTTTACAGTGGCAGCAGTTGGGAGGGGGCATGTTGAATCTGTGGGAGCAGATGCTGGGGAAATGTGGGCAGTGAATGAATTTGGCGGACTCTTAGGCCAACTGGGTGAAGCAGGTGGATGAGGGCAGGCTGTGGGTGGAGGCTTTTTGGGTAACACAGTTATGAGGGTATGTGGGGATGTGGGAAAGTAGGTGGAGATGTCTGGGGCAGCAGGAAAGGCAGTGGGAGGTGAGGGGCTCTGTTCAGAGGGAAGATTTAGGGGGGTCATCCAGGTTTTTCGAACTAGAGGAGTGGCTTTGGCACTGGGTCTGGAAGGCTGAGGAGGTAGCTGGCTGTGCAGGGCTAGAGTGGAGGATGCAGTAAAAGTTTAAGAGAAGAGAAGTGATGAATGAAAAGCAGTACCACTGGACACACCAAAATTGTCATCAAGTAATATTTTTGGACAGTTTGGGCAGTCCGATTAGAAAATCCGTCCATTTTGGAGGGAAGCCTTTATGACAGCTGTCTTTTAAACCTCCGTATTTCAGACAATTCCACACAGTTGCCAGTCATGGAGCCTAATTCCATCCACTGGACAAGCTGTGTGGAAGAAAGAGATTGCTGACAATATTGAAGATAAAATAAAAAAGAAATTTAAAATAGTAGTACGAAACCAAAAATTTTGATCTTGTAAACTGATTTAAAAAAAAAAAAGATAGAGAAATGGACAGCTGCTGTAATACAAGTTTTATTTCTTGACCATCGCTTTAAAAGTATGTACATTTTTACTATGCCTACACCACAGTGCAACATTAGAACTTCATTTATAAACAAGCGCCCTGTCTCGCATACACACACAGAGAGAGAGAGAGAGAGAGAGAAGAAAAAGGGGTGCAGATGCAGTGAGCCTAACCTGGTGGCGCTTTGGCCTCCTCAGAAGGTGGCTTGGTGGTCTGCTCAGACGGGTCTTTAGACGATTCCTTCATCTCAAGGGCAATGCTCTTCTTCAACGCCTGATCATGGAAGCAGGGGGAATTTTGTTTCACTGTGTTGCATGAAGTGAAATGCCCCATGCACCCATACTAAAAACAATCCTGAGGTCAAGGCTAAAGATTATTTTCCTTTACCTTGTTTTTAATTTTGGTGCCATGACCATGGGCTTTGTTTTTCTTCTTAGGTTTCTGCTCTGTAAGACACGCATAATGAATTTTGAGTGCAGTGTGAGCAGGGGAAAGGGCGGAGCCTAAACTCCACACACTGCTACTGTCTGGCCAGTCTTTTCCAGGACTGGCTATCCATGACTTGAAATAAAATAAAAATCACAGTTCAAAAATCAAAACCAGAAGTATGCTGGACATACACATGACAACAGGGCTACAGACAGTTAATAGTTTTGGAATGTCCTAAATCCTGTCCCTTTACATTCTGAGGTGTGCATGCTTGGCATACGCGAGTAAAAATGTGAATGATATTGGACATAGTGAATGTGATGGTGAGTAAAAGTGAACGCAACATGTGATGGCAAAATAAAAGACAAAACACACCACTAATCTTAAAATGTACACCAGGTGTCTAGGAAAATGAGTTTATTTCAATCTCTGGGCGTCACACACACCAAGGTCAACGAGTCAACTTTGTACCTGTTTAGGTAATAATTGTACACAGCTACAAGAAAGATGCTTGCATTTTAGCAGGACAAAATGTCTACCTTCTAAAATAAAACTCTACTATACCCACGCCAATTACAATCTAGTCAGTAACTCATAAAACATTATGATGCATTTTCAAACAAACAAACAAACAAACAAACAAATGGTTTTAAGATTCTGTTTTGTTACATATATAACTTTACAAAAACCTCAAATATATTTACAAGGTGAAGTCACAATCTAAACAAATGCAACAGGAGAACCACACAGTGATGACTCAATGCAGCAAGGTTTAAAAGAGAAACAGCAAGAACTCACAACATGGATGACAGGATGTCCTCCTAAGCAAGAAGCTGTGATAATAGGTTTACACTTTCTGTCTCTCAGATACATGTAGGAACAAAATATGTCATTGCAGTGGTAAGCAATATGACCATCATAGTTAAATCCTGTACATCATAATATGCTTTCTGGGCCTCATTGGTGTGTTTAAAAAAAAAAGAAAAAAAAAAAAAAGAAAGCTTAAGTGTGCCTATGTTGCTTTGCTATTTCATCTTGCTAGCATAACTAAATTACATGCATCAACTATGGCAAAAATACCTTCAGTAATTGTGAAGATGTGTTTTTGCCATCTTGTCAGTGCCTTCAAAAATGCCTAGGGCCCTTAAATGTTTGTTTCCCCTGACATTTAACACTTTAAGCTCAACATAGATTTTTGTTTTACTTTGTATTGCTTAAATAACCCAATTATTTGATTTGGACCTTAAATGCTTGAAATCACTAAAGATATTGCTAAGAAGCTACAGGTGCATCTGAAAAAAAGAAGGAAGAAAAAAAAAAGCCCCCCATGTAATTTAATTCATAAAGTGGAACTTTAATTTATTCTAGATTCATTACACAAAGTGAAATATTTCAAGCATTTTTGTGTTTTAATTTTGATTATGGCTTACAGCTCATGGACATCAAAAATCCAGTTCTCTCAAAATATTAGAATAAAGAATTTATAATACAGGAATGTCGACCTGAGAAGAGCTCTAATCAGCTAATTAACTCAAAAC
>JANDJT010000012.1:11905218-11915878 GCA_024331685.1 Stegophilus panzeri
GTGTGTGTGTGCACGCGTTTAGGAGTGCACCTTAGCACTTGTTATTAGTCATTGTCAGACAGTGTTTGATAACTAAAATCTCTCTCTCTTTGCCAGTATCAACCAGAGGAGGATGCCCTCAAGAAGTTTTTAATTTTATTTAAAAAAAAATATATATATATATATATTTCTTTTTCTTTAAACCACACCGTGGTATCAACTTTGGTATCGAGTATCGTGTACTTTTGGTGTTATCGGTACCGACTACTAGATTTTTGGTATCGTGACATCCCTGGTTGACAGATGTGCATACAATGCATAAACATTTGCTAGAGGTAATAGGATGTTTGCTGGGCTTCATGAAATGTCAATTATAAAAAATAAATATTTCAAATTAAAAAATATCAACTTAAAGGAACAGCTTCATCTTATTAGAAAGAGCCAGCTCTGTTCCAAGTGTACCTGATCAGCCACAAAAAAAAAAAAAAAGTATGGTGTCCTAAGTTTTCCTTTAGGTATGTACTGGTGTTACAAGGCTTAAGTTGTCAACACATAAGGGAAACTTGTCTCCAACATATTTAACTGCATACCTACATAATTGCAATCAATCAATCAATCAAGTTTGGTCAAGCCATTTGTACGTAAACAGGGTCATAAACAGCAGAATAGTCTATAGAACAGTTGTAGTATTGGCATGCTTTTGTCCAGTTTCATAAAGAACCCTGTACCATACACCACAAAAGCAAGTCTAAATTTGGTACAGAAGTGCACGATGATTTAGGCATACAGTCTGCACAATGTTAAACTGTTTCCTTATTAAGAACATTAAACCTGTAGCTCCAGTGCAAAACTAAAGTCACAAACCTTGGACACCAATCAAGTCTTAGATGGTCAATTACACGCCGGGTAAAAGATTGTGCGAACTGCATTTCTGGACAAAGTATTTAATTCTTTATCTTACTTTAATGGTGCCCAAATCCATGGGCTGATGGATGATCTCGTGATAGTCATGCAGGTCAAGTGCCACAGTGTCCACGGGCTCGTAGAAGGGCCAGGCATAGGCTGCATGCCTCTTGGCGAACATCTCTTTCAAGATGCCACTACAGTATTTTAGCCTTTCGGGGAGCTTGGCCCTGCGCCCCACCTGGTGCTGCTGTGGCCACTCGGGCAGATCTTTGCGTGGTGGTTTGATGGGTCGCCCGCTGCCTCGCCGTGAGTACAACTTCAGCACCTTCGGTTCTGAGACACAGGGAGAAGACTCACTGCTGGTAAGGATGGGGGCCGTGGGGGTTGTGGTGTCTGCTTTTCTTTTCACCCCCCTTTTTAACTGAAAATGCAAATACATGTTGAGAATCATATCCTTGTCTCAGTCAAAAGTATCTGCACATTTGTATTATGTGAAAGAGACTGACTTTGGCTTCAAGCTGAGCAGACAGGGGCGCAGATGAGATGGTGTGCAGTGCCTCAGGAGGGATGACAGTCACTGTCTGTTGAAACACAACCTCAGACACAGGAGACTGAGGCCGCGTTTTCCCCAGTCCTGTTATGCAAGGAGACAAAGTTACTTCTTCATCCTCAACATAACTACACAAACCCAAAAGGACAGAAGAATGGCAACGACACCCTGGAGTAAAGAAACGTTTTGGCCAGAATGTTTTGTGCTATCCACACACAGCAGTGGACAGCATTGATCTACTCTGAATTATTGAACAACCTAATACACACACACACTCTTTCTCTTCTGTTCTGTTACAGTCTGTTCTTTTGCTCTCTGTTGTCTTATTCAAATGCAGATGCTGACAAGTTATTTTTGTTAACATGTTGTGAAAATAAAAACAGTCAACTGTTTTGTTTTTGTGTGTGTGTGTGAGAGAGACCTTGTGTTGAAAATGCCAGGTTGTGTGTTATTGTACCCGTAAAAGGACTGGAACATGCTGCTTCATCTTGAAACCAGGTTTTATCTCATATAAACAGAACAGACAGACTTTCAAGGAGAGCTGTGACTTACAGTACTCCATGCTGTCTGAGATTCAGGATCTTCCCTCCATTTTAAATCATATCCAACTAGTAACTAGCTATTTGAGTAGTCTTTTCATTGGATACTTTACTACTCTTCAACGAGAACGATAACTAAAGGAAACCATAATCATAACTACATTAGTGTCCACACCAACACATGATATTGTTCTCTTCATTCTAAGCATGCGCTGCAGTTATGTCGTCTGCAGCTTTAGATGCGCAAGCTCTTTAAAGCAGAATGGATTCTGATTGGCTCTCCATGTTTTTATTGTTCATCAGCTGGGAACAAATCATTCTGAAAGTGATATCGTTCCTCTGTGCTGTTAACGTTATAGTTGTGGTGTGAACTCTGCTATTCTTTTATATTTAGAACGATTTTTAGAACTAAATCTTTATCGTTATCGTCCTTGGTGTGAATGGGCCTTTACTCAAGTAATTATTAACTTGATTACTTTTACTGTTACTTGAGTAATTATCTTTATATAGTAGTTTTACTTGAGTAACATTTTTGGCTATGCTACCCAACTCTGATTGTATTAAATTGCACATAAAACACACTTGTCTGATTCATCATTTTTGTTTGATTACTTGAACCTAAACCTGTATTGTTAGTCTTTTGTAAAACAAACAAACTAAATAAAGTCCATACCAATGACATCCACAAGGACACCGCCGCCAACCACTCTAGTCCTACTTGCTAGTAATTTGGATTAGTACCTATGGCCGAATCACAGCCATGGCTATACTCAACATAACCACACTCTTGCTCGTGAAATATTGTTTTATTAAAAGTCATTGATACAACAAAAATCCCATAACTGAAGCGGAGATCAATTAAAGCATACCTGCAGCAGACATCCTCCTTCTTTTCAGAGGCGCTTTGTTGGTAATTGCTGTGATCTCACGCTCGTCCTGTGGCATTTCAGCTACTTTCTCGAGAAACAGCTTCTCGAGTGCTTGGGCCATCAAAACTATATCATCTCCCGGCTGAAAGAAAATGCGTTTCAATTGGGCTTCAACTGTTTAAAACGTATATACACATAGGTACATATGTTTCCATAGTAATAAGAGTTTTTACCCGATTGTATAGGTAACAATTTGTAAACATTGTGTTGAAGTCTTCAACGCATTCCATAGCCTTCCAATAGTAATTATTATCAAGTCGTTTTTTGATGGTACTCAAGTCCATTGGGTTTTTGATTATTGTATAATAATCCTGAAATCAAAACAGAAAACAACTTTTATTCCTCATTCACAGAAAAAAAACCCATACACACCAACAATTCACAATTTATTTACACAGAGGTGCCAATTTAAAAAGTTTCCATACTTAGTATCTACACTTTTATCATGTACACCTGCACTTTGCAAGCATGCACGTACTGACTGAACGAAACATTGCCCTCTATCCTGTCCATCAATGGAAAAAGATAACTGCAGAACCACAGCTGGCAAAATATGTGGGGGCAAGCCCATGCTCAACGACAGAATAGTGCCGTGTCTCATGCTGGAAAAAGCATAGCCGGCATAGCATTGGCGTTTTAATTATAGAATGGAAGCAGCATAATTTGGCCAAATTGGTCAATATTACCAATATTACTTATATTTAACACCATTATCAGAAATGTAAATATCAAAGATTTATCATCTATGCTTTACCATATTTGATACAAGTAGCCGATTATCAAAACTGCCTTAAATCAGGTTTTAGTGCATTAAAGCACTAGAGTGCCATTAAGCCTGCCTCATGGAAATCTAAACCAGAGATTCTCAATCTAGCCATTGAGGCCCCTTAACAGTATTTTGGTTAGTTCCCGTTTATAACACACCTGCATCAGCCTTAATTTCTGGTTCAGATGTATTTGGACCTTGAATAGAATAAAATGTGGACTGGCTAGTCTCCCTTTGTTCTGGACTGAGAATCTCTGACTGAGACCGTTAAAAGGCAGTGGCCTTTAGTCATATCTGCAAAGGGCCAGCGAGACTTTGGGTTTTTGTTTGAACCAAGCAGACACCCCGATTCCATTTGTTTAATGAATTGAGCCAGATATTCAAATGATTAATAGCTGTGGCTTTTATTTGGCCACAATAAAAAGCTCTTACAAATGTAAAAATGTAAGACCCGCCCCCATAAGATATAATACATTTAGTTTGGTGTTTTCTGCTCTTGAAAATAGCTAGTTTAACTCCTCAGCTACCTAAGAGCTTAATCAGTCATATCACAATACATGTCCACTTGCAGGTTTTGTCATTGCTAACTAGCAGTTAACCTAATGAGCTTTACAATTCAACTTTTATAACAGTAAGTTGCTATCTCTAATAATACAGTGAGGAAACCCATCAAACAACAGATAGAAGCAAATAATCGGATGCCAACATCACCAGTTGATTGACTAAATGCAGCCGATGGGAACAACTGTAGAATACTGAGCGTGAATATGATACAACCATTGCAAACCTGTAAGTGGACATGTACCGTTAGTACATTTATAATAATGTGTTTAATTTATAAACTAAAACCGTGCAGCTGGAACCACCATGAAGCCCAACTCACAGGCAGGTTGAGCTGAACAGCATCCACAGGGTGCCTGAAGGGCCAGGATAACTGATGCCTCCACAGGGCTTTGACCACTACTTTCTCCAGGTACTGGAGCTGGTTGGTGAGGCGCCCAGGTTTTTTATGGTTCCTGTATTCAGGGGGAGGGGGATTCCTGTTCATGCTGAGCACCGGCTCTGACATGGTCAGATCTGCTCCAAAGACAGGCGTGTGCAGAGAGATGTTCTGAAGCTATGTCTGGTCAGCTCAGCATTCATTACACATCCTCTGCCTGTGCCACTGTGAACAGGGAAAGCAGTTTGAGCACAGTCATTTCACTCTGCAGCGATGAGCCAAGCAGCCCTTATAGTTTTAACTGCTGTTTAATAAGCATACAGGCCTGAGGACCAGCAGCTGGTTGCACCAAAACATAAGATCTATTGTAACCTAGTTTGAATGTAAAAGGTCATCATGTTCAAATTTATGGACTACCAAAAATGTAGAAGTTGCACCAAGCAGTATAGTTTTAACACAGCCTTCAGTTCTAACAGTTTAAACTTACACCTACTCCCTACTAGACAACATCTGCTGTAAACAAAACCACTGTGTAAATCTGTGCAATTTTTTTTTTTTTTTTAAAGTGCATGTTTACTGAATATAAACACACTTCATTTTCTTTTTTATTTTATGAGGAGCATAATGATTTCTGTATGTGGGAAGTATTTTTGTGGTCCATGATTACTTGACACAGCCACCTTGTCGAAATACAGTTTAACAGCACATATAAACAAAAGTGATTATAGGAAAAATGTCATTGGTCAAACTGAGATTATGGGTAAAGTACAAAATAAAATACTTCACCCTTATCGAAACGTTACACTTTACTCTGCTGTTCATGACCTTCAAATACAGATTAAACTTGCAACCACTTTATTATTATTATTATTATTATTCTTTGCGATTGTTGCACAAGAGTTCAAGTTGTGCAATCGAAAAGATTAGAAATAAAAACAGATGGATAATTTGGGGCAATACTGTTACGTTTCTAGAGACGGATCTTCTTGAAATAAATATTTCACTGAGAAAACCAGACGCTAACTGTTTTCCTGCGTCTCAATCATGGATAACAACAAGTAATGTTTATCGCTTATTTTGGATTGTTACCGATTGACTGCAGATGGTGAAGTGCGTGACAACATTTTGAACTATGATCACTACTAGTTACTACATATGTGAGTAATACAACCAAAAGTCTACAATGTGCTGCTTTTAACCTGTTCACTCCCAGCACATGGTTTAGTACGGACCCTGAATTTAACTGGTGCAACTGGCTGCAGGTCTACAGTTAAAGGTCATGTTTAAGAGTATACACCACCCCCTGCTGGCCGCTCTAACACACTGTTTTGTGCTATTCACGAAGCATCTTCAGCTCAGTGTCTACTTCAGATCATCAAATCTCATAAGCACAGCTATCTATATCTATTGATCTTCCTACATAGCTAGTCATTGACTGAAATTAAAACACCAAATTAATTAAAATGAATATCTGCACTAGAAAATAAAATATAATTAACAATTTTAAAAAGGTACTCCTTTCTGTTTTGTATTGTAAGCAAGGCTAACCCCGTGGCCATGGTCATCTTTCTCAAATAACAGTACTACTTGAAGCATATTACATGCAGCAGCCGTCAGCATTTGCCAGGTCGCACAGGCCTGGAATATGAGCTATGACTAATTCAACCCAATAAAACTACCACGAGTCAGAAATAAACAATACAGATGGCAAGTATCTAATTCACTTATTACACTTTAAGCTCTCTTGGTCACACAAATGAGAGAACAGGCACAAACTATTAAGAAATACTTCGATTTCTATCTTTATTCAGTCATTACATAGACTTTTGTACAAATAACCATATATCAATTATTTTAACACCTGAACCTTTAATTCTTCCTGAACATTACATCAACAAGAATCCATGTTTATACTTTTGATCACAAACAGTTCTCATTTTGTATATTTCTTTGTATCGAAAGTCTTTATGAACTCGAAAGAAAAATAAACAAGAGTGGTAACTAGGTTACAGTTTATTTTCGAATGTAAAAAAAAACAAAAACAAAACATTTTTGTTTACATTCGTTGCGGATTTAACAGTTAAGTGTCGGTTGCTATGGAGTTGAGCGCGTCTTAATTCGCAATGTCAAACAATTATGTTTCTAAATCATTAGTGCTATGGAGATAATTTCCGAGAATTACTTTAAAGCTGGAGCCCCAACTGTTCCCTCCTCATCCTCCCAATACAAGTAGTACTTTATGTAGATATAGCTGGACAAATAATGAAATTATACAACTCATGTGGTCACTATAAAGCAACTCTGAGTCATTTAGGACTCTGGGGTAACAACGAGATAGTCGAGCACTGCGAGGATAAATGTTTGTTGAGAATAGCTTGAAAATAAGTCAATAATTTCAGACACATAAATGATAAACACTATTTTAAAGCGAAACGGTAAACCTGTAAGAAATGCATAAAGCCACGCTGTTTTGTCAGAGTGCTAACCGCTAGCTAGCTAGAATCTTTTGTCTTGTATGACGCAATCGAGAGAAACATAAAAAGAAAAACGTACTTAGCGAACAGAGCCAAAAGAATATCGCCAAACATACCAAACTCAACAATGGATTTACAAAATACTAGATTCAATTGAGTAGAAATTAAATATCGTTTTATTCGTATTTTTGTGTAAAACGGCTCAAGCCAATGTCGCGAAAAGCCACTGCTGCAAAATAAGCAACAAAATGGCGCCCCGGCAGGGCCAACACAAAATGTCTCGGCCTCCATCCCAAATGGTGCCTTATCCCCTATATAGGTGCCCTACGTTCTGTATGAGGTAACGGTTTCAACAGCCCATTGTAGTTCGCTACATGTCCTCTAAGGAGCCATTTGGGATTTAGCCACAAGGTAGCTTAGCTTCACACCGCGCGCGCAAAAAAAAAAAAAAAAAAAAAAAAAAAAAAAAAACCCACCCAGCAACTACTAGCTGAGCTAAATATCCCCGCCCCAAAGACGACATGTAAGCTACCAACTCACTGCTTGCGGACTTGCACTGTCTCTCAGAATCGGTCATGTTGTTATAGTGCTAGCCAAACAAACAGCTAGCTTAAATCTGTACCGTTACTAAAACATTTACCTTTCCGTCACTGGCACAACAAAGAATGTTTTTAACAGTGCCGAAGAAGTTCTGCTGGAAAAGATGACCAAATGCAGGGTGTTGAACGACTGTTTCGTCCGGATACAAACTTTACGTAAAGGTTTGAAATAAATTCCTAAAAACAAAAAGTACGCTATTTTCCTCCTGCTAAACACCACCAGTCTTCAATGGCGGACGTCTCTCACGGCAACATGCCCGATATTTATACCCTTCTGCTCGGAGCTCGGCCTCCGATTGGTCAATACCCTTCACGTGCCCCGGTTCTCTTTTTCTTTTCGTTTGAGAGGAAAATAAGCCCGAGTGTAAGTAAAAAATAACACTGTGGAAAGCATTTTTATTACCAGTCGGTCTGTCGCGATGCAATTAAAGCTACCAATAAAAATTATAAAAGTACCCGACCTTAGAAATCGTACAAACAAAAAACCCAAAGACGTACGTCAGAGTATTTTTTTCAAAAGTGCAACATAACTGGTCTCGTGACATCACATGACCATTCTAGAACATTCTACCACCTATCTCGAGATTTATTTTTCATCTGTATTGCCTAATTTTATGGGGTTCTCCGTTGGCCATCGCTAAGCTTCTTCGCAAGTATCCGACTATCGTTCATTCCAGTAGCTTGAAAATTCTCACAAAGAGAACAAGGATACGATAGAGCTGAGAGGCTGGGGAAGGGAGGAGACACCATGTTAAAGCGCATGCGTGCTGCGTTCCTAGTGATTGGCCAATGAATTGGGGCTTTATTGACGTCAGGTACAATTTTCTGTCGTTTTGTCTATATTACGGTTTATGGCCAGTTTTAGTTTTGACGAAATTGATGACCTATGAAATGAAAACATCATTAGGCTGGCTATTACTCTGCCCAATTTTAATAAGTAGTCTTTTCATGCCTGGTAGATATGCTCCATCTACAATTTCTGACTCACAGGCCTTTTATGGAATAGCATTCTTCTTATACCTATTTTATACCTCTGTGTGCCACCAATTATAACAATAGTTTTACAAAAGAATTGCAAAATAATGTATATTGTATAATAATGACTACTAGCTTATTTTCACAGACCACATTGCTGCAACCTACCTGCATGGACGCTTTGTATAAAATAAAAAAAAAATTAGGCTTTGTATTTGTTATAATATACTGCTCAACTCCTGGTCCAGGCCTTCACTACTCATTTCTGGCTAGCTTACATTACGTCCATTAACACCATAAACAATGCCATCATTATAGGGGATGCAAGATAGGGATTGAATATATTCTTAAGTGACATTATTTTACAATGGTGGCACATTTTTGTCTATATCCCCAAACCAAGATTTGTACCATATCTAAAAATAAATAAATAATAATAAAAAAGATATGATCCTATCAAATTTTAGAATATTGTGTCAAGCTACATCAGGTAGTTAAGTTTAGCCCTTGCATGTAACTGGAACAACACCCACCTATACATACAATATAAGTTACTTATTTGACCCTATGCTCCAGCCAAAGCATTACTGTCTGTTAATGAACATTGTCCAGAACTACTTTCATTACATGCCTTGAAAGGTCACAAACACTGTTCACATGGAACAAGGTCACTACCCTATTTGTTTAGCAGAAACTCTTATAACTCAGCATCACATGACCCTGTTCTTCCATAAATCTTTAATATTCTATCCGAATATGCTCTTTCTTATTGTTGCATATTTGGTTTCTGGTAGCTCAGGGTGGTCCAACAGCTTACTAAGACACTATATGTTTTAGACTGCCTTTAAATATTTTATTTCTACATTTAGTTTTACATTTACTTATATAACATTAAAACATGAGTAATTTAAACTATATCATACCAATATCCAATATTAAAATGTATTGTAAAAAGTCTCTAAAATTTCCTGTTCTTCTTAACAGGGTGAAAAATGTGAATAAAATGTAAATGTTCTTCTCATTGCACCATAATGACTGCCAGTGGCAACTCCCCATTAACATAAAAAACCTGGGAAGTGCAAGTGCTAGTGTTACTACTAGAAAAACGTAATGGGATGACATGATGGTAGCGTTTATTTTTACACACAAGTCTCAAAAATTGTGTGGTGTATTGGTTTATTTTGTTCATATTTCTTGCAGCACATTGGTCACAAAGAGTGACAAAATCTGGTAAGATTGTTGTTTGTGTGAACTTCATTGCTACTTCTCCCTTCTAACTAAAAAGATCAACAGAGCATGGCACTACATCATGCAGAAATGGATATTGTGTCTGGTTCAATAAAATTAATTAAAATGAGCTTTACTGTGCTTTCATTTAACTGCCTACTATCATAGGGTAGCGAGAGGCTTATTAAAAATTTAGGATCATTAGTTTTACTGGGGAAGCTTGGCAAGATCATATTAACTTTGTTATATTTTTCCATTTATAATGCCATGAGTTTTTATTATTGAAACACATCTACCAAAATATAACCCAGCACAACTCAAATTGTCCAAAGAAAATGGGATAAAAATATATTCTGAAATCTCTTTGAAAAACTGGAAAAAAAAAAAGTTGCCAGATGTTCAATTCAATTCAGTTCTGTTTTATTTGTATAGCTCTTCTAAAAATGGACATTGTCCCAAAGCGGCTTTACAGAAATATATAAATTCAGGATATAGATTTTATTTGTATGGATTTAAAACTAATGAGCAAGCCAGAGGCGAATATGGCAAGGAAAAACTCCCTGAGATGCTATGAGGAAGAAACCTTGAGAGGAACCAGACTCAAAAGGGAACCCATCCTTATCTGGTTGACACTGGATAGTATGATTATAAATAAATAAATCCCTTCTACAAATGTGCTAATACTATATGGTCAAATATTGCAGTTGTGTAACCAGGAAATTCATTACAGTTTTTACATGAAGTCTGTTTTGTTGAACTTCTCCATTGTTCACTGA
>JANDJT010000012.1:11919218-11936234 GCA_024331685.1 Stegophilus panzeri
TTGCATTTCTTTCAGAATTCTTTTAAATTAATCATTATTAATTTAAAAGAAGGCATAAAAGGCAGAACTATCGGTATCGGTTACCGGTATCGGCCGATACCACTCTCAATAAACGGTTATCGGTATCAAATCAAATTTGCTGATGTGGTTTATACAGAATATAAAAATTGATAAAACCTCACAGTGTAGCTGAATGCAGTTACCCTAATTTTATCACAGCTTTACTGGCAAAATTATTAAGGAAACACTGGTGGATAGTATTGAATGGTAAGATTTTGACTAGTAAGATTTTTATGAAATAGATTATGGGTGAGAGCGATATCCATTACTTAATACGTAATATAAGCCTAGTTATTCTGCAGAACTAAAGAAGTGAATGTCAGACACAGCGTCACATGTGGAGAATTATTTCTACACATTTAACTGATTATGGTGTTTTTTTTTCATGACTTACAAGAGATTCCCAGAAGCAAAAGCAGATAGCAGAATGATGAGTGCATTAAATCGCCTAATATATAACGTAATTTGATAACATGCATATCAAAGTGCAGAAGCTGTGGATATAGTCACCAATAAAATATAGCACACATGGCAATTGTTTTATTTTGTGAAAATGTTTACAGATTAGCATGAGTTTACAGTAATAACCACAAGAGGGAAGCACATGCCATATATTTGATTAGAAAAATTGTGTGGTTATTGGTAATACTCAAATTCAGAGAAACCAACATGCTAAAGGCCTTTAATGATGATGATGATGATAATGATGATCCATCCATCCATCCATCCATCTTCTATACCGCTTTATCCTTTTCAGGGTCACGGGGATACCTGGAGCCTATCCCAGGGAGCATCGGGCACAAGGCGGGGTACACCCTGGACAGGGTGCCAATCCATCACAGGGCACACAATCACATACACATTCACACACCCATTCATACACTACAGACACTTTGGACATGCCAATCAGCCTACCATGCATGTCTTTGGACTGGGGTACCCGGAGGAAACTCCTGCAGCATGGGGAGAACATGCAAACTCTCCACACACAGGGCCACGGTGTGAATCGAACCCCCAACCTAGGAGGTGTGAGGCGAACGTGCTAACTACTAAGCCACCATGATGATGATGATGATGATTATTATTATTATTATTATTATTATTATTATTATTTGTAATTGATCATGTTCTGTGAACCAAAATCTGTTATCATTCAGACGAGTTGATAAGAAGAAGTTTAAGAAGTGTAACAAGTTTAATGCCTCCTTTTAGATTTCTCTTTAGTCTGATGCACAGGAGTTGGGTGCTTGTCTCTTGTGACGTGGATGTGGTCAGTGTGGTAGGAACTGCTCTCACCTGCCATGGCTTCACCACATCCTTCACTGTGTATGTTTCAGTTCTAACTTTGCTTTTCCACTCTCCAGCAGGTCTGTTCTCATCCTTCTACTTAAATGCACTCTATTTACTTCAGCAGCTAACATTCTCAGTTCCCTTTCGCTAAAACAGGCCGAGTGGCTTTGTTCTCAGGCTTTGACAGGCTGAGGTTCTGGACTTGGACTCAGTATCCTAATCCTTTCTCACTTAGATAAAGTGAATAAATGTAAAAATTCTACACTGAAAAGAAGTGCAGTGTTAACAAATGTAATTTATTTATTCAGTATTTCTTACAAATGCAAAAAAAGAGACTTTTTTTTTTTTTTAATGATCACAAAAAAAGACTGATACACAGAGAAGATCATAAAGTTAAAGCAGATGTTTCATGTTCAGGGCTTCATTTCATCTTGTCTTGTGTGTAGTTTTCACAAACTCTCCTACTGGCAGGTGATGAGCTGGGACACGGTGCTGAGGAATACATATGTATGAGGAAGTGGAAGCTGATAGCAGCTCTTTGAATGCATTCTCATCGACATTCAAAAAGCAGCACATCAGTTTTTTTTTCTTTTCCACAAACACATCATGTAGCTCCAAAACAAAGTCTTCTGGCATACCACCTCATTAGTGGCAAATCATGGCCTTGACATTTACACTGTAAGCAGCCGAAGTGCATTTCCATTTCCCCGGGAGCAAAGCAGAGCAGAACATTTCAGTCAAATTACATGAAAGATGTGGCAGAGAAGGAGGCAATGGCATCATGAAGAAAATACACTCCAAACAAATCAAATAAACAAATATAACCAGCAACAACACGCACACTTTAACAACCCAGAAATATTGTATTCCTGAATGGAACAAAAATGTCTTTTGCTGGCGGACTAGTTGCTAGAGGAAATTTATTGTCAACCCACTTGCATAAACAAAATGCTCAATTATGGATGTCTTATGCTGTTTTCTATGCTAATATGACATATTTCCCATCATAAATTCCCCACCACTTTCTACCTTTTTTAGAAGGCAGATTTTCCATATTAGCCTGAACTGACATGAGATAAGATGAAAGATTCTAAGCTGTTATTTGGACCATTGCTGAAAAGCTATCCTTCAGAGAAGATCAGCCTTGGTGTAGCCTACATTATGTCTGATGTTGCTGGCTTCAGATGCTTTCCCTGATAGTTGTCCTCCAAGGTCACACACTATGCGGTCAGCAGGCCTTGAAGCAAATCAGATGGCAATGACCGCAGACGAATAATGTTATCACAACATACTTTTTAAGACCTGATAATGATAAGATCTGTCCTGTTCCATCAAGGGAATTTAGCAAGATATCTGCGCTAAAAAATGTTTTATTGCAAGTTAATTGTTGATTTACATGATTCCACCACTAATGTAACAATTATTATATTTTATCCTAAATAAGGTTAAAAAATAAGAAATATGAGCAACTCCATTATACACACATTATGGTAAAAATATTCATTAGTACAGAAAGAGGAGGGTTCCTCTATGGTTTTTAAAAGCTGCTAGCTTCTTAATGACAGTCTTCTTGGAAATTTTTCTGTAGGGGAAACCTTGTGTAGTAGGGTTCTACGTAGACCTTTTACAGAATCTACAAAGGAACCAACCTGAAAAAAAAGTTAGGTTTGCTTGATTGAACATTCTTTTGAAGATTTTGAGTGTTTCAAGTGTTTTGATGTCTGACTATTGGTGAGCCCATGACCCCAACCCTGGCCTTGGGAACTCTTTCACAAGGTAACATGGAGCTGAGGGAATATAGGGTTTTGAGAACATAGATACAATGCCCCCAGAAACTATTGGCACCTTTTACAAAAAATGATAGTAGAAAAATAAACATTACACACAGTAATTCAAAATTTCCTCTCAAACAAAAGGAGAACAATTTATTGTTCTAACAAGAAAACATTGTCATCAACTACGTATTAAAATAAAAGTGTTCCTCTCAACAATGTGTCAAAATTATTGACATCCTTAAAGAATATTTTAAATAAATGCAAATAAATGATCATTCTTGAAAAACTATATTATTTTTCATTCCCAGTCCTCAAGATGTTTCCTTTATCTATGTCCTGTTTTCCTGGGGTATAAATCTGAGGTTGCACACATGAAAAAACCCCCATTGCTGCATCCCAATTCACCTACTATCTATCCTAACTAGTATCTGAGATTAGTGTGTCTCAAATCGTAGTATGTTGAAATGAGTATCCCAAAGGTACCCGGATGGTCTACTATTTCTGAAGTGTGGATCCATGGACACTTTTTCAGCTAATATTGCCCACAATATTGAGAGTTTTGTGACGGTTTGCTTTGCCGCATTCAAGGACGCATTTTACAGAGGTGTAAATGAAATGTGGAAAAAGAAATCAAGGGAATGGTAAATTAAATTATACAGTTTAAATTAAATAAGGAATAATGAGTGAGGAAAAGCTGAAATGCATCGAGGAGTTTGTTTACGGTTTACGGTGACAGTGTCTGCAACTATGCAACAACTTTCTCTTCCTTTACATGACATGTTAGTATGTCCCAGTACTTGCGTACTCTTTTGCTACACACTCAAAAGTATGTACTTTTTCTTAACCAAAAGACTATATACTCTTCGTGCATAATATAAGTACGCCTATTGGCATGCAGGGTTAGTCATTCATTACCATTAGACAAACCAAAGAACTTTCAACACTACAGAAACAGATGGTTGTTGGCCTGCACAAATCAAGTAATGGATATAAAAAGCACATAAACAGTTAAAAAAAACCCCCCATGAATCATAATTTAGCCATAGGTTTCACATGTCTGAAACAGTTTTTGCCAGGAATTACCAGTTTATATAGAACGATGATGAAGGGGAAAAACTACAAATAATCATGTAATTAAAGACAGCAGTTTTAGAATTGCACATTTTAATTGATTCCTGTGGTTGTTGAGTTTAGAAATCTACGGTTAAATGATACTTTTGTAACAACAAGCTATTTGGATGTGTTCTAAGATGGAAGCCTTTCCAAAGAGAATATCACAAATCAGTGCCTGAACTTCACCAAGCATCATAAGAACTACAAATGGCACCATGTGTTATGGACAGATGAGACCAAAGTCAAACTTTGTATTCATGTGCACTATCAGCATGTTTGGTGACAAAGGGGGACTGAATGCAAAAAAATGATACTCACTACTTTTGGGATGTTTTTTGGCAGGTGGTTTAATGGCTATACAGAAGACTAATGGCATCATCAGTCAAAACCTGGTTGTATCTGCCAGGAGGTCCAAACTTGTCTCTGCCATAGACAAAGCTTTTAAACAAGATGATAAGCCACATATACTTTTAATTCAACACAGAAATGGTTAAATAACACAAAATCAATGTTTTGCAATGATCATCTCAGTCTCCTGAACCCTACTGAAACCCTGTTCTTAACTGAAGAACACATCCACATGCACAAACCAAACGATTTGTTCAGCATGGACGAGTGAACCAAGATTCTTCTATATGTGTCTCCACTGGTGTTGTCTCCAGGAAAGATTTAACTATATAATGATTGTAAAGGTGCTGATCATTTGTTTTGTGTTTTATTTTGTAGAAAAAACAGCAATGCTTAATTTGTTTTGTATGTGCATGAAAAAGCAAATGTACACTATGTACATGTATGTTTAAGCTCAATTTTATATTAAAATATATTCATGTATTAATAATATATGAATATTAATCAAGTATGAAGGGCACTGTATGCCCCTGGTTCTTTTGAACAAACAAAGCAAAGAACCTTTTCAGGTGCTAGATGGAGCATATATTTGAAGAAATGTTCAAATGTGGCGAACAATGAATGAAAGCTAGTCGCCACCAAATGGCATAACTTCGTATATATAAGTCTCATTGGATGGAATTCACCTACAGTCACTTTTAGCAGCAGTTATAGTGGACTAGCAACCCATGGATCTTTATTTATACTCAATTTCAATAGATTAGGTAACCATCTGAAAATCAGACAACAAACTATACGAGATGCACAGTTACAATTTCATTTGACAGAATCTTGACAGTCAAGAGTTAAGAGAATGCAAGTGCTGGTATTAGTAGCAGCATCCTGCAAGTCAGAAAGTGCTCATAGAGAATATTTTATTTTTTATAACGACAGCACCAACTTTCAGCATACTTTTCCCAAATGCACGACTCTTGTCGTGTCTGACCAAAATCCACCATCCACCAATTTCCCGCTGTAACAATTAAATTAATTAATCAAGTACTGTCTGGTATTAGTACATGTGTTAGAGCAGAAAATCTATGAATTTACTCCAGACATATAGGACCACACTGCTTCTGTGTCATAAGATGTTCTTTTTCATAGATACCTATATGTGAAAATCTTTAAATCTCTAAATGTCTTTGATATGAGTGTAACCCCCCTGCTGAAAAAAAAAAAACATTCGTAGATTTTTTTTTATGGTTTTAATGGTTATAATGGGAATTGTATTGGTTTTAATGGAAACTGTAATGGTTCCTGTGGGTCTCCACTGGTAATTTGTTGCCTTCTGTTGGTGGCATGTTATATCTACTGGATACCATTAAGGACCAGTAATGTTAATGGTTTTAATGTTTATCTGATGGTTTGTAATAGTATTTATAGTGGAAACCATAAAATTGTTTGTGATAGTTTCTATTGTTTATTTGTTTTTTCCCCAACAGGGCCATTTTAATTGTGTGCCTAATTTTATTCTATATGTGCTTACACATTACAAATCGTTTTGTAGATCAGCCTCCTGTTTAACTCCAGCCAATGCTCAAATTGAGAGAAATGGTTTGAGCTTGCACGCGCCTTCCTAACAGGCCCCGCCCCAAACGTCCACCTCCTCAAACCCCTTTTCTGTTACTGGTGTTTACTGAGTCACTTTACTGAGTCGATTCCTTCGAACAAACTACCGAAGAACTAAGATCAATTTGATTAGTTTGATTGACCAATATCACTGTCTTTTAAAAATATCTGCTATATAAACCTGGCAAGTAGGCAACATTTATGGTGTTATGCTGACGTTTTATTTCTATTCTACAGATAATTGTACGGACTAAAGCGAGCATATCTACAAGGACTGCATTTACGAATCAAAATTCTGTTTATTTGCTAATACTTATAATTATTTGCTATTTGCACTATAAGTCAAACAACGCAGAAAGAAGGCACAGCTTTAGGTCAGTTCGTTATACTCTTGCAAACTAGCCCTCCCTTCAAAAAGAGTCATTCAAAATGAATCGGTTCCTCGTGAATCTCTAATGACAACAAGCCCCTGCCCCCAAATCCTACAAACCCGCCTCCCCATGGAGTACACACTGCAAGCTGGGATAAAACTTTTTGGGACCGCTTCCTCACGTTATTATCCCGAAATCTTGACAGGTCGTCTTACAGCTGATGACATTAATGAACGGAGACTGTGTGATGCCCGTATGACGTTTACTTAAACGACAGGAAACGCTCACTTCGGCGTTGGGTTTGTTGTTCCTGCCGCTGCTCCAAACTTCTATTTCAACTTCAACCAGAAGTTTGCTTTGACTCTGAAGACTGGCTGGTATGTCAGTGTGTTCCTCGCTCTTCTCCCAGGCTGCACTAACAGTACGATTCGATGCTTTACAGCTGCGTGCATGTGTGTTTGCATACTTATCTCGAACACCGCTTTAAGTGAAACGTTAGGTTGCTCCAGTACCTTCATTTGACAGATGTGCCGTGCGCGCGCGCGCGCGTGGAGGCATTTTAGATTAGTCACATAGCTTGTTGAGAAAATAAACACTATCTTCTATGATCTTTAGGCAAAGCATGTTTACTATTATGCAGTACTTTTAAACGTGTTTTTTTTGTAGTAGTAGTAATTGAAACATATGGGATGTTCCTGTGTAGCAAAAGTTGTCATAGCATCCCTATTTATTATATGTGCTGAGATGCCCATAGATCTTTGCTTACTAATACTACCATTCCAATTTTTTTTTTACTAATACTACCATGCCTTAACTGCAAATTCACCTTATGAGATGTATAATCAAGTGTATTAGAATGCATTAGAGCATGTGTTCACTGCTGCTGGAGTACCCCTGTCCTGCACATTTTAGTGTTTCACCTGGTCTAACACACATAATTCAATAAATCAGCTCATTAACAGCTCTTCCTGAGTTCAAGTGGGTGTGTTCGGGCACTAAAATGTGCAGGACTCCAGGACTAGGGTTGGGAAACTGCATTAGAGTATTAGACCAATCTTTCAATCCTGGTCTTGTGTGCAGGGGCGGATTTAGGGATTTGGGGGCCCAAGGCAAAATATAGGAATGTATGGAGTCCATTATTTAGGATTAATTAAATAAATAAATAAATAAATAAATAAATAAAAATAATAATTATATATTTGAATTTTTAGGGGGCACTTGGCTTCTGGGGGCCCAAAGTGGTTGCCTACCTTTGCCTAGTTAGTACCCATTAGGACTTTTTTTTTTTTTTTTTTTAAGACAAAACTGTTATTTAAGAGTCCAAATTGCTTTTGGTTCCTGAGGTAATAATTATGATTATGAGTAGCATAGCATTAATTAGCAGCATTAATAATTTTGTAAGTGGAAGGCCCTCACAAATATAATAAGAAAAATAAAAAGTGTGTGTGTGTGTGTGTTAGAGAAGTGGATACGCTACAATGTGTTGTATAGTTTCAATTAGAGAGCAGGGTTGGGAAACCCTGTACTGTGGAATTTGCATAACAGTGGGTCTTGGGTTGCATGTCTTGGTCCATGTGGTACATGTGGTACATGTGGTTTTTCATCATCACACATTTTTTGCTCAGTTGAAATGCCCTAGTCAGGAATTTCATTAAGCTAATAAGTGAAGGGAGTCCAGTATGCTTCCCACAAAGATGTAGTGTGATTTTGTGTATATAGGTGCGAGTGTCTTTCTGAATGAATGGCTGCAAAACCTGTAATATCCTCAGGTCAGCTGTTAAATGTCACAAAGCAACAAAAAACACAATGCATGAAATATTGAGCTAAAGGGATGCACATGATGCACAAGATCTTGCACAGCACATACCGAATTCAAGTTACTGACTCCTTCTCCAGCCTCATGAGTGGAATCAGGTTAGTAACAATCAAATTTAACTGTACATTGCTTTTAGTTTAGTGGAAACTGCACACCGCCATTGTCTACTGCAAGCAGTAAAATAATAGCAATGTTCTACTTAGGTTTTGCTCACTTTCACTTATTTATGTGGCAGACTATAATTGTAAATAGACTTGATCTCAACACAGGGTGTATGGTAAGGGGACAGTCTTTTAATACACATGCTGAGTGTGAATACATGTTGAATATTGTATTGAGTAACGTATAATTAATTATGAGTGCACTACATGTACACCATGCATCAAGGTCGCCGAGGTCTGTTTAGAGGAATTTCCATTTACGTGTCCATCGTGACCATTTGTGCAAGTAATTATCAAGTCTAGAGTTGCTATGATGTTAGCGCCTGAAGTGACTGAATAAGAAAATACTAGATATTAATAGTCAGCTGACACAGAAGGTGATTGTGTATTACGTGTATAGCACAGATGCAGGAGAAAAGAGGTTGCGTTATGACAGACGTATGACTCGTTTCGGGATTCAAGATCATAATGGTGTAGATCAGGTGTTCAGATAGTGGAGCTACTCCCTCGGGGCACCAAAAGTTTAGAAACGTACTTGATTCTTGCTCTTTATTGCATTATACAAAACTAAGTTACACAGTGAGCGAAAGGGGTTAAACTATGTTCGATTTTGTATTTTTACTTTCACCCATCTTCACGAAAGAGACCGATGAGGTTCTTTTCAACAGTCTTGAAGTAGTTCTCATACATGTTGTGGGGGGGTTAAGTTCAATTTGAACATTTCATTAAAAAATCCTAACCATTTCCTCATGCGCAAAGGCTGTGTACAATTTCTTTAGATAAAAATGTCTTAAATGATACAATATACAGTATATACAGTATGCTTATGTACCCTATAAACCTTATACTTCTAAATAGGTAACATTATAGGAGAGAAAGCATTAAACTACTTTTCAAACCACTTGAAAAATCTGTCTAATAAAACCCTAGTGACGGGTATAATTCACTTCGGTAATTTGATTCGTTTGACCCGTTTCGGTGAATTGAGATTTGCAAGTGTATAATTCATTCGATTCAACACTCATGGGAAACACCGAGCAGGCTACAATATTCCCACATGCTCTCACACTAACTAATGTTTGTTTCTGCTTAAAATACTGTGTTTGTATTTGATTGACATTTGATTGATAAATGTAGTAGACTAGATTTACAATTCTGCTTTAAATGCTAATAATGCTTGGCGTATAACCATGCTTTCAAGTTATGTCCGATAAGCAGTAGAGACTGAATGCAAGATGAAAAGAAGGAGGTGGGAGATGTGTGTGTGTGTGTGTGTGTGTGTGTGTGTGTCTGTGACTGAGAGTGCTGACAGAGGAAACGTGACTTACTTGTCATAGCTTGAAAGATCTATAGGTCAATCACTGAGGGAGTTTTTTTTCAGTGTTTGAATTTCGGTCTCTGTCCCGGTTCAGTAACACTGCCCTGTTTCCCATGTGATTGATGATTCAGACAGAGTGGAGAGGCCTGGGAGTGCATTCACATGCCGTTCATGTTGGTGCATGTGTGTGCGTGTGTGCGTTACTGCGTGTGTACAGTGACTGGGTATGACTAATATAGATAGAGGTCATACAGAAATGTGCACACAGATGTTCCATGTGTGAAGGTGATTATTTTTTGTGTGCCCAGTCTCCAGTCTTTCTGTACAGATGTTTGTGTTATAGTGTTTAATTGTGTACATGAGGGCAGTTTTGTGGTTGTCCCGCATTGGTCAGTCTATATGGCCATTAAGTGGCCACTCTGTCTGAGTTTGTCTCCACTCATCACTAAGCTGGAGAGATTCCCTTTGGCCGAATGAGTGCATCCCCTGTTATAAATATTTCATCCTTAACCATGTCACAGATCACTTATGCAAGGGCAATAATTTTGTTTCGGCTGAGTTACTTCTAGATTTCTGCGTGTTCAAACCAAATAATACTCATTTAACAGCCTGACTCATATCTGTAACGGTAATGTGAGATACCATACACCCAGTTTTTTATTAGTGTTTCACTCTTGCTCTTTTTACCACTTGGTGCTAATATGAAGGGGGTGTGGCCTATGTGCCTGACAGTCTCAGTGAGGGAGGTGTAGCCTTGGAGGTCTGGCCTAAATTTTGTTCTGCTTTGAGTGAAGGAGTCGTGGCCTCTGTATGTGTCAGTCTCAATGAGGGAGGTGTGGCCTCTGTATGTGTCAGACTCAATGAGGGAGGTGTGGCCTCTGTATGTGTCAGTCTCGGTGAGGGAGGTGTGGCCACTGTATGTGTCAGTCTCGGTGAGGGAGGTGTAGCCTTGGAGGTCTGGCCTAAATTTTGTTCTGCTTTGAGTGAAGGAGTCGTGGCCTCTGTGTGTGTCAGTCTCAGTGAGGGAGGTGTGGCCTCTGTATGTCTCGGTGAGGGAGGTGTGGCCTCTGTGTGCGTCAGTCTCGGTGAGGGAGGTGTGGCCTCTGTATGTCTCAGTGAGGGAGGTGTGGCCTCTGTGTGTGTCAGTCTCAGTGAGGGAGGTGTGGCCTTTTTGCCTTTCAGTCCCAACGAAGAAGGTGCACAATACTGAATTCCACTGTATTATAGCTCAAAATCATTGACTGATTTGCATCCATCATTCATCTGGGTTCCATGAGTGGTCACTTTATCATACATTTTTTAATTCATAGTAAGAAGGAAGTGTGTGTGTCACACTGAGATAGCCTACACTGTGTAATGTGGAAGGGCCATGGTTAATGGAGCAAGGCTTTTGCCTCTGGCCTTTTCCTTATCTTGGACCCAGGACCTCATCAACATTCCTACTGTACACATCTGGAAGGCCGTTATGCAACCTTGTCCTCACATGTGGCATACCTTGACACCAGTACTGGAGTCCACGTGTTGGCCAGAATAAAAGCTGAGGTGTGTACCCAGTTGCTCCCTTTCAATTCATCAGTGATTATACAGCATATATACGTTTAATACATTAAAACGTTGACTGGTCCTTTCAGAGTTCTGCACTTGGGATCCAGTCAGACTTTTGAGTTTCTCTTAGAGGTTTGGAAATTACAATCTATGTATCCTAGACCACATCCCATGGCTAATGTGGTTGTTAAGAGTATGCATATGTGATAGCAAGTATAGAGTGTATAATTGTTATGTGAATGAGACACAGCAAGTTGTGAATAATCATTTGACGCAAGTAGAGGTAGTATGTTATGTATATTGTTACTGCTTTGTCTATAGTTTGATTCATCACTCATTTTGCTGCCTGCTCTGGTTGTGTGCTAAAACATATGGCAGCCTCCAGTCCTCCTACACCACAATACAGCGCAGAATAACTCATAGCTACTTATTATGTTCAGTCTGGGTTCACTAATGAGTTTCCCAGCCTGTAGCTTATTGTGTGTTATAGTAGCATAGCTCTGCAAGGGAGAGAGAGAGAGAGAGAGAGAGAGAGAGAGAGAAAGAAAAAGAGCCTCAGCTGTTTAGATGGAGTCACGCAAGGTGATCAGGCATAAAGCCATTCAATTTTTCTTACAACTAATCACAGGTATGATCACATGCATTTGTTGTTAGCACTCCTGTTAAGTGTAAAACATCACTCTGAGATGTGATTAAATATACGGTGGAATTTTCTATATTCCTGCAAAACCGATGACCTAAAACATCATCAGATTTTCACAACTCCTAAAAATAGATTAAGAGAACCAAATTAAACAAATGAGGGGAAAAATATTATATGTGGTCATATATTTACAGAGGAAAATGATCCAATATTGCATATCTGTGAGTGGCAAATGTACGTGAACCCTTGCTATCAGTATCTGGTGTGACCCCCTTGTGCAGCAATAACTGCAACTAAACGTTTCCGGTAACTGTTGATCAGTCCTGCACTTCAGCTTGGAGAAATTTTAGTCCACTCCTCAGGTTCTTATGCTGAATTCATATTCATATTCATTCTTATGCTGAATTCTTATTCCCTGCCATGCACAACATGTTCTCCTGATGGAGGCCTTTAGTTGCTTAGAAGTTACCCTGGGTTCCTTTGTGACATCATGGACTATTACACGTCTTGCTCTCGGAGTGATCTTTGTTGGTCTCGACTCCTGTGAAGGGTAACAGTGGTCTTAAATTTCCTCCATTTGTACACAATCTGTCTGACTGTGGATTGGTGGAGTCCAAACTCTTTAGAGATGGTTTTGTAACCTTTTCCAGCATGATGAGCTTCAACAATTCTTTTTCTGAGGTCCTCAGAAATCTCCTTTGTTCGTGCCATGATTCACTTCCACAGACATGTGGTGTCTCTGATAGACACTCACTCACACCTGATTGTCATCCCATTGACTGAAAACACCTGAGACTAATTTCACCTTCAAATTAACTCCTAATCCTGGAGGTTCACATATTTTTCCACTCACAGGTATGTTTTTGTTATCTACTTTTAGGACTTGTGTGAAAATCCGATGACGTTTTAGGTCATATTTATGCAGATGTATTGAAAATTCTAAAGGGTTCTGAGCACCACTGTATCAGAATGTTAGCCACTATTTTAGTACATAGGTTTGCTGACAATAGCCACTGCTGACCTGGAGCTGCTGTCTGATCTCTGGCTTCCTTTAATTGTAAATTAATAGTGCTAAACTCTCTCCAGCCTTTGATAACACACACAATGTGAGTAGGATGAAAAACTTCACTCTGCATGTGAGCTGTGAGTCTGTGAGCTGTATAGTATGCATGTGTGGGTGATTCTGAGGCACAAATCAAACGCAGAGTGTCGTGACCCGGGCCAATGTGCTAGATGTGTAGTATTTGTTGAGATCCTCTAAAAGGACTTCCCTGCTTCAGCAGCTGCTGCTGTGTACCACAGCTGTTTGCTGAAGAGGGAAAAGTACACCTTAGCCCTCAGAGAGAGAGAGAATGAAAGAAAGAGAAGCGAGGAAGATATCGCAAAGAAGGACTACACCATATTTGGGTTTTCCTACCACTGTATTTTATTACATGTGGTTTCAGGCCTAATTGCTCTGAGGATTTCAGAGGCCTACACAATTGCCCTTTTATAATAATTGTGAGTTAAATGATGATCTCATAATCATCTTCATTACTTTTCTTCTTGTGTCTCTTTCTAAGACAACTTGATGCACATATTGATACTTGATTATAGGGCTGCAACTAACGATTCTCATAATCGATTAATCGGCCAATTAGTTAATTAAGCGATTAACCAGATTTAAAAAAAAACTTTTAATGCTGTTTTTTCATTTATTTAAAATAAAATCCATAAACTGTTACGAATATACACTTCAGTCTAAAACTTTACATTAATACAACTGTTTGTCCAATTATATATGTAAGTTTACATTATATAATGGTATTTACGCTTTATTTTTCATGGATGTACAAAAAAAGCACTGATAATTCAATTTCAGTCCTAAATTAACAATAAAATCTCACCTTCACTGAACCTCAATGTTTCTGTTACTCACTGCCTTTAGGCATATTGTTTTACTTATATTTACTTTAACCGTACCGTTTTAGACATTACAGATTATCACCGCGTCTGTATTGCGAGTGAGGAGCAACGCGGCCTCGTTACTAATAGATCACTTCCGTTATAATAAACGACAGAATTTACACTGCAAGTGCGCAAATACAGCATATAATGACAATAAACCTGAATTAAACTCAATCTTTTAAGCAACTCTCACCAGTTTCCCCAACCCCTTGCACACAGTGGAGCATTTTGGATATAAACATAAGTTTGTGCTCGTGCATCACTGTCGTGCTTCTGTGCTACACAAGCTCCGCTTTGTAAAGTTTACAGGTTATAGTCTTCTACACTACATTTAATGTAAACTGCACCCCTGCTCCCCGCACACTTTTTTCCGCTGTCACTTGACCATTACGCCTCCATCTGATGGTGACTGAGGTCATGTTTAGCATAACGTTGACTCCGGACTCCGGTATTCTGCTAAAGCTAGCGGCATCGCATTACGTGGGTTTGACTTCATGTGGCATCATCTGGCTTATACTTCCGATTAATAAAAAGCGCTTGGGTTTCATTTGAGACGATAATACCCTTCTAAAATTCATACAAGGCAAGGTGGCATAGTGCATAGTGAAAGTGCATAGTATGTCATTTTGGGACAAAACTTTGGTCTGTACTCCCTGATGCGTGTTTTCGGAAGATAAGTAACACAGTGAGTACTTGATTAATAATAGCTGTGTGAAAGACACATTTAAAACAAATGATGAAGTAATATGAGAAGCCATTTTGATGGTTTTGAGGTTTTGCAGTCTGTTAAGTTGTAATGAAAAAAATGTAATAAATTGTGACAGGAACATATGCCCTGCCTCCATCACTTGAACTGACAGCCAATGTCCATGGCTCCTTCACTAATTTGCTGGTACAAAGGCCACACCTCATTCACTGGGACTAATGGCACATTCAAATAAAGGTTGTAACTCATAATTTCTGAACTCTGACTAGAAAAAAACAAAGGACACAGTTGCTGCTCAGGACAGTCTTCCATCTCTGAGTTCAAATCATCAACATGGCTGCTCACAGCATGAGTCACACTAATTACCTTTGAATGAGTTTGCTGTAGATCAGTCAACAAACAAACATGTTAGCTTGTTAAATTGACATTTTAAGGTGGTAAATATCGATCAGTCATCACAGATAGCTGGCTACCTTTTAGCTAACAAAAGAGGAACATGGATAAACATGACGTAATTCAGAATTCCGAGCTCCCACTTCCAAGGTAAGTTGAATGCAGCATTATAAACATAGAGGCCACACCTAGTTTACTGGGACTCAGGCCTCTGCATTAATAAGGAGACGATGTCTGTGATTGTTGTGCGAAGACAAAACCACCTTCACATGTTTCCTTATGTTGCATACCCAGTCCACCCACTTATGCTACGTATAAGTGCTCTAGTACTGCAGGTGATGCTGCTAAAATTTCCATGACCACAAGAAGAAGATGAATAACAAGAGCATAAACTACGATGGCACAGAAGTACACAAACCAATGATAGAAAATGAGGAAGAGGAGGAACTTTCCAAAAAGTTTAAAGAAATATGACACAGGTGGTACATGAGAGCATTAAATAAAGTGAGGGTTGAGGATGGCCAGTATAGCATGCTAGTGAAACCTAAGCAGTACGGTTGGCTTGAATTGGCTTCTGCATGGCACATTTGTAACGACTAATCACAGCCATTTTTCACATCGTATGTACATCCATGGAGTTCACCCAGCTGCCTTGTTCTAAGCCCTTAACAGAAGATTCTGTCTCTGTCTGAATAGGATGTGAACTGTGATTGTGGAATCAAAATTGATCAATACAGTGTTGAATGCGTTGATTCTTTGACCATTTCCACCTAAATTTGAGACGGGTGGAGCCGTTTAGATCCTTCCTACTTACTGGCAATGGTAGCCTGTTGTGTAATCCTGATTTTCTGGAAACATCTGATTTCCAGATGTTTCTGCCAAGCGTGGTTTCACGTTTATCACCCCTGTAAACGTATTTCTTCATACACACCCGTTCCATAGAGCTGAAGACAAAATGGAAATTCCTGAAGGTTTTTCTCCTTGAAAGGCCTTAAAATTGTGCTGTGTATCTTTGCTAAAAGCTGGACACTCACTTTGCTTGAACACAATGTCAGCATGACTGAGTGAGTGTTGTAGGCGGGACACTGCACAGACGCTCAGCAGACGTTCCTGTTTATGCCATCGACCTCAAAGTCCTGTAACACCCATCGTGTTCATTGATTGGCTAGTCTTTCCCTCCGCAGAGTAGGAGGTATTGTCATAAGCAGAGTTTAACAGGAATTTGGTTTTTGCATAGCAGTGACTCTCTGTCCATGCATGTGCATTTGTTTGATTCTGTTCGGTTCTTCTTATGTCAGTCTCCTGCTTTTATCAGAATGAATCAATGCTAATTGGCCCAAGAATACAAGGCATGCCAGGATTTTAATATTGGTTTAAAATAACAGATTAAATGATACATTTGCTGGCAGTGGACTCATACTTTTGGACTTGACTGTAGTAGAAGTGCATGAAGTGTAAAGGATGATGTAAAGTTGTGTGCTGTTGTGTTGTGTTTTAGCTCATGCTGGATGGAGCACGACTTCCTCACTCCATTCTAGGGGTCAGTTGGAGTTCTGGTGATTAGCTCTGGCCACCTGTTAATCCGCTTGGCCTGGACACCCTAGTGGTTCTTCATTCCGGTGTCAGTTTCGTCTATTTTCTCCATCTTGCTCAGTATCATATGGCCCAAGAGGGAGAATGAGAGAGGGATGACTACAGTGTGTGTCCATGTGTGTGAGTGTGTGTATGTGTATACAGTATCTCACAAAAGTGAGTACACCCCTCACATTTTTGTAAATATTTGATTATATCTTTTAATGTGACGACACTGAAGAAATGACACTTTGCTACAGCTTCTTATAGCCTAGGCCGTCTTTATGTAGAGCAACAATTCTTTTTTTCAGATCCTCAGAGAGTTCTTTGCCATGAGGTGCCATGTTGAA
>JANDJT010000012.1:11946915-11959384 GCA_024331685.1 Stegophilus panzeri
ACTCCAAAGCCCGCTGGAGTGATCTGGTTAAACAGGAGTCCATCATTTTCTTTATGCCAGGTTTCGGTTAAAAACAAGAAGTCCAGCTTTTTATCTGTAAGAAAATCAGATAAAAGCAGCGCCTTGTTGAAAGGCACATTTGGTAGATTGAAGGTCTTTAAACAGAGGCCAATTTATTTATCATGTGCCTCTTGCTGGCTTTTTTTTCTTTTTTTGCTTTATGCTTTTGGCCTCCAGGCTTCTCCCCAGAATCTTTTGTGTTGAATAAGGAAGAGGTCTGACTTTTAGGTGGCCTCTGACATGATGTCAGTGGCACCCACAAAAGCCAATATAGAGTGTTCACAATGGGCTCTTTTGGCTTTTTAGGGTTCCTACTATACTCGCCTCCTACATACTGCATGTCTCACACTCCCTTTCTCTGTGTCTTTCACTGTCACTCTTTCTGTCTTTCCGTTTCACACAGGAACAGGCCGCTTTCTGACATGACTCAAATGCCTTCATGTCTGTCTGGTATATATGGGAACGTTTAAAAGGCCTCACTACACAATGCTCTTCACTTCACAGTGCTCTTTTTGATTTTTTTTTTCTTTCTCACACATACACACACACACATGTGGCTGCATAGTCCACGTTAATCCAGATAGATCTGAAAACTGCATTTTCGTATTAAAACACTCTCCATCTACACTGGCGTTTTCAAACGTCTGAAAACACTTACTGTACATCCCTATACTGTGCATGCGTAAAAACGTAAGAAGCTTTGTCCTGCGTCATTTCTGTCAGGCGTCTATTTAAAAATGCAATCTGAAGGTTGTACAAAATAACATTTGTATTTAACGATGACTCAAATGCCTTCATGTCTGTCTGTTGTATAGGGGAAACTAGATAGCAGGCACAACAGCTGCACTACATCGTCCACCATCTTGTTTGTTTTGAGTTGAATGGGTCACATGACTTAAAATACGTCATCGTTTTTGAATATCTCCATTTTGTCAGTCCACACTACAACACGAAAACGTCGTTTTCAAATGTATCCACTTGGGAGATCGTTTTTGAAACACCATCTCGGTGTGGATGGAAGGCCAAACCATGGACAAAAAGATGCGTTTTTAGATTTATCCAGATTAATGTGGAAGTAGCATGGTCTCTGTGACTGTCTCAGTCTTGGTGAATAAAGAGTGGCCTCTGTCCCTATCAGTCTTAGTGAACGAGCTGTTCACCACTCTCTCACTATCTGCTAGAGTCCTTTCCGTTACCTGGAATGCTCAGTGTGTCTCTGCAGAGAGAATGTTGTGACTCTCTACGTTCTGACAAGCATGACGTCATTGTTTATGTGCCAAGAGAAGTCGAGGCAGAGTAAGAGGAACAGCTCTTCAAACAGCCGCAGGCTTCATTGCTATTTATTCTGATACTGGACTCTCTTACTCTGTTTATATGCCACAGATGAGAGCTGCCAAGAGTTTATTCAGGTGCACTGTGCACATGTTCTCATGTTGTGTATGACAGAGACTGACTCGCACTCACAGGCTGGCTCACTGCTTCGTGTCTGGTCCTGAAGTAAGCTTGTTGTTTGGAGAAGATGCTTTGTTTATTTAGAAGTCTGTTTAATTACAGTTTTAAGTTGATTTCTATTACATACAGCTCAGAAACTGGCTTGTTGTTATGGTTACGTTTCCAACATGGTTAAACGACTATCAGGAGCATTGGTTTATTACCGGGATAAAATGTTTGATTGACATCAGAGACATCCCTATGAAATAAAGTAATGGATGCCTGCCTGCCAATCATAAATGAGTACTCTTTTTAAGTGTCTATATGTGAAGGGAAATGGAGTAATTTATGTAATTAATGGAAGTAATATCTCTAATTAATGGGAGTAATATTGATGTATAGATAGTACATACGGAGAGATACACGTGTGCCACTCAAAAGCCCTCTTCCTCTCCACAGAGCAGAGGAGATGGATGCATGGTAATCTGCCCATCATGTTCATTGTGGGCTTAGATGGTGCATTTGAATAGTTGGACAAAAGAATAACATGTTCCCTGTGTAATATTGTTGCTTCTCACACATTAAGACTCTTTTGAACAGGATGTAGTGGCAATGATGCTGTCAGAGGGAGGGGTTGACAGAAAAACTGTCCATTTATCACATGCACAGAGAACTCGACATAGTCTGAGTATGGGAAACAAATGAGTTGAAATGAATAAAAATACTCAACTGAAGTGTCATGTCTGAAGCCATTTTTAAACCTATTAGTTTTTTGATTGAAATATTGGTGAGACCGTGAGTGCGTGCGTGTATATGTGTGTGTGAGCGCGCGCGCGCGTGTGTGTGTGTGTGTACACGCGTCAGACCCTTGTTGTAGTGTCTAACTCTATGTCAGGCTGTAAAGTCGGTCATCCACGCGCGTGTGCTGGTCTGAGTTCTGCAGCTGTCTGCCCATGTGCTGACTGAGAGACTCCTCTTCCTTCCTTCCCTCATTCTCTATGCCCCTGGGATAAACTGTGTCATCCCTCACATCAAACACCACTGATTTATATCTACTGTAAGCACTGTAGGTGAAGGAGCAATGGGAAGAGAGAGTGAGATAAAAAAAAATAATTCTAAGAATGTGAACAGATGGCAGAGCTTTAAATTGTGCACAGTGCACTGTATCTTTGAACGATAGATACACCACATACTATCACACCTGAGATTTTGCATCTCGAATATAACATCTCAAATCAAACATAAGATTCATTTAAAAAAGAAATGACAGATTAGGTTGTTTTAAGTTGCATTCCCAGTATAAACACATTACCAGCACTAAAAGTATGTAAAATATGCAATTTGAGACACAAAAAGAAAAAAAAACAAAAATCTCAATACTGAACTTCCTGCAATCACACCTCATTTACTCTTAACTGATGAGTGTGTATTCTCCTCCTCTTGATCAAACACACACTGCACAAAGATATGTCCTTAACCATATGTGCTCCTCTGTCTGAACTCTAACTCAGTGGCCTGCTTGTCCCTGAACCTGCACAGAAGCTCAGATTTACAGCTGTGCACACCTGGTAATGTGCTTGGACCTGGAACAAAGGCCTGCGCAGTCTAAAAAGTTTTTTTTTTTTTTTTTTTTTTTTTTGCCTCTGGTTGTAATTTCATCCTTATGTGCAAAAATTGTGCTGTTACGTGATCAAGCTTCCCTGTTGAGTTTACCATGAGTTGGACATTGTTGTGTTCCAGTGGTCACTGACCCATTTGCTTAACCCTATACTAACACAACACACCTGATGGAGGTAATGAGTAGCCACTGAGCACCTGGACTAGCTGCATAAATGGTCTGTACTTATATAGCGCTTTTATCCAAAGCGCTTTACACTGTGTCTCATTCACCCATTCTCACACACACACACACACACACACACACACACACACACACACACACACACACGCACACCAATGGTAGCAGAGCTGCCATGCAAGCCGCTAACTCGCCATCGGGAGCAACTTGGGGTTCAGTGTCTTGCCCAAGGACACTTCGGTATGTGGAGTCACGTGGTCCAGAAATCGAACCGCCAACCCTATGATTAGTGGACAACCCGCTCTACCACCTGAGTCACAGCTGCCCACTCTCTGAATTGCATGTCTTACCTCAGAGTGTTGAGTTTTTCAGTATCTCAAGCAGACTTGCGTATGATTTTTTTTTTTTTTTTTTTTTTTTGCCACTGTATGACACTGCTGTTTATAAAAATGGACAAAAGTATGCCACGAAGCTGAAATCAGTACTATCATTGAGCTTGAAGCTGGAATACTTTTTTCCTCAGAACGTCATTTAGTGTCACTCCATACAAGAATTCAAAACCTAGTTAGAATAAATGGAATGAATCTTGGCTATTATGAATGAATAATAATAATAATAATAATAATAATAATAATAATAAATGAATGAATCTTGGCTATTTGCAAAATGGTGCAGCTCTCAAACTCTGAACTGTCATACAGACTGGCAAAACTGCTAAATAAATGAGGTTCCTACAAAATCTTAAACCAGATCAGAATTGAGTGGCCTTGAATTGAGTCAGATCTCAGTAGCGTCTTCCTGGCAACAAAGACAACTTGACAACAGTGGTGGAAAAACAGAGTAAGAATGGAAAAATGTAACATTTCAGCAGTGGGCTTGTCAGTGATTAAGTCAAGGATTAGAACAATTTATGGGGCTTCTTTTGTACGTAAAATGAGATCCAAAAGTATGAGACCACATTGAATAGTTGGATGATTATTTTTTTTTCTTTTCATTTAAAATTAGATATAAGCAGAAGGTTTTAGAATTCTGACATATCTGAAACAAAGACTGTAAATGTATCATATCTTGAATATTTAATATTCAAGATCCTGCACTATTTCTAGGTCCCTATTTAAATGCAATGCAAAGGTGTGATCTTGACCATGTTACCTGCTTTGTACAAAAGGTCAGATTTTACTCATGTCTAATCTCTTCTATTGAAGCATGTGTTCAGACGACACTCTGATGGATTTGATCTAAAATGGATCATAAGGTTTTGTGCAAACTTCTGGAGTCCATGCCAGCTCGAGTGTACACTGTCATTGAAGCAGAAAAGGGATGTATCAAATACTAAGAAACTCTAAGATTTTACTTTTCTCTCAAGTTGTTGTCAATAATTTAATTTGTAATGCAAATTGTTGTAGAAGCATTTTCACTAGTGCTCTCAGACTTTTGGACCCCACAGTATTTCTGAAAAAGGATAAAATTGTGATTCTATTTCTAAAAGCCACACTGATTGTATCACAGGTTGTTCCTCAATGGTGCCAAAGAAGTATGGTTAGTGTTTCTAGTTTAAAATGAGCCTAGCTTCAGGCTAATAAACAGAGGCAGCATGTGCACAGAATAAAAAAGGTCTTCAGTGGTTCTTTGAGGGTTTCTTAGTCTGTTAGAGGTATCTTTGAGGTACAAAGGTATTTTGTCTATTGATTCTTAGTCTCCTAAAATGCTTCTAGGTTAAAACAATTTCTGAAGGAGAAACACTCTGTTGAAATTTTCTATGTAGAAACTTTAAGGTTTCTGTTACACAACGGAGGGGGTTCTTTCTAACACTGTTTCTAAAAGTGTGTACATGAAGCCTCAGTCCAGACATGCTACTAAATATTGCTTCATTTGTGGCTTTTAGAAACACATGACCACACACTACTTATTTAAAATTTGTATGTACAAAATACTTAAAATGTTGGCTAGAGGTCATTTTGATTCCAGTGTCTCAGACATGAGGCTAAATAAACAGGACAGAAATCAATTTCATTTCAGAATTTCATTTCAGTGATGGGTTGTTAATTGTAAAAACATTTGGAATGCAGCAAAGGTTTTGGAGCGTGAGGGAACCTTTTCGCAGTGGTTTGGGATGTTGTCTGGCTTTGTGTTCAAGAAGCACAGGAACTGCCTGTTTTCACCCTTTGATGGGTCCCTTTATGATTTTCCCCTCGGTGGAGTGTAGGATTGACTACTTCTCTTTTATTCTATCCATCTGTCCCCTTTTCCTCTCTGTCATCTCATTGTCACGTCCTCCTGTCCCTGGCTTCTCTTTCAGTACTGACAGTTTTACAGCCCATTGTTGATTTCCTGATGAAACTGTTTCACTCAAAGAGAAATAGGCTGAACTTTCTCTTTATGGGCCATATTCAGAGACGGTGACTTAAGTTGAAAAGTTTTGTCAATATTTACATGAGGAAAGTTCTCCATATGCTCTTAACTGTAGGACAATGTAGCAGAAAAACACGAGCAGTTTAACAAGAAATAAAATGAAAGATCTGTAAATGAGAAGAGATGGCAAGCCATCTAGTCTAGTACGGTGCCAGTATCTTGCTTCATGAATAGTCCATAGTTGCAATCGTTGCATTATTCATTGCAAATTTGGTTGAATTTAACAACATGGCTTCCAACCTCATTATTTGGCCGTTTATAAAATAGCACTTGATTCAGCACATGCAAAATTTTTGCATGATGAAACTAAAAGTACAGCCTGAGAAAGCTTGAAGCTTAGACAGAAGTGGAAAACCTTGTATCTGCTATTGAGAGTTGCAATCAGTGACTGGACAGCTTACATCAAATTTCTAAACCGGATGGCTGTACTTTTAGTGGTTTCAATGCTATTCCTCTCTCTACATTTACATTACATTTACGGCATTTGGCAGACACCCTTATCCAGAGTGACTTACAATTATCAAATTTTTTTATACAACTGAGCAGTTGAGGGTTAAGGACCTTGCTCAAGGGCCCAGCAGTGGCAGCTTGGCGGTGCTGGGATTTGAATTCACGACCTTCCGATCAGAAGTCCAATGTCCTAACTCTAGCCATTATTGTGCTAGAAAATTCAACTTAAAGTTCAAAGTCATGTGTACCTGAGATGCACATCTGTTTTTGGCAAACTCTGAAACTGTCTAAGCAGCAATTAGTTTAATTTGAGGTGTGAATACCATTGTGCTAAATGTTTATATTTAACTAATCGGTTACCTGTGTTTAACTCCACTACACTGTAAAAAATGCTGGTTTATTTTTCTACCTAAATGCTGGGTTGATCCTTTTGGGTCATTTAATTGGGTCATTTTCTCAGTCTTGGGTAGTTTTGGGGTAGGTTTGTGTAACCCAACCGTTGTGTTAATAGATGGGTCATTTTCACTGACAGTTGAATCAATGCACCCCTCTCCCACCCCGATGCCTCAGCCCAGCTCCTTAACTCAGTGCGGATTGTTTGAATTCGCCTCAGGTGGAGGTAACGTTTTTCATACGGACAGACTGTTAGATTTATTTTGGAGAAACAAGGTTCATATCAATATATTTATCCATGAAACCATTAGTGTACACTAGAAAAAGAAAAAAAATGTGTGATAACAGTCTAGTTTACATGACATTAAATGTAAACTGTCTATCTTCATTAGCTTTAGCTTAATTGTTTGTAATGCTCACTGGATTGTAAGTTGGTTACTCAGTTTTTTTTTGGATGTTTTAAACATCTCCTTTGCTCAAAATGTGACATTTTTGTCATAAAATACGACTTATTTGAGTCATTTACTTCAAAGTCTATATATAAACACCACTTTAGCAGCTCTAGCAATACATTTCCGAACATCGTCTCGTGTATAAATAAAGGAGATACCATGTTGACATATTTGTTTATAATGTGCTGTATTTGACATTTTCTGAAAATATTAACCCATTTATGAAATAAAATGAACCCAGCGTTTTTGTGAAAATGAAACCATCCTTTGGGTTGAAAAACAACTCATTTGCTGGGTTAAAATTAACAACCCAACTTGATGGGTTAATTTAGCCAAAAATGTTTTCTGTCCCACATTTACCCAGCCGTTGGCCCAAAAATAACCAAATTTGGGTTGTTTTTAACCCAGAGGTTTTTTTTTTTGTTTTTTTTTTTTAAAGAGTGTACGCCAGTGGCCCTATACCTCCATAAAAAAGTCATGATGTGTTTGCACACTTCCAGATGTTTATGGATATACAAATACAAATTTTGCTTGCTATAAAACTCCATGTGTCATGAACTGTATAAACTATTCATATTTGCATGGCACCAAAGCTTAGCATTATGTTAAATATCCCAGAGTGTTTGAGGTAAAACAATAAAAAGTAATACAGAAATATGATTTAAAAAATGCTGTTCCGGTACCAGCTAAACTTCCTGATCAGACTGGTGTAATTACTGTTCAGGTGTGGCCGAATACTCTAATGTGCAGATTTGATTGACATCCCTTGACTATGCCAGTCATATTTTTGCCCTTTGTCCTTTGTCTCCCTGCCAGCTTGTTTTCACCCCTACTTGGAATGACAATGATAAATTAAATAGACATGTAACAAGTACGTACAAGCTACCTGCCCATCACTCTCATTCATTACACAGAGGATCCTCCGAGACAGAGAATGTGGAATATTGTGTGTTGTAAGGGGCTTGGTGGAGCATGGGAAATTTTAGCGTATAATACCGTGAGCAAGCATGCAGGATTGATCTAATCGCTCATGCTTTTACTTCCTCCTGGTTTATGTGGATAGAAATGCCCATCCGGGAGCAGAGCAGTGACCCTGTTTTCCTGCCCCTCCTTACCCAGATGCTGCTATCCATCTGAATCCAACTTATCGTAAGAACAAAAATTCAGCTTTTCTGCAGCGTTCAGCATTATTAAACGTTTAGGGATCTACACAGGTCACATGCAGTGGTTATTCCTGTGTATAATATGAGAAAAAAGTGGGTCAATCTAATGTTGTTTCAGCCTGGTTTGAGTTGAAGAGGAAACCCTGAAGCTCACGTACAGGGATTTTGGGAACGTAACATACAAGTGTGTGTGTGTGTGCGCGTGTGTGTTTGTGTCTTTAAGGAGGGGAAGGGTCTGTTTGTTTCCCTTCGGAAACAGCTCTGTGGGATTGTGGGAATATCAGATGTTCGTAGTTGGCATTTGGCAAGTGACGACATTTCCTGTGCCCAGCTCTTGGCATGTGTCCAAGTGCAGAGCCAAGCAAAATATAGTACTTACTGTGTTTGAATGAAATTATTTACACAGAATGTGTGACTTTGCTGGTCTTGTTTACAATTACTATATATGCGTATCATGTTTTTTTTGTTCTTCTTTACACCTTTTATTCGTATTTTGCTTGCTCTGGCTAATTCCATAATGTGACCAGTTAGCATCTGCATCACTGTATTGTATGGCTTTGGTTTGATGTGACCAAGTGGGTGACCACATGAGTTCATTTTGGTGTACTTCAAAGAAATGCATTGAGGTACACTATATGGCCAAAAGTATGTGGACACCTGACCATAACACTCATATATGAGATTGTTGAACATCCCATTCCAGATTTAGTTTTGTCTTTACTGTTATAATAACCACCACTCTTCTGGGAAAGCTTTCCACCGGCTTTGGGAGCATGGCTGTAGGGATTTGTTCCCATTCAGCTATAGTGAGTTGAGTGAACATTAGTGAGATTAGGTACTGATGTTAGGTGATGAGGCCTGGTGTGTAGTCCACATTCCAGTTCATCCCAAAGGTGTTCAGTGGGGTTGAGGTCAGGACTACAATTACAGGCTACTCGAGGTCTTCAAGAACATCTGTGGCACACCATGTCTTCATGGATCTTGCTTTGTGCACAGGGAAGTTGTCATGCTGGAACATGGAGTTTATGGGCAGTGTTTGATTGATTTCCCTCGTAATGACTGGGAATCTTGCTTGAAACTCTGGTCTGCACTATTTTTTATCTCCACACTTTTGTCCTTGCTCAGCTCATGTGGTAACTGAGCAAGTAGGATAACCAAATTCAGCACAGTTATTTGGGTATGGCATGGCTTGCTTGATGGTAGAAGTAATGACAGTGCGGAGGATTATGGGTAATTTGAACCGATCTGGTGGAAAAGTGGCATTTGTTTCACACAGCTAATTCCTTTTCTAATGTGGGAGTTTACATAGTTCTGCACATATATGCACACCTACACACGTACACACTTGTGTATACACACACACACACACACACACACACACACACACACACATTCATACACAGACGTGTGCAGCGGGAAATTGTATGTCAGTGAGCTTCCCTCAGAATGTTCTCAAGTGGGCAATAAATATACACACATGTGCATGCACACATGTGTGCGCACACACATACACACAGCAGATCCTTATGGGCACTTTTTTTTTTTTTTTTTTTTTTTTTTTTTTTGTGTCTGAACCTTGAGTGAAATTATATTGGTCATATGCTGCATTACATCAGTTCTACAATGCAATTATATTACACCTATGTAGTGAGCACCTACTGTATCTATAGGATGCCTCAGAAACAACTTAGTAAACTTGATGCAGTTTTAATTGCACATCAAATATATAATGGGTGGGAATACTAATTTGATATATTATATTACTGTTTATTTATTATTTTGAAAACATTTACCGAATTGTCACACAGTGGGATGGTTGGGCTTGGATAGAGGATGTGAGGCGGTCTGAGGAAAAGACTCAAACTATCTTCAACCATGAGTCTGGCTCTATACTTGTTCTTCAGATACACCAGCACTGTGAAACCAGCCTCACAAAGATAGGTTGATGAGAATGGGAAAATTTTTTTTCAATGCCATGCCATTCAGTTCTCGGTATTCGGCATGCATGGACATCAAAACATACGCCAGTGGCTTCTCTGTGTACCTCCGTGTACAATCGTTCAAAATAAAAGTTTTCCTATGACCCCCCGTAGGGTTGGGACCCCCAGGTTATGAACCGCTTATATAAAGCAAGGAAATCAAAGGTTAGCATAGGGAAAGAGAGAGAGGGTGTGAGAGCGCGAGAGAGAGAGAGAGAGAGAGAGAGAGAGAGGGAGAGGGAGGGGGGGTGTGAGAGAGGGAGTGAGAGAGTGACAGAAAGAGAGAGTGAAAGTGGGAGAGAGAGAGAGGGTGTGAGAGAGCGACAGAAAGAGAGAGTGAAAGCGGGAGAGAGAGAGAGTTAGTGATAGTGAGAGTGAGTGACTGGTAAAGAGAGGGAAAGTGTGTGGCTGTATGAGTCTGAGAGAGAGCAAGCAATGGAGAGAAATACCGGGTTAAGAACTGCTTATATAAAGCAAGGAAATCCGAGGTTAGCATATACTGTATAAGTGCGTGTGAGTGTGCGTGTGTGCGTTGCTTTTGTGGTTTTGGTTTGTTGTTCAGCATCTCTGAAACAGGTGCAAGTGGGTTGCAGTGGCACACTTTTTTCTGTCTATAAGCTTTACAACACACTGTAACGTGATCTACTAACGCCCAACCATCCTCTACCCCCTACTCCCTCTGATTATTTTTCAAATCTACACCTTGGTGTGAGTGCGTGAGTGCGTGAATACATTCTGTAAGACGCTTGTTTTAAGACGTGCAGATCTCTTGTGGGGCAAGTGGCAATCTACTCGGCCATGCAGGACACATGTGTCCTCTGTGTGCTGAAGGAGGGAACAGAAAGAGTGGGAGAGAGAGAGTGTGTGAGAGAGAGAGAGTGTGTGAAAGAGAGAGCGAGAGGGCGTGAAAGAGAGGGGGGGAGAGAGAGAGGGAGTGAAAGATAGAGAAAGCATGAAAGAGAGAGAGAGTGTGTGTGTGTGTGTGTGTGTGTGTGTGTGTGTGTGTGTGTGTGAAGGAGAGAAAGAGAGAGAGAGAGGGATTGAAAGAGAGAGAGAGCAAGAGAGCATGAAAGAGAGAGTGTGTGTGTGTGTGTGTGTGTGTGAAGGAGAGAAAGAGAGAGAGGGAGTGAAGGAGAGGGAGTGAAAGAGAGTGAGAGAGGGAGTGAAAGAGAGTGTGAGAGAGAGAGAGATCCAAAAGGAGTCCAAAGAAGAGGAAAGGTGAATAGCTTGAGAGAGATAGTAGTAGACAGGGAGGATACAAAGTGATGGAGGATAAAAAACTGCTGCAGATGCATGAAGGTCTCTCTTTCTCTCTCTCTCTTTCTCTCTCTCTCTTTCTCTCAGACAGACACTCATAGTTTTTCCAGATGTACTACGAGAAGCATTCCATTTGTTTGACAAGATAGTAAAATGAATAAAATACCATCGTGAAGTCATTTATTTAGTATTGCTCTGTGTGCTACTTCTCTATCCTGCTAGATTTTGTCTTGACGCTTTCATCTATCATTCACTTGATGCATTTTACTCAACAATATGAAAGAGGGAAATGTAATCTCAACGATTTGTGAGTGCTGCTTTCATAGATGGTCTTTATTTTTGCCGTCTTTCTTGCCGCATGCTACGAGGCATATTGTGCTCTGCACTTTATGAGCCCTCTCTGTCTATTAGCCCCTGATTTCATTTCCATTTTTGGTTGAGGATTATAAAACAAATGCCTGGCTTCCTTCTTTTATTGTAATAAAAATGTCTGTATTCTTTTGTCTAAGACACTTTATTGTCTGTGGAGCGTTTTTTTTTTTTTTTTTTTTTTTGCTTTAGGCAGTTAAATAAAGAAACTCTGCCCAATAAGTGCTGTAATCTTTTGGCGGTCTTCCACATTCTTTTTTTCCCCCTCCTCTGGCTGGTGCTTGTGTTGTTCCCATCTCCAGTGAGCAGAGGAAAAGTCTGTTTGAGGGATTTCGGAGAGAGAGAGGGAGAGAGAGAGAGGGAGTGAAAGGGAGAGGGAGGGAGAGAGAGAGGGAGTGAAAGGGAGTGAGAGGGAGTGAAAGAGAAGGGGAGAGAGAGTGAGGGAGTGAAGGAGAGAGAGGGAGTGAAAGGGGGAGTGAGGGAGTGAAAGAGAGAGTGAAGGAGAGAGAGGGAGTGAAAGGGAGAGTGAGGGAGTGAGGGAGTGAAAGAGAGAGTGAGGGAGTGAAAGAGAGAGAGTGAAGGAGTGAAAGAGAGAGGGAGAGAGAGTGAGAGGCAGTGAAAGGGAGAGGGGAGAGAGAGGGAGTGAAAGGGAGAGTGAGGGAGTGAAAGAGAGGGAGAGAGAGTGAGAGGCAGTGAAAGGGAGAG
>JANDJT010000012.1:11961305-11974384 GCA_024331685.1 Stegophilus panzeri
CAATACACACACACACACACACACACACACACACACACCAGAATATATATTATTCATTTAGAACTGTAGTTTAATTCTGTGCATCCATAAAAACATAATGCATACATACTTATATATAATATAAACTAATATATAAGTTTATATTATATAATGGTATTTATGCATTACTTTTTATAAAAGGTATCACTGACATAAACTGAAGAAAGTCATTGTCGGTGTCTCTGGGTATTAGGCTAAAGCTAGATGCGTCGCATTATATGCGAATACGTCATGTGCCACTGACTAGGAAGCGGCTCATACTTCCAGTTAGTAAAAAAACCCGCTCCTGTTCCATTTGAGATGATATTACCCTTCTAAAATTCATACACTAGACGGTAGAGTACATAGTGCACAGTTTAAGTGTATAGTATGTCATTTGGGACACAACTTTAGTATTTACTCTCTGAGGCGTGTTTTTGGAACGGAAGTAACGTAGTGTGTAATTGTACCCCGTGTCGCGCGCAGACCGACTAATCGATAATGATATTCATTGACAACGATTTTCATACTCGATTATTGTCGATTTTATCGATTAGTTGTTGCAGCTCTAATCTCTTACATGGTTTCCTTCATTACTTACACAGCAGTCACACAGTATCAAATGGAAAAAAAAAAAAAAAAAAGTTAACTGTTCTCCAATGCTAACTACTCTGATGGAAAAAAAAAAAAAAAAAAAAAAAAAAAACTACAATAGAAACCCTCACAGCATTTGTAATGGTTTTAATGGTTATAATGGGAATTGTATTGGTTTGAATGGAAACTGTAATGGTCCTTGTGTTAATCTCTACTGGTAATTTGTTGCCTTCCATTGGTGACATGTTATGCGTAGTGGATACCATTAAGGACCAATAATTGTAATTGTTGGCTGATGGTTTGTAATGGTATTTGTAGTGGAAATCATTAGAATTTCTGTGATGGTTTCTGTTTTTTTTTTTTTTTTTATCTTCAGCAGGGTAGCTTGTATTCGTTTGCTCTTAAATAATCTAGCTAGCACTGCAACAAGAAGCTTCTGTTGAAGTATGTTAGCTACACGTTTATGGATACCTAATTAATAGCGTCCTGAAATAAAGCATCAAATTTGGCTAACTGTCTAGCCAAGTCATTGGAGTAGCTAAACATAAATAGCTATCGAACCTGATAGTAACCTGATAGCTAAAGATGAACAGCTAAATAGCTATCTAACCTGATAGTTATACCGTGTTAAATTAGCTGAAAGGCTAGCACTGTACTACCTAAGCATGACCTACATAACTTAGCTTGCTACTGTAGCTCAGCACTGTAATTCGATCTTCTCTATCATGGTGTTCACTATACTATCCAGACACAGTTTATGTAAGATGGGTTCCATTTTCTAAACTCATGCGGTTTGTATCAAGCTTAAAGCCTGCAATCCTTTAGCTTGATCTTTTGCCCAAAATGGCTATTGGTGGTCAAACTTCTGAGAGTTTGTTTGTGTTAAGGGCTGGATCTCGGCTCTGTACGAGTGAGCGAGCATGCTGAAAGGGAAAAAACGTCGGGTAGAAAAGGCTTTCTAAGCCCTTGTTGCAAACAATTCTGTCATCCCAGTATACATAGAGAGGAAACCGTTGCTCAATCCTGATTCAGATCACTCAGCAAAGGGCACATGTATCTTATTAGTCACAAGGCATTGAATGTGCCTAAGCCTGAGCCATACATACACACAACACATAACATATATACACACACACACACACACACACACACACACACAATCTCTCCCTCTTTCTCTCTCTAATGATTTCCATATGTTCCTCTGATGGGTGTTGCAGTGGTGTATATTGCGTGGTGGTGTGTATATTGTGGCCGGACCCTGACTGTGAGCAGCTTGGTGTGTCATAGGTGGAGAGGCACTGACGTGCAGGAACACTCGGCCAGGAGAGATGACCTTCTAATAGAAAACAAAACTGCTTACGTGTTTGTGTGAGGGCGAGAGGCGAGAGCGTTTGAGTGAGATGTTTGTACTGAAGGGATCAGCACTGTTGTCCAAAAGTTCATCACCGTTTTTCTTATCTGTTTTTTTCCCGAGCAGGAGAAGGAGGGAAAACGACTGTTCAGCAATTTCGCATGAATCTCCCTTGTGACTTGCGTTCAGTAAAAATAGTTGATGCATTAAGATTAAATTGGCATGCACAAACATTTGTGCACACACAATGGCCCTTATTCATCAAAGTCCTGTACAGTCAAATCTGGTCTGCAGATTTCACACACTTTCCTTATTCAGCAGTTTCATCTTTGGCATATCTGTACGATCAAACTTATGTCTGGTCAGAGTGTGTGTATATTAGAGCACAAAGGTTTTAACATCCTGAAAAATGTTCAAAAGTTGTATTAATGAAGTTATAAGCAGTAACCATAAAAATAGCAAATAATGTCAGTAATTGCAATTGTGCATGTGGGGATCTTGTACAAAAATATAGGTAATATACAGTGCCCTCCAATAATATTGGAAAAAATATACGGACAAAAATAACATGTAATAGGCAATGCTGGGCTAACTATTCAAAAAATACAGTTTGCTAAAGGTAGATAGCAGCCACGTAACTTCAGTGATCAATATACTCTACTGTACATGTACATGATGAAAATTAGATATACTTGTTTAAAGTTTACTCTGTACAAGCTACTTCATTTAAAAGTAGCAACACAACCACCTTGCTACCAGAAAACCTATTTAGGCAAACTAGATAGCTAAGAACTTTTCCTAGTGATGCTACTACCTTATGTTCATGGGTACCAATCCAAATGACTGAGCTGCAATCAATCAGTCAGTCGTACAGTGTCCGCTTTAATCATTCCCAGTTTTGCATAGGAGAAGTTGATCCTGTGAGAATCTTGAGCTACGTTTTGGCAGCGATAGCTATTCACATTTACACCTTACTCACTGTACACGAGCTACAAAAGAAAAAAAAAAAATAATGACACCGCTTTCCCCCATGAGCGAGTCCAGGCTCCTGAGATCAGGACAAGAATGCAGCCTAATTGTTGTAATGTGAACAATGTGCTACTCATTTACGTTCAAAACAAAAACATTAGTCATCATCCAAGCATCATGGTCCAGAACTCCTCGGTCTCTTTTTGTTTGTTTGGCTATGCGTGATCTTTTATGTTAATTCAGCCTTACTCTGATTGTGGGCTACTATGCTCCAGTGGAGAAGCCAAAGACTGCTGTTTCTCTTGCTGTGTCTTGTTTCTTCAGGATGTCATGCCACTTTTGAAGTCGCAGGCTATCTGAGCCTGACCGTCCCCTCCAGTCTCGCAAGGCCTGCTGAGAACAGATGTAAATGCCCCATGATCCCTAGGGAAGGGGCTTGCAAAAGGTTTCAAATTCTGGCATCCTCCCGTCTTCAGGAGACGATGGTGTAGCATCCGTTTCGGGTGAATTTATTTGCACCTTCTCGAGTGGCTGTACAAGCCAACCCGTGAGTGACGGTCCCGGTTGCAGTTGCCTCGGACAAAATGAGTCGCACGCTGTGGCTGAAATTGCTGCGCCTTCCTCCTGTCCCTCTTGTCAGCAAGGTGCTTAAACAGGTTTCAAATAAACAAGAATAATCTGCCCAATGACTAGAAATAGGCTTAGTTTATATATATATATATATATATATATGTGTGTGTGTGTGTGTGTGTGTGTGTGTGTGTGTGTGTGTGTGTGTGTATGTAAAATATATTCTAGTCAGTCCCTCCAGGATTATACATTCACACAGATCTATTTTGTTGTTTCTATTGTTTCTATTATTTCTATTGTATAGGTATTTATGGAAATTATTTTCCTTCTTTGATGTTACTCCTCCTACTTATGCTGGTGTGTCAATTTGAATTTCCCCTATGGGGGATCATTAAAGGTACATCTTATTGTATCTTTATTTTGTCACACAAATTACAGCAAAATCAAGCAAACTCTGCAGAATTAGGAGGAGCTTGCAATTTTTCAAGCTTCAAGATTTTCCGCAGATTTAGGCTAAGATGCATCACGTGACATCATCACAACGTGCATTCAGCCAAAGCCATCTTTGATTCATGTGCGTCGAACTTGAGTACGAAAAGGTCTCGTTTACCAACAAAGATCGCTGTGAAAGACCGTGCAAAGCAATTTTGTGCATTTGCAATTTCGCCAATTCAGGTAGTTTTCCGGAAAACAAAGCACAAAAACACTCCGCAAATTGTATTGCGAATTTTGAAAAAAGCTGCAGCATAATCAAGCGTTTCTGGCCGCAGCAATCACAATAAAACTCGGCGAAATCCTGTATGGACTGACAAATCGAAGATCTTTTCACTTACTATTATTTGTGCAGTATATTTATAGCTAATACACTTACTGTATGGTAGCATGAACATTTAGGCAAAGCTCAGACGTTGCCATAAATAAGCCCCAGTGAGTCATGGCAGCAATTCAGCTTTTAAAAGATATTAGCTATACATATCTGACAGGCTGGTTTTGTTTAACATTGATCAAAACTAGCACAGCATTCCAGACCATATTGTTCTGCCCTTAATTGGAGGTATGATCCAAAAGGAGCTGCTCCGTTCCATGCTAACCCATGACCCTCTGTGCTGAGCTTCAAGGCCACAGCTCAGAGACTTCTCAAGAGCATATATGTCTAAGCTCTACCAAGCATGCTCATACAATACATCATCTTGTCGCCATGTTGTTTCTCCATGAGAGGAGCACGCTATCTTGTAAAGTCCTGTTGTAAGTGTTTAAGAAAGGGTCAATGCGGCCATGTAAGGAGAGAGAGTGCGAAAGATTTGATGTGACAGTGAGGCTATAGAGGAGGACAAATGGGCCAGAGATTCTCGCTAATAAAGAGGGAGTGTGGAGTATGAGTGGGAGACACTATTGGATGCCTGCCTCCCTACACGTCTACACTCTCCTCTTATTTATTGGTATCTATATCAATTAGTGACATGGGAGTTGCAGCAAGATAAACATCACTTGTGTTTACGCTTGTTGCGCAAAGTCACTAGGCATTGTTATCTCATCTCATCCTCGCTTTCGATAACCCACATGGTGGGTTTTCTGTTCTCCTTGGGTCCATTTGGCGTTGAAACAACTTCAGAATTTTCTGTCCAGCACATGTGCTTTCCAGCGATAAGCAGTAAACAGATCCTGTGTATATCAAAGGCAGATTGGGACCTTCATTGCACTTGAGCTATGAGTATGATTGTCATGTAGCACATGGCCAGAGTGTATCAATGTGTACTTAGTGGATGCAATTCAAGGTGACTGGTCGAACTAGGACTAACTAGAAGTAGCAAGGATTAACCAGACAAATGAATCTCGAAGATGATTCACTATGTATCTGAGTGTTTTGGTGAGATTAACAACGTGTTTACATGGCAGCTATTTTTTTTCTGCCTCATGTGAGCCAAACATTCAGTAAGCCAGTTATGAGCCCTCTTCTATGGTGAAAACTGGTTCTTTTATTATAATTCATTGGCTACACTGCAACAACACAGGCACATGGCAAGCTAGGCTAACTACAATCTGTTACAGGCTGTTAATACACTAATCAAACCCATTTTCACTACAGTCTCAGAGATATTTCTTGCGGAATCGTTTATTTCACATCCTGACACATTGAAAGCAGTAAATCATAAATCCCAAGAATCTATTTTTCCTCTATCTTGACTTACAACAAAAAGGCAGATGTTTCATATTGGGCAAATTGAAGTGTCCTCAAGTCCTCCATCTGATTAGTAACCATCACATTGCTTCACTTCTCATTCTCTTCACATAAAGTAGAACTAAACCTGTAATATCACTTGGCCCCACCTACTTTACTTTGCTCACTGGATGAGTGAAAGCCCTCGTTAAAAAACACCACAGTGCATATGTGTTTCTGATGTTCCCTATATGCGTTCTTGTGTTCCAGGTCTACTGTCTCGTAGCCCATGTGAGTTATTACCTGTGGGTGAAAGTCACCCTGTGCAGGCCCTGCAGATGAGTTACACAGCTGTATCAGGCTGCGCGAGCCGTGGAACCACCAGCCTCCCCCAGGAGGTTCACATCATCAACCTGCGTATCAGCAACACCGAGGAACCGAGAGAGAAACCTGAGGTGAGATTGTTGTAAAGGAGAGCATTCTAGGTGAAGGCCTCCAGCTTCTTACACCCACTCTGTGGAAGTTTTCGAGACAAACATTGGAGCCACGTCAGAAATTACTGTATTCAGACAGTTTAACAGCATGTTAGAGATTAAACAAAGATTACAGGATTCATTTCTTACAACGCTTCCTTACTGTATGGCACTAAAAGCTTCCTGTGAAGCTCCTTGCAGTGGTGTCAGGAGGGATTCTTTATCTGCCTCTATGACAGAGCTGGGATTCAGTCTCCAGTTGGTTGAATCTATCAGTAATACATGCAGCTGGCTAGCACAGTACTAAACTAGACCATAAGATTACTTTACAGCAATGTTAAGCAAGATTAGCTTCATAAATCCAGTCCAAAGAGGCAAACTTTGGACACTCTCGGTCGATTGACTACGTTTGGATTGCGGAAAATGGTATCGATTAAATTTTTTATCTAAACTGTTTAATACATAACAAATAAACATATTTTAGTGGAAAAAAAACCCCAACAGTTCTGTATATCTTAGGAATCAAAGCTAGGTGTATGAAATTCATCATTTCGCTCTGAAAAGATCAGTCCCTCCAGGATTCTGCTATTTTGCGATTGCAGAAATGAACGCAAAATCAAGAAAATTCTGCAATTTTTCAAAATTACTGCAGATTTTCTGCATGTTTGGACCAAGATGAGTCATGTGACCTCATCACAATGCACGTTCAGCCAAAGCCCTCTTTGATTCACGCGCATTAAACATGAGTACAGCTAAAAGGTCTCATTTACCAACAAGTGACGATGCAAACGACCGTGCACAACAATTTCGAGCAGTTGCAGTTTTGCCAATTCAAGTAGTTTTCCACGAAAAAGGCGCACAAAAACTCACAGATTTTGAAAAGAAGCACAGCAAAAATCAAGCATTTTTGGCTGCAACAATCACAAAAAAACCCCAAAAACAACTCGAAATCCTGTATGGACTGAAAGATCCGTCCATTAGTTCAGTTCATCAGAAGCATGTGCCATATCAATGTACTATAGATGAACTACATTCGGCACCTGTATACTTCCAATTTGTTAAATCCTCTCAACCCTGTCTGGACCAGCATAGACCACTGACATGATACAAGGTGCAAAGCACAACAGTTCGTGATTATACAACTTTAAATTGCACCTATACATAAGTGAAATGGATAAAATGGCCAACAAGTGTATCTACCAGATCAGTAGAGAATCAGTAGAGAAAACTAATTGAATTTCACATTAATTCACACACTGCAGTCATTTTCCTTTGAGTCTATAGACCCTTCTTTCTTGTGTTTCTAAATTGAGAAATACATTATTTGAATATGTGGAACATAGTCTCTAAGCTGTCTTTTTGTAATTTTTAAAAATTTTATTTATTTATTTATTTATTTATTTTAGAATATATCTTAATAATAAGACTAGTGTGTGGTGAGAGCTTGAAGAACCAGCTTATTCAGCTTTAACTGGCTCTGATGGAGTGGAATGAAAACATGTTCTGGGAACTGCAGTCTGGGTGGGTTGTTAATAAACCGTCGGATGGTTTGTGAGTGAAAGGGGAGGTTGGAGAAATGGAACGAGGCGGGTGTGTGTGATCTCACTGCGACTATCAGATGAATTGATGTTGTAATCGCTGGACGGCCTTGTTGGCAGAGAGCTGTGCTGACTCGAGCTGTTTCTGAAGGAATGGCATTATTTTTTGTGTTTCCGTTGTTCTGCTGGGCCTGCAATTTGAGCCTGTCCTCGTGCGCGCACACACACACACACACACACACACACACACACCACCACCACCACCATCACTACTAGTTGTCTAAAGGTATGAGCAATGATTATACAGAGGAAAAAGTATAGCCTAGAAAAAAGAAAGACTCGTCATCAACTTTCCTGTGTGCACACATCCCAAGAATAACAGGAGCAGGCCTCGAGTGAGGGGGCTCTCATTTGGTGGTTTTGTTTAGCGGAAAGTGAGGGGGAAAAAAGAGGAGGAAAAAGGAGTGTATATCTTGGCGAAATGGCTGCGGTTGTTAGGCACTATCAGCCACGCGGATCGAGGAGAGCCCTTTAATGTGCCTGAGTGCTGTGGGCCCTATGCTATTGAAACACAATATCAAACCCTGCTTGCACGCACAATCACTGCACAGCGTGGCCTCTATTAATATGAGCAGTGAGATTTCTGCATTAGCAGACAACACACTGCTCACACAGGCCGAAACAGATCACTGAAAATAAAGTGGTGCTCTCATGACAACTAGGGTCCTAATCATCACCTCTTGACCGCTGCCGTGTGTATTCAGTCCTCTTGTAGGCGGTTTATTTACCCTAACTAAGGGAGAAAGATTTATGATTGGTTAGGTGAGAAAAGCAGTGAAATGGACTAGAGGTGGAATTTGAGTTTTTTTCTTTCTTTCTGCACTTAAGAACGGCTACAGTAGTTTCATAAAAGTTAAACAATGTGTGATACCAATATTTCATGTTTTGTGGTTATCATACTAGATCATATTTGTTCAATCCTGAGCACGGGTTTCTGACTATGCAGAGTTCCACGTGTTCTCCCTGTGTCCGCCAGGATTTCCTGCCAAATACATGCCAGTAGGTGGATTGCCCCTAGGTGTGAATGAGTGAATGCATGATGCCCAGCGATGGACTGACATCCCATCCCACCTCACGCCCATGATAAGATCTGGATCAACTGCGACCGTCAGCAGGATAAAGTGGTTACTGAAGCAGAATAGGATACAGGAATCTTATAACAAAAAGAGATATAGAAGACTTTCAGTAGTTCGCTAGCTAAAAATGCTCTCTGCTCGCTACTAAATGCTGCGCAGACAAGCATAGCTCACTGTGCTAACCTTTCTTTTTGGACCTGAAAATTCTTCTTTTCGGAAGGACATCAATCAAACAACAGTTTTAATGAACTCATGTTTTATTGAAATATTTCATGAATTTTTTTTACAAGGTACATTTACTTTTATTCATTTAACAGATGCTTTTATCCAAAGCGACTTACAAATGAGGAAATACAAGCAAAGCGATATATCAAGCAGAGAACAATAGAAGTAGTGCTACCGTACAAGATCTTTTAATTGAGTTTTAGAGGAACAATGTGCACAGAGTAGAGGTGTAATAGCCAGTGTAAGTGCAGATTTATTTGAGTGGGGTCAAGTTAGGGGTTAGTTAAGTGTTCACGGAAGAGGTGGGTCTTTAGCCGTTTTTCGAAGATAGTGACGGATTCTGCGGTCCGGATTGAGGTTGGAAGATCATTCCACCACTGAGGGACGGTCAGTTTGAAGGTACTGGAAATGGACCACATGCCTCGCTGAGTAGGTACTACCAGGTATCTGTCGTTAACTAGAGGGAACATAAACCTCATGGAGGGTGTTGAGAGATGGAGGGAGGTGGGGTAGGGGGGGTAGTTGCTTTTCCAGGCAAGGGCTTGTACATCAGTATCAAGGCCTTGAATTTGATTCGGGTGGCTACAGGAAGCCAGTGGAGGGAGATGAAGAGGGGTGTGATGTGGGTTCTTTTGGGCTGGTTGAAGATGAGGCATGCTGCTGCATTCTGATTCATAGGAAGGGGTTTAATGGAGCCGGCTGGGAGGCCTGAGAGTAGTGCATCGCAGTAGTCCAGTTTTGAGATCACAAGAGCTGGATTAGTAGTTGTGTAGTATGATCAGTAAGATGTAATTCTCAGATTCATGTTGTCTGATCTCTCTTGAAATGCTTATTAAACAATACAAAGGGCTTTGTGAAGGTCAATCATACTGCTTTGTTGTATAGTGACAGCACTATTTCATTAATTATATCTCCCACAGTGCTACCAGATTGAATGAGATATCAGTCTGTTTTTGGATTAGTGTGAGCTTTATGATTTAGCAGTATGCAACCAGTTTGCGTGGTCCATGCCATGACTCATTGGTTTGATTCTAGAAAAACCTTTTAATGTGATTAGTCTTTGGTTTTGGTTGGCAATGGAAAACATTATCTTCCCTCTTCTTATGATTCCACTGTGGTGTATTTGTGTTTGTAGCTTGGCAACGGGCCTACGGTTTTCCTCGCTGTGTATCACAAGGTCTGCAAATCACTGAGCAATTGAGGCAAACACTTGAACAAAAGCCAGTTCTCAGTTTACTTAGTGCATATCAGAGTTTAAACAGCGATCTGTCTCTTTCCATTACTCTGATGTACTGTATGATTTGTGGAGCTTTCATTTAGTGAAGAAACCGTGATAACTGGAAATTGAACATAAAAAATATCGGCAGACTGTAAGACACGAGAGCCGTTGTCACATCAACAAAAGTCCTCTACCTGATACCATTTCGAACCAAGAAGTGCATTCAAAAAGTCTTTTGTTCCAAGATATGATGTGTGAACTATATATTTAAAGCTGATGACATTTTAATAAAAGGAAATAATACAAATAATCTTAAGTCCTAATAAAAATAATAGGACGGGCACGGAAGCCATGCCTTTCTAAGTGGGACTCCATAAGCACCACTCCTTCTTCACTGAGAATGAATGATGGAGAAGAGTCACATCCTTCCATGGGACTGACGGCATAAAGACCAGACATCCTTCACTATGAGTGAACGATACAGAATCCTCACATCCTTCCATGGGACCGATGGGCATAGCGGCCATGCCTCCATCACTGGAAATGACAGGCACAGTAACAATTAATAATATTTTTAGACACAATTGCAACTGTGATGATCACATGAGAGCTTTCACCACTTCAAGTATAAAGGCTGAACACAACCCCCCCCCACACACCTGATATCAGGCCAATTCAAGCCACGTGTTTTCCATATAAGGCCCTATTGCCATTTCTATCATTGTTTTGTATGAAAGAACTCTCAGCACACTGTGTACAGTAGGGATTATGGTATGCTAGTGCTCTTCTCCATGTAAGTTTTGTCTACACACACCGACATATAAGGCCGTTCCACTCAGCATGTGCCAAGCCTCAGGTATTTGTTAAACTGTGATACCTCCAAGCCAATTATTGTGCTTTCTGATGGGAAAGACAGATTGGGAAACTAAATAACAAATGCCTGGAGAGTGACCCTTAGTGTACACATACACATGCAGAGATTTAATCTAAGCCTAGCATGTGATCATGGACATTTGAAAATAGAAGCTTTCTCAGCAATACACACACAAATATATAAGCAACATATTCAAGCACACACAATATGTGAAGCTGTGGGAGACCCAGGCGATTCTAGGAACTATTGAAGGCCCCAGGCAGGAAAATATAAGAGGCCTTCCTGGTCTATATTATACTTCAATACCATGAACTGATTATAGGATAACTGTACTGTTAGAATTATATTCAGCATGCTAGATGTAGTGCTAGATCAAGCTTCCCCGTTTAGATAAACAACTATTACATGAACAACGTTGGTAATGTGTTGACTTTTATATTTTGTATATACTTCAGAAGATCAAGATATCAATACAGTTTGAGCAAAATGACCGATACAATAAGAAAGCTAGGTGAAGAAATGGTTATTATTTTGTGATTAGATTATCTCCACCACTACCCACAGGTCTGTATCCTTGTTTCCTCTTCTTGCTTTAAAAATAGCTCGGTCAAAATTTTAATGTACACAATGTACTCTTGTTAATAAGCCAAGTTCTGTTCTAGTTTGGACAGAAACAGCCATTTTGAAGCTGGAATCACTTTGTTCCTAAACACTTAATCCATTATTACTTAGCACAAGCATCAGCCTCAGACAGGAAGTGTTATCTACAGTCTAAAGGTGGAGTTCTACTGCATTATGAAACCTTATGGTATTACCTGGCCAAACAACATCATCTGAGTGGGGTTGTACATGATTATGTATGTATGAAGCTATAAGCTTCTTTTACTTAGCTTCAACTTTAAACTAATTAAGCAAATTTTGGACAGCAAACTTATCTTTGCTGTCCTAGTATATTTGGGGCAAGGGTAAAGTTTCATCTGTGGCCAAACTGTTCGTTCAAGGCCTTTTTTAGCTGGGGGTTTCCTTTCCAAGTCAAGTTTTCTATTCCCATATACTAATTCTGCTTCTGGACCCCTGGCAGCTGGGGTTAAGGTTAAACACAATAGTCTCCCAAAGGAGGCCAGTGACCTCTCATGACTGAACACTGCTGGGATATTGTGAAATTCTCAGAAGGCACAAATTCCATTAATTCTGTTTGTCACATTAGTCTCAGTTCATGTTGTTATAGTTTGACGTTTTCCGTAGCATTGTCTCGCTAAACGGACAGATCGCATGCCGCAAGCGATTTCCTTCCTCTGGGGGCTGATGACCCAGACCATAGTTGCATGTCATGTGATCGTGTTTGTTCTTGACACGTTCGACTGTGGTTGTGCGGCTGGGCTTTACATAATATTATTTGTGGTTTTACATGGTTTCCTTCTCCGTCTCTGAATATTTGTTTTGGGATGAGTTCAGGGGTTCCTCTCCATTCTTCTTCTGTGCATTCGCTCACTGCAGTGACATTACAGTTATTAATTCATTCTTTCATCCAGAACGACTTACACCAAAGACACATTCCGTACGAGTATAGCTGAGTAGTTTGCAGTCCCGGGATTGCATTGAGCGTAGATTCATGTAGAACTACATAGAGAATTACCATACGAGCATTGCGTGTTTAAAGTGGATATTCTTATAGTGCACTTTGTGACATGGTACTTACGATGTGATGGTGAAACTCTGCTCCATCATGAATCAGAGCCAAAGGATTCCAAGCCTCGTTTGCCTGTGTGGTCAGCTGAAGGTCAGGGTGGAATCAGAGATGGAGCTGAAGGTCAGGGTGGGATCGGAGATGGAGCTGAAGGTCAGGGTGGGATCGGAGATGGAGCTGAAGGTCAGGATGGGATCGGAGATGGAGCTGAAGGTCAGGGTGGGATCGGAGATGGAGCTGAAGGTCAGGGTGGGATCGGAGATGGAG
>JANDJT010000012.1:11974484-11985755 GCA_024331685.1 Stegophilus panzeri
GCTGCAGGTCAGGGTGGAATGAGGGATGAAGCTGAAGGTCAGGGTGGAATGAGGGATGAAGCTGAAGGTCAGGGTGGAATGAGGGATGGAGGTAAATATCAGGACTTCTAATCTCTCAAGGACATGTGGGAAATTGAGCTAGAGGCCTTGGCATTAATGCCACCTACCTGAGACGTAGATGTGGCCATCTGGACGGACACATACACACACTGCAAACTCATATCAGATAGACTTGAACATACACACACACACAAACACACACACACACACACACACACACACACACACTGTCCTTCTGTGGTACTGTGTGTACCTCCTAAAACCAGGATTGAGTTTCGTGAGTCCAGACACCGCTGGCCTTTAGTAACAGATGCAGCAGATCCTTCAGGAGGTAAACAGTTCAGTGCCATGCTGATCTGATTTAATGCCCCCAAATCCAAGGCCGAAAGCCTAGACGAGGCTATAGGGTTACCGGCCGTCTCCAGGGCCGATCCGCTCACTAATTTACTCGAACCCATGACCTAATCAGCCCTGTGCTACCGAAACACACAGCCGGCAAAACTTAACAGAGACATTTTGATCTTTTGATCGTTTTAAATGCCGGTTCGGTTCTGAATATGTAGCATTAGTTACTGAGTAAGCAGATTATTTAGCATGTAATAAAAACTATTTTATTAATCTCATCTCCCACAGTGCTACATTATTGAATGAGATGTCCGCCTCTTTTTGGATTAGCGGGAGCTTTATGAATTAGCAGTGCTTGACCAGTTTGCGTGATGTGATGTGTTGTCTTATCTTGGGTAACCTCTGTGCTTAAAACTTCCAGCACCCTTTGCCCTCAGGCTCAGGAGGAATTTGTGGAGCGCACTGAGTACAGGCCAGTGAACTCTGTATGAAGTCTGAAGAGCCATTCCTCTTTGTTTAAAATGGCTTGCAGCCTATTTGTTTTGGAGCAAGCTCTGGATGGAGTCAGAACAGAGGTGACTGGGCGGACTGTGATTACGGGAAGACCACTCTCGAGTCCACCTGAAACTGAGCTCTAGAAAGATGAAGAGACTGTGTGAAGGAGTCGTGTAGTTACGCTGTGTAATAGCAGCATGTACTCGCGGCAGTAATTTACTACTGTTTATTTAGCATGGTGTACTGAGCAAGAAGATTATTTAGCACGGTGTATTGAGTTCGAGGGTTATTTATCATGCTGAATGGTGAAGTCTGTTTGTCTTCTGAACTCCTCACACAATTGTTCTTGACTGGAATGAAACACTGACTGCTTGGCACCCTGTACAAACACGATGAACTCGCATGCACGTCTAGTCACCGCTTTACTGTGTAAATTGAAGTTTTCTAGTTCCGTAGGATTGCGACATTGATCTTGTAAATATATATATAAATAACTAAAAATAATAATAATAATAATAATAATAATAATAATTGTGTACATTTTCCCCCCGATGTTGTTTGTCTGTTTTATCACATTGAGGAACACACACACACACACACACACACACACACACACCTTGTGAGGACCTTCCAATGCCTCTAATCTAACTGTAAACTCAGTTGTCAAAAGAAAATATTTTGTTACTTTTAGTTCCTTAAAAATATTTTTGTTAAAATCATGCATGTACTCTCTCTCTCTCACACACACACACACACACACACACACACACACACACACACACACACACACACACACACACACACACTCTCTCTCTCTTTCTCTCTCACTCACACACACGCGCACACACTCTCTCTCTCTCGTGCTCTCTCACTCTCTCACACACACACACACACATACACACATAATGGACTGCTATCTGGTGTTTTGATGCTTTTACAGGATGTTGTCCTCTTAACCCTGATTACTAGCATGTCTTAATGGGCAGGCCTAGGAACCTAGTGCTCAGTGGGTTAGCAGAAAATGGACAGGAAACAGGAAGTAGAAACGGAAGAGCAGGGAAACGCTGGCTGTACTGGTTAACATCATGGCATGATGAGCCTTGAGGAGGCTCAAATGAAAATTGAAACGGTGGACGGCAGGTTAGTCGTGTTTTCAACATACTTTATATACAGAAACAACACAGCCACACACACGCACAGCAGCTGCAAGGTGTCACACTTTGCCCCCACATCCACATTAAACTAACATCCTTATGTGAAAAGTCTTCGTAAGTCCAGCCCCCTCCCACTCGCTGTCACACATGCACGCTCTGCCACACATCACTTCTACACTTGCACACATTCGTTTTCATTTTTTACTGCACCACTTAAATGAATGGCTTCCTGTCCCTCTGTGCTTTCCCTCTTACTCTCTCTCTCTCCCTCTCTCCCTCTTACTCACACTCTCTCTCTCTCTCCCTCTCTCTGCGGGCCATGCTTTCTCTTTAATAATGGAGAGGAAGGCCCAGCTGTGTGTGGCTGAACCTACAGGTCCCTGGCTCTCCTCCAGTCTCTTCGAATTCGCTGTGCAATTAAGTGAAACTGAACACCTGGCAGTGAGCGTGTGTGTGTGTACCAATCCTACACTTTATGCCTAACAGCCTAATCACTCACGCTGACAGACGGCAGCCTTCTGTAATGCTCAGATTCTGAGTCAAAATCTGTACGCTGTCAGAACGCCTGCACTCGTGTTATAATCTTGCAGACGTTCGTCCGTCAATCATTCTGAACTGATAAAGTTCCTCTTATGAGAAACTCCCTGAATATTATGCACGTGTTCCTCAAAAACCACTCGTACTCCTTTTTCGACTGACGTGCTAACACTGTACCAGCAGATCTTTTAAGAACTGGCCTGTGCTTCAAGCAGTTTATGTATTCAGATGTATCCTATTGGTATAAAATTATTATTAAACATGGTGGGTTTTACAAAATTTGGATTTTGAAACTGTCTGACGTCAAATTCTTCATCATCTATAAACGACACAGAGACCTCATTATAGACCATGACTACACACAAATGTGCAGACCCTCTAATCAGGTTTGAGCATTAGTCAGTCCCTCCAGGATTTTGTGATTGTGATTTTGCGATTGCAGAAATTCACACAAACTCCGCAATATTCAGAGGAGCTTGCATTATTTCGAAGTTACCGCAGATTTGGGCCAAGACGCGCCACGTGACATCATCACACCACGCATTCAGCCAAAGCCGTGTTTGATTCACGTGCATCAAAAATGAGTATAGCTAAAAAGGTCTTATTTACCAACAAACATCACTGTGAAAAACAATATAGTGCAATTGCAATTTTGCCAATTCAAGTAGTTTTCCCACAAAAAAAGCACAAAATACTCCACACACAATTTTGAAAAGAGCTGCAGAAAAAAATAAAAAATAAAATATAAAAAGATTAGTATTATCAATGTAACTACCTCCATTAATTCACCATTGCAATAAAATTCTGCCACCTTTTCAGCAAAAATCATCAAAAACACCTTGCACTGTTCACATGATCTTATTGATGGTCATGTAAATAACCAGAAAAGACCAAAAAGGTTTATATAAGATTTGCCCCCAGTGTTCCCAGGACAGGCTCTGAAGCCACTGTGACACGAGTCAATGAATCGATGAATTTCCTATCAGTTCCCTAGTCCTCTCTTATTGCTATCTCTTATTGCAACAGCTACCAACCTGGGAGGGCAAAGACCAACACGTTTCCTCTGACGCGTGAAGCCGATACGTCTTTTCAAACTGCAGTTCATCAGTAATGTGACAGGAAGCTGAACGTGCTTAGAGGAGAACATTAACTGTCTGCAAACATCTGCAACTGGCTGGTGACAGGAAAATGGAAAACTGTCCTTCACAACTAGAGAACAGCTCCAGTCTTTGTTACATGGACTCTTGGCAACGGATGGTTTTGGCAATTGTCAGGATTCAAACTCAACAACATGACAAACACTTAGAGAGTTAAGTCACTTGGGAGAACTAGAGAGTCTAGCCGCATTGAGTTACTACTAAACACTGACCAAGAACTGAAAACCTAGAAATACCTAATACAAAGAATGCAATATTTATGAATGTAATATATTACATGTATTATATTTAATTTATACCATGGTCTGTCTGAATACTCGATTCTGATTGGCTGGAAGGTGTGTGTTCATACCGTATAATGCATAGGTAGTTCCAGTCAGTTTAATCACCATTCTAAATTAACGCTCTGCCATTAAACACCTGTAACCATAGTAACAGCTACAGTTGCATACTGTATTTAAACTCACAGCTTCAGTATTAGTAGAGACGCGTCACAGACGCAGATAATTCACACGCGCACAATCTCTCTCTCTCGCTCTTTCTCTCTCTAATAACTATTTACTATAATTCATTCAAATAAATGTAATCTTATCACATTACTTTATCTCTGTGTATGATTTAGAGCAGAATTCTACATCTGATGACCCGTATATAAAATAACTAATGGAAATTAACCGTTATTTTAATCCTTACAGTCAAATTTTGCACTGCAAACATGGACAACAGATTTAACTTGCCAATTCTGCCAAGTGACCATGGTATAAGCGGGATAATCCACTGCTAGGTGTGCATTATGTGAATTTAATGCACTCTGCTTTGCGTTCGGTGCTTCTTAGACTCCACATTGTCTTTTTTTTTTTCCCCTTAATTCAATTTTATTTGTATAGCACTTTTTACAATGGACATTGTCTCAAAGCAGCTTTACAGAAATATATGAACACAGGATACAGATTTTAAGTGTGTGAATTTATCCCTACTGAATAAGTCAGTGGCGAGGAAAAACTCCCTAAGATGATATGAGGAAGAAACCTTCAGAGGAACCAGATTCAGAAGGGAACCCATCCTCATCTGGGTAACAACGGATAGTGTGAAAGTAAAAGAAAGTTCATTATGGTTTTTACATGAAGTCTTTGTTGAACTAGTCCAGTAAAGTCTTAAAATAGTGTAATGCACAAACAGCCGTGGATTATCCCTTACATATTATATACTATTTATATTTTGGAATATAATGATAACATATTAAAATATATCACATTTCCACAGGGGACATTACGTTTAAAGATGTTAGCAGAGTTTTTTTTCCCCCGGATGAATTCAGTTAATTCCGTTTTATTTATATGGCACTTTTAGCAGCAGACAAAGCAGCTTTTACAGAAATCCAGATGTAGATGTAAATGTAGATATAGATGTAGATTTAGATCCCTTTTTTGCTTGCTTTCGGTCACAGGATCTTGAATGAAGTCTGACGTGCAGAGAGACGTCATGACGTTGGACAGTGTTTTGGAATGTGATGTTGGCAGAAGGGAGACTCATGAGGAATGCTCTCTTTTAGAGAAAAGGAGTCTCTCCGCCACCTTATCTAAGGAGCATGGAGAGTGTGTTTCGAACACCCTTTTCCCTTTGATCAATTCCATCTGTTCCCTCCATCACGGTGCCTTCTGGAAGCTTTGGCAGCAAAAGTGCAGTCTGATTTCTCTGAGTTTTGGTTTTTAAGTTACTAGTTAAATCTATTTTGAGTATTAATAATGGCCATGATGCCATCAAACATACTTTGTGTGTGTGTATGTGTGTGTTTTAGTTAAATGGAATGGAGAGGTAATCTTGAAAGAACAAAGCGTCTATTTTCCGGCAGTAGACAGAGATAAGGTGGGTGAGTATCGGAGCAGAAGAGGATAAGAAATGAACCAGTGGGTTAGCACGAGATCACAGCAGCGCTCATGTTAATTAACATACCAGATGGAGACATAAAGACATAAGCTGTGGATGGAGAGACAGGATAGAGTGAAAAAGGAGCCGTAACAGAGTAAGAGAGAGAGAAAAAGAAAGGATTGTTGGAGCAGACAGAGGGGTGAAACCAAAGGTGTTGCACTCGTGTGTCGTTTTCACTTCATTCAAACGATGACATCACTTTCAGCTGCTTGCCTTCAGATGTTCTCCATGTGGAGAGAGAGAGAGAGTGTGTGTGTGTGTGTGTGTGTGTGTGTGGGGGGGTGGTGGTGGTGGTGGTGGCGGCAGGGGGGGTATGCATAGCTTATGCATAGCTAGTTAACTCCAGTTAACTATCGGCACCATTGGTTAAGGTGGGTGAAAAGGATTATGAAAAATGTCTTTGTGGTTAATTAGCTTAATTATCCACACTGAATTTAGCATTTAAATTAAGTAAATTTTATAACCCCAATTCCAATAAAGTTGGGATGCTGTGTAAAATGCAAATAAATGTAAATGAAAACGTAATGCAATGATTTGCAAATCTCATAAACCCATATGTTATTCACAATAGAACATAGAAAACATATCAAATGTTTAAACTGAGGAAATGTACCATTTTAAGGAAAAATTAAGGTAATTTTGAATTTGATGGCCGTAACACGTCTCAAAAAAATTTGGGACGGGGCAACAAATGCCTGGAAAAGTAAGTGTTACTAAAAAGAAATAGCGGGAGGTTAATTGGCAACAGGTCAATAACATGATTGGGTATAAAAAGAGTAGCTTAGAGAGGCAGAGTCTTTCAGAAGTAAAGATGGGCAGAGGTTCACCAATCTGTGAACAATTTCAGAATAATGTTCCTCAACGTAAAATTGCAAAGACTATGAATATCTCATCATATACAGTACATAATATCAAAAGTTTCAGAGAATCTGGAGAACTCTCTGTGCGTTAGGGACAAGGTTGAAAATCAATATTACATGCCCGTGATCTTCGGGCCCTCAGGCGGCACTGCATTAAAAACAGGCCTGATTCTGTAATGGAAATCACTGCATGGGCTCAGAAACACCTCCAAAACTCATTGTCTGAACACAGTTCGCCATGCCATCCACAAATGCTGGTTAAAGCTCTACCATGCGAAGAAGAATCCATATGTGAACATGATCCAGAAACGCCGCTGTCTTCTCTGGGCCAAAGCTCATTTAAAATGGACTGAGCAAAAAGTGGAAAACTATTCTGTGGTCAGATGAATCAAAATTTAAAAAATTTTTTGGAAACCATGGACTCCGCGTCCTCTAAACAAAGAGGATTAAAGAGGAGAGGGACCATCCGGCTTTTAATCAGCGCTCAGTTCAAAAGCCTGCATCTCTGATGGTATGTGGTGCATTAATGCCTATGGAATGGGCAGCTTGCACATCTGGAAAGGCACCATCAGTGCTGAAAGGTATATATGGGTTTTAGAGCAACATATGCTTCCACCCAGATTCCATCCCATCTTTACTTCTGAGAGACTCTGCCTCTCTAAGATACTCTTTTTATACCCAATCATTTTACTGACCTGTTGCCAATTAACCTCATTAGTTGCAAAATGTTCCTCCAGCTGCTTCTTTTTAGTAACACTTTCTTTTCCAGCAATTTGTTGTCCCCATCCCAACTTTTTTGAGATGCGACGCAGCCATAAAATAAAAAAAAAAACCTTATATTTTCCTTAAAATGGTACATTTCCTCAGTTTAAAACATTTGACATGTTTTCTCTGTTCTATTGTGAATAACATGGGTTTATAAGATTCGCAAATCATTGCATTCTGTTTTTATTTACATTTTACACATTGTTCCAACTTTTTTGGAATTGGGGTTGTATAAAACGAAATAAAACTAGATTAAAACTTTATATTATTGCAGCCAATACAGTTTTTGAGCAAAGAGACTGTTTACAAATATAACATTCAGACCATTGTGTAATGAAAGTAACTCGAACACTAGCTACGTTGTCTAGCTAGTGGTTGATGTGTTTTACTGTCCCTGAACTCTGTCTGGTTTCATATTAATCAGGCTAATAATAACAGCAGCACATAGTTATGACTTTTTTCAGCACTTCTATGTACATCATCAACCAGTACACATTCTTCTATATCTGTTCTCTTAATCACTTGTCTCTTTGGGCCATCTAGGCATAGGTATATTTCCCGACTACAGAGAATACACTGTACCAAGACTTAGCAAATAGCATTTGAGACACTTGGGTGATGTTCTAGTGAGAATACTGACTACGCTGATTGACCTGTAGTGCCATGGTTCCATTTCTGCGTCTATTCACCTTTTACCGCTGTCCGTTCCATGCACTGTGGATTGCTGGAAGTTATCAGGTCTTTCCTGCTGGTGTCATTTCCCCTTCTGGAGTTGCAAAAACAAGTGCACAGTATCTATTTTTTAACAAACAAGTGAAATTCCTTCTAGCGACAGCATAGCAAACAGAGGAGAGGCCTGAACTCTTATCCACAGCTGAAAATAAACAATGCCCGGCAGAGCTGTTATCTCCCTCGCAGGCTGTCTTTGTCTAATCAGTTTAGTGAAAGGCAAACATCAAATGGCAGCTCTTGGCTGTGGCTGAGCGATTGATTGAGTTATCAGGTGGAATTCTCTGATAGAGAGGCGAGAGAGAGGGCTAGAAGAAAAGCAAACAATCGAGTGTGACATGGCTGAGTTAAGGGCCGCAATGGTGCCATCACCGGCTCAAATGAGCTTGAGCTACTGTAGCTAAGCAATGTCTGCTTTTACTCAAACACACACATTGTAATGCTGTACAATAATACTGTTATAATCTCAGCATTGACATCCATTAAACTGGACTACACTCATACTGCTATGAGTATAATAATATTCCTGCTACAGTTTTTTTTCTTTAAAATAAAATGAACACTTCTTCTTCTTCTTCTTCTTCTTAATATTATTACTTTAATATTATGACTTAAAAAAAAAAAAAGTATTGGGCTGTATTTGGTCTCTACAAAGACACACACAGAATCCCTAACTCACCAAAGCTAATTCCAGAGTCTAAGCTTAACCTTAAGCCCCAAATGCCCAAACCTTACATTCTAATATAAGCTTAATGCTGAGATTCATGTGAAATGAAATGTAAACTTTTTATGAAATATAGCGACACGAGAGACACAGAGACCAGCACAAAGATGGAGAGAGACAGGGAGAGACACATGTTTATCAAGGAAAATCTGTTTTAATGAGGTTCAGGTTCATGCACACACAGATAAGTCAGGAGAATCAAAACTCTGAGTACAGACACACACACACACACACACACACACACACACACAAAAATGTTATGGTTATGGGTCTGCCTCTGGGCTCCCGGAGGGCAACGAACTGAGCTGATGAGGTAGATATGGCTGTAATCATGATGAGGGTCTGTGGCAGGTTGTTTGTGTGTGTGTGTGTGTGTGTGTGTGTTCACCTGGAGGCAGACTGATTGCTATCACAGCGTCATAAGGCTTCATAGCTTCAGATCACTGAATAGCAGTGATAGGATCATTCAATTGTTTTTTTTCTCTCTCTCCCCTTTTCTCTATCTTCACCGCTGTAAAGAGACCCGCTTTATTCTACTGCAGTCATCCAGAAAGAACCAAGATGGTGTCTTTCACTAACACACAAAATGGGTCAGAACAGAGAAACCATCTCTCAGTGAAACACACACAAACACAAAGCTGGGATTCTAAACTATGAAACTGTTTTTTTTTTTTTTTTTTTTTTTTTTTTTATCCCACTTTTTGTAATAGTAACAGCTGAGTCACTGCAAACTTTCATCAAGTGAAGAACTTTACGCCGATCAGCTGTAACATTTAAAACCATTGACAGGTGAAGTGAATAACATTATCTCATTACAGCGGCACCTGTCAAGGGGTGGGATATATTAGGCAGCAAGTGAAGTTCAGTCAGTCCAGAGAACGGTCAGTTCTCGAAGTTAATGTGTTGGAAGCAGGAAAAATGAGCAAGCGTAAGGATCTGGGTGACTTTGACAAGGGTCAAATTGTGATGGCTAGTCGACGGGGTTAGAGCATCTCCAAAACAGCAGGTCTTGTGGGGTGTTCCCATTATGCAGTGGTTAGTACCTACCAAAAGTGGTCCAGTGAAGAACAAACGGTGAGTTGGTGATAGGGTTCTGGGCGCCCAATGCTCACTAATGCGCGTAGGAAGCGAATGCTAGCCTGTCTGGTCCGATCCCACAGAAGAGCTACTGTAGCACAAATTGCTGAAAAAGTTAATGCTGTCTATGATAGAAAGGTGTCAGAACACAGTGTTCAGCAGCTTGTTGACCCCTATCCACCACTGAAAGCACCTACAATGGGCATGTGAGCATCAGAACTGGACCTTGGAGCAGTGGAAGAAGACGGCCTGGTCTGATGAATCACATTTTCTTTTACATCATGTGGATGGCCGGGTGCATGTGCGTCGCTTACCTGGGGAATAGCTGGCACCAGGATGCACTATGGGAAGAAAGCAAGCCGGCAGAGGCAGTGTGATGCTCTGGGCAATGTTCTGCTGGGAAACCTTGAGTCCTGGCATTCATGTGAATGTTACTTTGACACGTTCCACCTGCCTAAACATTATTACAGACCAGGTACACCCTGGCAACAGTATTCCTTAATGGCAGTGTCCTCTTTCAGTAGGATTATGCGTCCTGCCACACTGCAAAAACTGTTCAGGAATGGTTTGGGGAACATGACGAAGAGTTCAAGGTGTTGACTCAGCCTCCAAATTCCCCAGATCTCAATCCGATCAAGTATCTGTGAGATGTGCTGCACAAACAAGTCCAATCCGTGGAGACCCCACCTTGCAACTTTCAGGACTTAAAGGTCTCAACAGGTCAGAGCTGTTTTGGCGGCACAAGGGGAATCTACACAATTTTAGGCAGGTGGATTTAATGTTAGGGCTGATCGGTGTGTGTGTGTGTGCGTGTGCATGTGTTCCTAGTCAGTGGCACATGACGTCATATGCACGTACTGTGACGCCGCTAGCTTTAGCAGATACCCAGAGTCACAGACAATGACTTTCTTCGGTTTACTGTTTGTCAACGTTACCTTTTATTCCCAACATGACCTCAGTCACCATGAGATGGAGGGGAAATCATCAAGTAATTGAGGAAGAAAATCTGCAACCTCCAAGTCCTATAAGGCAGGGTGGCATTTTATATTTAAACACCGCCGAGAAGATAAAACTTTACAAAGCGGAATTTGTGTAGCACAGAAGCACGACATTGATGCAAGAGCACAAACTTATATTTGTATCCAAAATGCTCCACTGTGTGTAAGGGGTTGGGGAAACTGGTGCAAGTTGCTTAAAAGGTTTAGTTTAATTTAAGTTTATTGTCATTATATGGTGTATTTGCATGCTTGCAGTGTAACTTCTTTCGTTTATTATAACAGAAGTGATCTGTTAGTAACAAGGCTGCGTTGTTCCTCACTCGGAGTGGGAGCACAAGTAAGATCTGCAATGTCTAAATAAAATACTATGATCAAAAGTAAAACAATATGCCTAAAAGCAGTGAGTAACAGAAACCATAAGGTGCAGTGAAAGGGAGTTTT
>JANDJT010000012.1:11985792-11999680 GCA_024331685.1 Stegophilus panzeri
GTTCAATAAAGACATGAAAGATCAGAATTTATTTTGTGTTATTATTTTAGACACATTATATTTGTCAATACCCTTGAATTAGATGAAGATCAGATCACATTTTATGACAAATTTATACAGAAAACCGTGAAATTCCAAAAGGTTCACATACTTTTTCTTGCCACTGTGTGTGTATGTGTATGTATGTATGTGTGTGTGTGTGTGTGTGTGTGTGTGTGTGTGTGTGTGTGTGTATATATGCAGGCAAAAATCATCGCAGACTCTTCATACCCCGGCATCGTCTTTTTCAATTAATTCCAAGCCGAACCCTTTTCGAAAGCTATGAGCCAGCTCAGTTTTTCCATGCTAGAGTTTTCAGATTTAGTTTTTTATAACTTAAAGAGAGAGAGAGAAAAAAAGAGAGTCTGGTGAAAGTAACCTTTGCTGCGATTTAATAGGAATAAAACACTTCAGGACATTGTGTTATTGGACATGAAGCACCTTCTGGGTGGTATTGGCCCTCTGCTTTGAGTCGAGCAGCATCACACCACCCTGCCATTCGTTATTTTCCTGTAGGAGCATACGAGTGTCTTATTCCTTACTTGTTCTTTACTACAGTATGATGTAGAGCTGTACACATTACAAAGACATTCTGTCAGGCAATTCCTGTCGGACCATTTCCTCTCCACAAGGACACAAACTAGAGACATTTGGCTGAATCTGCACTCCAATACTTTCCCAAACATCCATTTCCCTGTGGTTCTCCGAACACTGCCAAACAACATGCTGCTTCCCTGAGCTTTCACTTCAGCAGGAACCATTTCTGCCCTTTTTGTTCATTGATTCTTATTTTTCTTGGGTTTAATTTGTCCTCCATTATGTTGCTCTGCTGCCAGTCGGCTGGAGGTTTCGCTCGACTAGCGTTAGCAGGAGGCTTTTGGACATTGTAAGTTTTTCCTGGAATCTGCAAGTGTCCTGGGTCAAATAATGGAACTTTATCAACAGAGAAAATACCCTTGTACAGCAGGACGTGAACGCTAGCTGTCAGAGTTTAGAGAGAGAGATTTTTACAGGCTGTTAATTTATGACTGGCCTTTCACTTGAGAGTGCATGAATCGTAAGGGTGAAGTTGCTCTTCTGGCTACATTTAAAAAAAGCTCTGATATTTAAGGTGTAGTGCTTCTCGGTTCTTTTTCTTTCCTTGTCAATGTCTTGTCTGTCTTGTCAGTGGTTATACTGTATAACTGAATAACTTATACAGTAGGCTAAACACTACTTACTGGAACTCTTGAAACTGGACAGCTACTTGCAGAGACATCAGTGACTTGTCACTGTCAGATGGGAATGCAGGGTTACACTTGTAGAGTCTGGGTCTTTTTACTTTGCGTGTTATATTGATTTGTCTCGTCTCGGTAAATTAAGGGATTTGTGGCTGTTACTGTAACAGACGGCATGCAGCTGTTTGGCTGTTGTTTCGGTGCAACTCGATCGGTCCAGACAAGCTAGACAAAGTCCCACGTCTCACCTTTCAGACAGAATTTAATGCCACAGCCAGCAAAATACAGCAGATACTCACACCTCCCCATGCCCGTCCATCTGTGTCTCTCCCCTGCTTGTCTCTACTGCTAAACACCCTCCTTTCATCAATTCCACCTGCCACACACACAGATCTGCTGGTGAGAAACATTTAATACTAGTAGTGGGACAGTATTGCACACTGGTTAAATGGTTGAAAAGAGGGTTCAAGCGACAGGAGGGTTTGAAGTAAATAATCTGTTAGTTAAGCAAGCAAAAAAAAAAAAAAAAAAGCCTAGTTCACTTAGCTAGCAAGGTTGTCATTAAATTGCTCTGGAAGCATCCTAAAGGCAATTTAGCAAAGATATGAGAGCCAAAAATTCTTATCATTGTACACTGGAAATAAAAAAAGTTCATTGAATTTACGTATGGTGCGTATAAGTCATGTCACAAAGATTGTATTTACGAGATGAACGCCACAACAAAGTCATCATTTCGAGTAGGGAAATTCTGGAGTTTCCGAGTTGGGGGGCGTGTCAGTAAGAAAACATGGCGGAATCAGTGGATGCAGCGTAAGCGTATGAAGTTGACGGTAAATTTGTCGAAATCGAATGTTAACTCCCCTCTGAAGCTGTTTGATTTATGCAGCAAGTTATTGTGAGGCTTACGATACGATAGCATTGTACAGTTACGATATAATATGTAACGATAAAGTTTACAGTGGCTTCATAAATTGATTAAAAAACTTAAAAAAGCAAAACACACCTGATGCGCATTCTTTGTTCTTCAGTTTCTAGAAGTTAAAAAAACCTTGCTGTATTTTTTCCCCCCGTAGTTAATTAAGAGAAGCTCCGACCAAAGCGACTTCAATGCACTTGAAGTCGTCATTACGACTTCCCAACTCGTAAATACGAACTTCCCAGGAGGACTTGAACGCACGGTTTTTTAAAACATGTATATTGGTTCCAGGTGAATGAATGGAGTTGCGTTACCACAATTTGTTTTCATACAGCCAATATGATTTGATCATGTATTTTCAGAGTCCTATAATCGAATGAAACCCTGCACACCCACCCGAGCGCAGGATCGAGCGCAGGATCGAGCTCAGGATCGAGCTCAGGACCCTGGTGTTGTGAGGCAGTGGCATTACCCACTACACTGTTGTGCCATTTAGTATAAGCGTTGAAATCAAGTTTTGATGAGAAACTTAATTTCTTTGTAAACTATACATAATATTTTCTCTTAAACCTGACAGACTTCATATTCCCTTTTATTTAGGGTGGAAATGTAAAATCTCTCTATGCAGAAAAACACTAGCTAGCCAGCTTATTATTGTAATAGCTTAAGTAGAGTTAACAGATCTGATTTTAGTGTAGAACGTATTTTAGTTCAACCCATGCTTAAAATACCTCTGCAAATTAAGCATGAACCCACATCAGTTTTATTTATTTATCTATCTATCTATTTATTTATTTGTTTAAAGTTTTGTCTGCTTTTCTGTTCTGTTTCCCCACAGCAGGCATATTATCAGATCAAGTCACAGCTCTTCTTTTCTTACTTTTATTTATGGAAGGCTTATTTCCAAATCAAGCTACAGTAGATTTCACTAAGTTACCATAGCAACATTCATTCATCATCATGATCTGTAACTTACTGTTACTGTCTTCACCATTACACATTTTTTTTCTGTCAGTATGTAAACCCACCATTGGGTCTAGTCAAGACTTCTACTTTCTTCCCAAATCTGTACTCTGCAGCCTTTATGTGCATATGTGTGTGTGTGTGTGTGTGTGTGTGTGTGTGTGTGTGAGAAAGAGCGAGTGAACGGGAAAGAGAGAGGGAGAAAGTTAATCCCTTCCCCTCCCAAGAGCTATCGCCTGGTCCAGGTTTACATTCCTCAGTGTTGTAAGTACATACCTTTCATATTAGTTTTACCATAATATCAAAATAATTCAATATGCTTTACTAAGTGGAGTTTAAGGGGTTAAAGAGGAAGCGGGAGGGAGGGGAGAGAGAAAATGTGAGCATGTTGCCGGTTTCGTGGAATGGCGTTTACCCTGAGTAATCCGTATAGGAGGATTAGCCATAACATGACTATGACATGGGGATCAGACCCCCATCATTAAGCTCTCCTCAGAGAGTGTGTTATGCTGATGGAGCGAGTTAATTGCCCCAGTGTGAGCTGTTGAGCTCATCTGTGACTCTAGTCATCAGTAAAGTGTTAGTGTGTGGGTGGGTGGGTGTGTGGTAATTTGCTTCTCACCTTCCAGCTGGCTTGATCCATTAGGACTGAACACTGTACACTGCTTCTGACTCGAACTTTTACTAAGTAATTATGCAGTTTTTTACAATTGGAAGCTTCTGCTTAGGTCTCTATCTCTCTCTCTTTTTCTCTCTCTTGTTGCTCTCTCTCGCGCTCTCTCTCTCTCATACAAGGAGCCCAATATGTCTTGTATATCTGTCTTGTTTGTCTCTGTGTGAGTCCATTTGTCTGTTTGTCTCTTTGCCTGTCTGTTTATCTATTTGTCTGCTTGTATGTTTTTCAGTCTGTCTGCCTATCTGTCTGTTAGTTTGTCTGTCTTTTCTCATCTATCTATCTATTTGGCTGGCTGTCTACTGTACTGTTGATGATTAAATCTTAAAATTGTTAAGGGTTTTCGTTTTGTTCCTCTGGGTTCTACAACAGAGTGTTCTCCTAGCAGAAAGCGCTTAACATGCCAAGAACCCTTAACTGTCAAGCAAAACCCCCCCCTTTTTTTTTTTTGAAGAACCCCTCTAAAGAGTATAATTTGTAAGTAGTAGAGTACCCTTTCATTCCACTCATTCCTTGTACCTTAGCCACTTGTGTGTCCACTTCTCCCCTTTCTCTGTAAGCTGAGGCCAGATTTGTGAGTCACAGCTGTTGTTTTTTTTTTTTGTACAGTTTTGCTGGTTTTAATTCCCAGAACACATCCTCTGTTATAGAAGGTTTACTGACATCAGGCGCTTATCACACTTTTTCCGTTTACGACAAGAGGAGATGAGAGGAAAATGTCATCAAGTGAAAAAAGAAAGAAGCAAAATGCTTATGCGGGCCTGCTTTTGTGTGTGTGTGTGTGTGTGTGTGTGTGTGTGTGTGTGTGTGTGTGCGCGCGTGTGCTCTGTATCTGCCAAGCTCTCCCTGTGATAATCACTCAGTAATTTGTTCCATTTTTTCCTCTTCGAAGGCCTCTCTCTCTCTGTGCCATGATTATTGCGGTATTTACATTAGCATGTTGCTTAACACAGTCAATTTCTCCAACTCCACACACACACACACACAAACACACACACACACACACACAAAAACAAAGATTGTGTATTAAAGTAGACCAGTAGAGGCTTCAGTTCTGTTTTCAGTTTGTGGTGATACAAATATGACCTTAATTAATGTTTGCTTACAACAATGGCTAGTGAACTAAACCTCACATTTACATATTTTAATGTGCACCTATTATGGTTTTTCAAAGATGAATATTCATGTAGTGTATTAGAGCTGTTAGTGAATGTAAAAAGTCTGCAAAATTTCAAAAATCAAAGCACACAACAAACGGAGTTATTGACTCCCAAAAGAAGGAACCGATTCTGAACAGCTGAATCGAGTCGTTAGTGATTCCAGACTTACTTCCTTTACTAACCTACATAGGATTGTAACAAAATGCCCCTCCTCTCATCTTCATCTGCTGCTAGCGAACACACGGAGCTGAAACTCCTTATGGTAGTGGGCGTTTCCTTTTTGAAACACACTGACAGCGGTAGACCAATCACAACAGACTGGGACATCTGACCAATCAGAGCAGAGTATGCTCTGTGAAAGAAGGAGTTTAAAATGAATCCTTTAGAACGGATCATTGAATGAGTCGTTTGTGACAATGGGGGGGAAAAAGGTAATGCTGCAGTTTAAATTATGAGCACGTTAAAGTGTTTTTTGGATGCATGTAAATCTATTGTATGAGAGCTTTAAAACAAAATTAGGCATGTTTCAAAACCATAATAGCTTTAACATTCACCACATTTGGCTGATGCTTTTATCCAAAGCAACTTCCAGTTGAGACAGGATACAACTGAGCAGTTAAGGGTTAAGGTGTTGAAGAGCTAAAGATTCAGTCATTGCCACACATACTGATAATATTCCATAAACACCTATATGTTTATATAAGCATTTGCTCATGAATGTGACTAGCGTGTGCGGGACTATCGATTACTGCCACTTCAAACCTACCTCGATCCGTAGTGTTGCAGTTCTGAGTTGCTCTTCTCTTCCTACAACTGTCTTATATTTGTTTTTTGTTAGCTGAACAGCACTTATCTCGCTGTTGTGCTTGGATTGTGTTCTGCGTCTTTTGTGAGTCACTTTGGCCAATCAAATGTATGTGAATAAAGGGAAACGAGATCACTGATGTGATTGAGTGCTAGAAAAGAGTTAGTGTATTCTCTGTGCAGATACAGATCTACAGGATGAAGCGTGCGGGACAGCACACACAGGTTTCTTTGTACATGAACTGTAACATTACAAAATTAAATTAAAATTAAATAAACCGACCGCTGCTTTCACATACATGTTGTGCTACATTCCTGCTAATGTACAAATCTTTGCATCAAATTAGACTGGTCCTTAAAGTGCATCATCTCGTAGAAGCAAAATATAAATAAAATTGTATCCAAAATATAGGATAAGTAAAAAGAAAAATGCCATCAACCAAATGAAAATATTCAATCAAATATAACAATATGCAACCAAATGAAAATATTCAGGTGTATGCAGAAAAGGCAATAACAGTGTTTACACGAGGAGGGACGCAGCCAAATCACCCAGTAGAGCGGTGCAGGGATGACGTCATTTTGTACTGAAACCCGGAAGTTATCATCACACCGGTTCCCTCGACAAAAACCCAATAGGATTTTCACATAGGCTTTTGGATTATTGCAAAAAAATAAGCTCTGTGATCAGCAAAAGTTTATAATACTAACACATTTTGTCCATCAAGATCATTTTCACAAATGAACCCAACTTTTATGAAGTTTGAAGCCTAAATTGCCAGAAATAAACAGATAACCGTATGCTATAAACGAACTACACCACGGTCGCTTGACTTTAACATCACCATCACCAAGCTTCCGACAACTTTTCCAAACATTTTCCATAATACGGATTTACTCTGTGGATGAATCTTCATCCACGTTTTTTTTTTGGAGGAATTGTTCACAGCAAACCTGAACCAGTTTATCTGCAAAGTTTTTTCCTGTTTGGCATGATGACATTTAATGTCCCCGACAACCTGTGTAGTGCCATTTAGCAACATGTTAGTGTCATGATTTCCCCTCGCGCAAGCGCTGGTGCACGAAGCCAAGCTGGCAGCACGAGCGATAAAATGCTAATTTGTTTCTGGTTTTTGGCGTACAAACTGACGTCATCCCTGCGCCACTCTATGGTGATTGGCTGTAAGTTTAGGAAGTGCTTGATTTGATCTGAGTTTTCTATGAGCGGAGGACGAACTTTAAATGTCAATATCGCAGTCGATCATGGTCATGTAATCGTGGGCAGTCAAAATCGTAATTGAGATCTATATTCGATTAATTGTGCAGCCCTAGTGTGTGTGTGAGTGTGTTGATGAAGCTAATGGTCTTCATCAGTTCAGCCGGAGAGGAGTTACAGTGGAGCTTAAGACCAGACACGATATTTCAGGGGTTTGAACATTTCTTATATTTGTCAGACTCTTTGCATATGTTCAGTTCAAGTTTAAAACTCCATGTTCAGTTAAAGATTAAGTTTGCACACATAGACACAGTTTAACAACATTAGTGGGAGAAATATCGGAACAATCAAACCATGTTAACGGCTTTAATATTTTTGTACCTAGTTGAGCCGTTTGTTTCTCTGGGGCTGAGATTTCTCAACGCAACACAACAAGCTGCTCCTAATCTTAGGACTGTTATTGTTGCTTATTAGGAACAGCGGATGGGTGGGTTGTAGTGGGGTATGTTTGGGTGATGACGACAAGAAGTACATCACAGAGTGCTGGGTTTCAGCTCTTCAGATCGACAGCCTTAATTTGGTTCCTGGATCTCTTGCTTAGTTTGAGACCACTCCGATGTAATCGGTCCAAGTGGCAAGCTCAGCAGAAAATCTGCAGTGTGTGGTGGGAGGGGTTTGTTTTTCAGTTTCTAACAAAAGAGCCAGTGTGTGAAAGTTCAAACGCCAGTGCATCCCACACTTTATTTCGGTCTTCCAAACAACATTGCTCTCTGGAAGTCACTGTGACATTATCAGGAAAGAGTTTGCATAAACAGCAACAAAAATCAGTGATAAAGCGCAACAAGCAATAAGAGGTCTGTGGTAATTACATGGGAACGCTCAACACAGCAAGCCAGCTTGTCAAAGCATGTGAAATCAAATAGAAATGAGAAGAAAGCCTCGTTTACGTTAGTTTCTTTTGGGGCGGGGAATGGCGGTGGGGGAGGGGGGTTATTTACGTTATTACCAACGGATAGAACCAGATAGATGATCCAGTACGAAAACAGAGTAAACCTGGAAATAGCAATGGTCGTGTTATTGTTAGTGTCACATGATGCTGGGCGTGATGCGTCAATCCAGTAATTACACAGATACGTTTACGAATTAAATACCCGATCAAATTGCATTTACAGAACATCCTTGAGTAAAAATAATCCAGCTCAAACAGTGCTTTAGATGCAAGACCCCATGCGTTCTTCCTGTGTTTTGTGAATCTCCTCTTTGTCTTTGGCACATTTCTCTGATATGCATCTTCTCTTCATGCGTCGGGTCTTTCATACTCTCCAGCTCTTTGAATTAACTCTTCATCTCCTTTGTCTCTAGGTGGTGCTACACCTGCGGCCCATCCAGTCTCTATCCGTACACCAAAAGCCGCTGATCTTCGTGCTCAACTCGCCCGAGCCGTTCCAGTGGAAGATTCATGCAGATAACCTGGCTCCTGGAATTAAAAGGATCTTCCATGTGAGTAGGAACTTTACCTTCCATCTTTTCTCAGGCTGTCATGTCTTTGGCTTTTTCGCCATAGTCGTCTTTACCTCTTCACGATAAATATTCACCAACCGCTCATTCCAGTACAACACGGAACAAGCTCTTTTAACACGTCTTCCCACCAAAAAACACATTCAGTACCACCACACCTGCCAGCCATCTTTCCACTCGCTCAAAGCTGCATTCAGGTGCATGTTTCTAGAGGAAAAACACACAGACATATACACAGATACACACACGCGTGTACACATGACACTCTGCCAAGGTAACCATCCATCTCAGACAGATGTCTGTTGTTTCTCTGATTGCGTCTGGCTGCCGCTCACAGGTCGCTGTTGATTTGCCGCAGTCTGCAGACACTAACTGCACTTGGTGACCGATGGTTAATGGTCAGACCGTGTTGTGGAACTTGGTTTGGTGCTGAGTTTTTTTTTTGTTTTTTTTTTTCCCCCAGTTCGCCTCACAGCTGGAAAGAATCACAGTGGTGCTACGTTTAAGGAGAAAGAATTACTCCTAATTGCAGTCTGCATTGTGTTTTTTGCCACCTTGGCGTGGCACTGAGATTTCCATTACAGGCAGCCTAAACACTTTCACAGCCCACCTTTAAAGATCACATCTCACCTGCGTCTTCATCTAAAGAAACCACTTTTGGACCATTTTGAATAAGAGTAAGTTTGCTGAGAGATCAGCTGACCTGGGTTTTATCAGCAACTCAAAATTATATTGAAATGATCCTATTAACCTAATAAGGCCTTGTGTACTCCGCTGTCCAAAATGACATCATGGTATGATCCAGGCCAATTTCTTTCCTCTGGCTTGATTGAGGGGGCACTAAAAAGATTTGATTTTGAGACAAATCGCTTTTGAATAACCCACCATACACAGTCAGTAAAGCAGCTTTCACCGTGTAGAAGGTTTGAAATAATAAATAGACTGACCAGGACCTTCAGGCCTTAGCATTCCAATTACCCAAAAGACTCGGTTCTATGAATCTGGCTCTATGTCCTCTTCATTTCTGCTGGATGCTGGCAAAAGCTTTCATGGAGCTGGCAGGTTGTGTGCAATAATCATTTTCTGATGCACCTTAGCGTTACGCCATAGCATTGCACAAGAATGTAGCATTAGGAGTTTGTATTGTTTCCATATGTGGCAATGTGCTCTGCTCAGCCGCCTCTTTTATGGAAGAAGTTCAACTTGCTTGGAAAACTGGAACCGATACACAACACACACATCCAGACTTTGGCATGTGTGATAATACACTGCGAACATCTTCACTAATGACCACTGAAAAGAGCTGAGAATAGGTCAAACATAAATACAATGTAAACATATCCCTATATGCCAGTGTTTTTGCACCACTAGTCTGTTTTTTTTTTTTTTCTTCTTGCACTCTAAGAGGCATTGCGAAATCTTAATGGATGGCGCAGGTTTCCACCATCTGGATAAAGGACTTGGACCTATAGAGAGGATCGACAGCAACATTGACATGCTGACTGTCTATATTCATGTCAAATGAAATTGAGGAGTGTATTTTTGTTGCTGTGGATGGTTCTACGTGAATATTCAGTGAATAATCTCATCTGGATACTGTACCTAATTTGTACAAGATGTCTACCTAAGACCTGCCGCTGTAATCGTAAAGACATTCCTGTAGTCATCCCAGGACTCTTATTCACAATATGCTCATACTGAACATCCTTTCAATGCACTTGGTACTGCTTCACTTTACAGTATACAGTTGTAGAATAGTAATGATTTATAATTAAACTATGCGGTGTCACCAAGAAGAGAATGGGTTCCCTTCTGAGTCTGGTTCTTTTCAGGGTTTCTTCTTCATGTCGTCTTAGTGAGTTATTCCTTACCACTGCCAATTCTGGCTTACTCTTTAGGGATCTAAATCTACATCTGTATTTCTGCAAAAAAGATGCTTTGTGGCAATGTCTATTATGAAAAGCACTATACAAATAAAAATTAATATGTCACTTTAAATGTAAATAGTATTTCTAATGAGAACACGCTGTGGTTTGCCCCATAATGCCAGATACAAATCAGCTATAACTGCAGCTATGAAGGGCGTATTCAAATTGTATTTTTGTTATAACCCATTTCCTGAGGCATAGCGGTACTAGGAAATGTTTCCATTTCCAGCCTGAGGGCTTCTCGGTAATTACACGGATACATTCACATACACAATGCCCTGGCTCAGTATCGTATTCCTGGATGAATGTGGTTACATGCACACATTGAATGTACCTGATCTGTGTGTTTTGGCAGTTGGAATTGTTTTGACAGTTGGAGGGAAGGAGCGAGCATTAGCTGTCTGCTCAGTAATGCTTAAATAAGTCTATCATACTTTTGTGCTGGTGACCGATAGCAGTAAAGCTCATGTTTTGTGAACAAGTTGTGTTTTGGTCCATGTGATCCATCAGGTTGTTGGTGGTGAATATATTTCCCTTCAGGCTGTTCTTGCCTGGGGATTCGTTCTTCGATAAAATAAGAAACATCTTATCATCTAGTGGCCTGTCAGTGCTTTGCTTTATTCTTCTCTTCGCTCTGGCTTTCCTAAGCTCTTGGCGTGACTTTGTACTCGAGAGTGTGAAGATGACATCACCTCTGTGGAGTCATACACACACCGACATACCTCACCAAGCTTCAGCGTTAGCGTGCGATCAGCCAGGACGATGATCTCACACAATAGTACACTTCAAGAATAGGATACCTAGAAGATCCCTTTCTTTATTCAGCTATTCCATGCACTCAATATGCACACACTACTCCAACTGTTTCCTGTTCAGCTCTTCACTTTTGAGGAGAGTCAGAACTTTGACACATTTGTCCAGCAAACAACTAAGGTACTAGCTTTCTGGAGCCAAAGCCTGATTTGTAAAGGAAGAAGAGAGAAAGTTGACCATTTATGACTTATGCAGTTGCATATTGAAAAGGACTGGTTGTTAAGAATTAACACCATATACCCTTACAGATGCCCCTAGAGGCCTCCTGTTGTTCTTTAGCAGGGTGGGTTTTTTTTTTTTTGTTTAAACATCTGGCTAATCTCTACCAGTCCTCATTTAGAAGTTCTTGCCCACAGAGGCCCCAAGTCACAGACAGGCGTCCTGGAGCCCGTATCGGCCTGGTGAGCACAATATTGGTGTTGGCCGCCACAATTGAGCTTCTCGCCTCTAGAAGAAAAGCTGGAAAACGCAGACCTCACTGTAAAACACACTTCACAGGCTATTCTGTCTGTTGCGCTAGAGACTTGGACATTGAAATTATATTGAAAGGAATATTATCCAGGTTAAATGAGATGTGCAGAGGGTTTCAGAGAGCTGGTGGTTACCGAATATAGACCTGGGTTGGTTTGTTACATGTAATGTTATATTATATAGAATTGCTGTTTAAGACGTTTGATCACAATGACGTCTTTGGCATCATTTCAAGGAGAAACATTTGGCTGATTGATGTGTTTCTCTTTCTGCATTTGCCAAGTAACTGTTTGCTTGATTTTTATTGCTCAGAGGACATTGTTAATTGAAACCATGGTGGCGCCAATATCAGTTTTGCAATGGATGTTTGTCCTTTTGTGGCGCTTGCACATAGATGGTGTTGTTTACTACACTGCAATGCATTGCCAGTTCAGAGAAACACAAGCCTGAGTCTGTGCCAGTGACTTCATTCGTTTTTTGTTTTTTTTTGTGAAGTGAGCTGAGGAAATCACGCACAAACATATTTACTGCATTTGTCTCTCCAGCTTGTTGGGAATGGTTGTCACGTCCCAAAACCTTTACATCTGGTTTAAAGCACATTATCATCTTAGCAAGACGTTCGTGCTTTCTTGAGATTACTGCTTGGCGATAATTGATATAAACCATTTGGCCTGGCATCTCCACTTATTCTGCACATATGGCAGTAATATATAGATGCTGATAGGCAGAGTCCAGGAGACCACTGTGAAATGTGTGTTTTTAAAGGTGTGGTGTGTATGTATGTTTCCCCATTCCCAGTCCCAGTTTTTTGTGGGGTGTTTTTCTGCCATAAGACACCCTACTCAGCTAATGACATTGAACTGCAGGAGCTGTTGCAGGGAAAAATGCACGGTTTCCTGTCTCATAGACTGGGATTTAGATCCACCGGGAGTATCCAAAAACCAATGTGTCTGCAAATCTCTCTTTATAGTGCGCTAGTTTCAAGGTGTTTTTGTGAACTGCAAACATTAAATGTTAGAATTTGACCGGTATAACTTATTTTACTGTTTTAATTAACAAAGTGTAAATTCATACTGAATAGGTTGCTTTTCAGTTGAGGAAGGAAAAGCCCTAATAGCCAGTGTCAAATCTGGTGGTGGATTATTGAAGATTTGGGGCTGTTTTGAGGCTGGTGGTCCAGGAGCTCTTGGGAAGGTTGATGACATGATGAATTCAGTTGAAGTACCTTGATATTTTAGCTGCTTTTTTGACTGTTTGAGGGAAGTGGGTTTGACTGTTTGAGGGAAATGTGGCTCTCTTTGACCCTCCAACTCCATGTTGAACCCCTGCATAATGAACAGCTGCAGTGTACCTTTCTGAAGGCATGGTGTAATATTTCATAGGGTCGTATTTCGTACTTGGAGCTCACTGTGGAACTGCCAGATGTCAGCTGTACTCACTCCATCGGCACAAACAGATCAAAACACCTCCTTGCCTGCCCTCCATGGCGTGATTGGCTTTGCGGGGTTTGATAATCCCTGTCTGGACAAGGCCGAAGCTATCGTCTTGTATGAGGCCAGCTAGCAGGATGATGCGAAGTTTCCGCTCCACTCACCTCTGCAGACGTTAGCCATGAGTCAGATGCCCCAGAGAGCGACCACTGGACGTTAGCTCAGAGCTCAGAGTGCAGAGCTAGCCCAGCACTAAGCTGTTGTCTGGAACTGTTTACTCTCTTATAAGGGATAAACAGTAAGATTTATACACCAGCAGAATCTTACAGAGAGATGCTAGACTTCCTTCAGCGGAGACTGTCAGAATTCACAAGTACGCTCCAAAACCAAAGGTGTTAAAGGACCAAATATTCAATCCTCATCAATGTCTCAAGCCTGAAGAGGTGTCCAGTTTCGGTGTCTCAAGCCTGAAGAGGTGTCCAGTTTCGGCGTCTCAAGCCTGAAGGGGTGTCCAGTTTCGGTGTCTCAAGCCTGAAGAGGTGTCCAGTTTCGGCGTCTCAAGCCTGAAGAGGTGTCCAGTTTGGGCATCTCAAGCCTGAAGAGGTGTCCAGTTTGGGTGTCTCAAGCCTGTAGAGGTGTCCAGTTTTGGCGTCTCAAGCCTCAAGAGGTGTCCAGTTTTGGCGTCTCAAGCCTCAAGAGGTGTCCAGTTTTGGCGTCTCAAGCCTCAAGAGGTGTCCAGT
>JANDJT010000012.1:12011070-12062846 GCA_024331685.1 Stegophilus panzeri
GGGTTCTCTTGGGCTGGTTGAAGACGAGGCGTGCTGCAGCATTCTGAATCATCTGAAGGGGTTTGATGGAGCTGGCCTGGAAGCCCGAGTGTAGCGAGTTGCAGTAGTCCAGTTTTGAGATAACAAGAGCCTGGACTAGTATTTCATATTTCATATTCATATTTCAAAGTTTTCATATTTGAGCTAAGACACAAACAATTAATGCAAGTATCAATACACATCCCATTCTTTAGTAACGTCACACAATCTTGCTGATGGGGTTTAGGACACAGCCTGACATCCTGTAATTGAGAAACATGAACAAAACCATAACCTGGACTAGTGTCTTATCAATGGTATGTCTCCACAATGTGTTCAGTGTTCTTGGGGTAGGTTCTGGGTTTCACTGTGACGCTTCTCAGGATTAAGCAGTTACTGGAGATAAATTAATGAATGAGGATCATTTTGTAAATATGGGCTAATATGGGTGGCTTAGTAGCTAGCACGTTTGCCTCGCACCTCTGGGGTTGGGGGTTTGAATTTCCTCTGCCCAGTGTGTAGAGTTTGCATGCCAATTTCCCCCCCCAGTCCAAAGACATGCGTAGTATGCTGATTGGCATTTATAAATGTCCGTAGTGTGTGAATGGGTGTTCGATTGTGCCCTGTGATGGCTTGGCACCCTGTCTAGTGTGTACTCTGCCTTGTGCCCTGAGTTCCCTGGGATAGGATCCAGGCTGTCCCTAAACCCTGTGTAGGATAAGCGGTACAAAAAATGGAAAATGGATGGATGGCATAAGAGTGGCTTTGAAGCAGGGACATGAAGATTTGGAGGTGTGTTTATGGAAAAGGTGGAAAATGCGCTGTCAATTTTCCCATGTTGTATTCATAAAATATATTTACCATAGATTTATTATCCACTTTTCTTCAGCGCTGATGCTAATCTGATATGTAAGAGCTTCAAATCTCCACCTGACTAGCAGATCTCCTGACTAGAGTTCCTCGTTTCTTTCTGACTGTGAGAGTTGCTTGACTGAGTTTCATGACGTGTCTGGACCAAGACAACACTGACAGCCATCAAATCTGTAAACCTGTTCTGACGTCTGACGGCACTGCCTCTCGTCTTTGTTGAGGACGCAGACAGACTGTGGACAGACTGATGGAAAGACAGATTGTGACAGGCCGGGGGTGTACGCTATGAAATCTTTTGCTGATTTCTCTTGAAATCTCTTTCTTATCTGGCTGACGTCTACACTGTAGTTTTTTGTGTTGGCCTGGCCTTATTTGCAGAATTATGATCCTTTGTTGGAAGCTTTCTGAGAATTACCGTAATAGATCAGGATAGACATACACAGCTGTTTGGATTACAAAAAAGGGAAATATACATTTACGGGACATATTTTCTGTCTGATTCGGTTTGGTTCAGTTACTGCAACTATGACGATGAAAATTTCTAATATCATCAGTATGGCTTTTCTAGCTGACAGTGATGTACCTTCCCCTAATAATCCATAACATTTACATTTACAGCATTTGGCAGACGCCCTTATCCAGAACGACTTGTATTTATCTCATTCATACAACTGAGCAGTTGGGCAGATAAGGGCACAGCAAACTAACAAATGGGCATACAGTTGTGTGTGAAAGTTTGTGTCCTTTGTGGTTGTGGGTAAAGCAGAAAAGAAAACATGTTACAGTTTATAAACAAAAGAAGGAATTTCTGAGAAGTGATGAACATGAAATGAATCATTTTGTGCATCTTGCAACATGACAATAATCTTGTTTGTCTTTTTTTTTTTTTTAACAGCAAATTTTTTTTTTTTCAAGAAATGAAATCAAGAAGGTTTTGTGATGGCATTTTCAGTCCCCCAGACCTGATTTTAGGAAACAAGGATCTGACAAGGTTATAACACATATGTCAAGAGGAATGGGCTCAATTTTCCTACTCTTGCCACAGATTAGTACTGTGAAAACAACTGATTTCATCTTCATCTCACCCAGAACTTCGTTTCATCCTTCAATCTCTTTACAATGCAGTATAAACTTTTCTTTGTAGTTTTCTATATATTCTGATTTGCAACATACTACACTGCTTTCTAGCACACACCTTCACAATGCATATATGTTGGCAGACAACCGTGACAATGTCTGAATATTGAAAAATGCGTGCTGTCCTGCTAGTGGCAGCTTGAGTGTATATCCTGCACCATCACTAGGCTGAACCTGATGGTACAAGTGGCTGTATCGGCACAACACAGGACTAGGCGATGTCAACACAGAGCTATACAGTAGCAGGTTAAGCTATTCCAGACTGTATGTATAATCCTGTGTGAATTGGACACTGTGTTTCTGGACATCAGGAGAATGCCAACTATGCATGTCATATGATATGCTCATAAACTGAAAGCCATGCTACTGTGTGCACACTGGTGCCTGGTGTGAGAAAATGAGTGTGGGAAATGGGGTTTATACCCAACCATTTCCATCAAATTACCAAACGAGGACAAATGGGAACAAATGTGGAATGCCTCTGTAATCCAGTCAAAAATATTAGACCCTGCCACTAATTAAAGAGATTTCGAAACTCTGTCTGTCCAGCTAGAAAGTTAATAGATATAAATCAGTTTGGAACCATCCAGGGTGTAATCCCTGCCGTTTGCCTTCTACTGTGACCCTGCTCAATAAACATGAATTATCATCTGTTGCTTCAAGCTTAGGAATGTGTAGGAATTCTGTCTAGCATTAGAAAGTCAGTAAGTCAGTTGTTTTATAGTCTTTGAGACTTTTAGTAGCTGGTCTGGGGATACATAGCATATTATATTGAAATTTAACCTTAGTTCATAACCTTTGCTTTTCTCCTCCACAGACGTCAGACAGTGTTAGCCTGAATGCAAGCACGGAGCGACTGATGCAGGTGTCTAAGGCGGTGAAGCAGAAGCTGCCTGCAGGAGCTCAGGCTCTGATCCTGTGGGCCGAGAAGAACAACTACGGTCCCGTCACTTCCTACACCAGCACTACCGTGGCCAACATCTTCTACCTGCGTGTTAGAGAAGCAGGTATATGTATTGATTCTATGGATATTTTGAGAGTTCAATGTATATACCGTAGGGTCCAAAAGTCAAAGACCACATTGAAAATCTGGGATTTTATTTTCTTTTAAAATGTTAGAATGTCTTAGAAAAAAAAAAGAAGTAATAAATAAATAAATAAATAAATAAATAAAAAAGGCAATGTGCAACATCTTGTCTAGTCTATATTCAAGATGTTGCACAATTTCTAGATCACTTTTTCAATGTAAGCAAATTTGTGATTTATCCATTCCGTTGAAGCACGTGTTCAGCCGACACGTCATTGGATTTGATCTAACAAGGATCATCAGGTTTTACACAAACTTGTGGAGTCTGTGTCTTCTCAAGTGCACATTGTCATTAAGCAAAAAAGGGGACATACCAAATACTAAAAAAACTCTGAAATTCATGTCAATATTTCTAAGATTCTACAGGAAGTCCCAAAAGTCTCCATACACAGGAGACTGTGTTTGTCAGCACCACGTCAGTTGTGCTTTCATCAGTGGATGTTCGTGGACGTCCACTTCTCCACGTCTCCAACACTTCCAGTCTTTGTTGTTAAATTGTTAATGAGTTTGCAGCAGTGTCGGGTGTGTGATGTGCTCGCTATGTTTCCTGTTCAAGTCCCATGGCAACCTTGTGACAGCTTCCCGATCTAGCCATGAGAATGAGTTCAGTACGTTCTTCTTTTGTCAAAGGTGTTCTTAAAGGCAATCTGAATATATATATATATATATATATATATATATGAACTAAGTATGAAAAATGATAGAAGACATTTTGCTAAAAAGCTTTAATTTCCCCTGTGTATGCAGACTTTTGGGACACAGTGTACTTTTCACCCAATTATCATTTGTAATGAAAACCATTGTGTTAAGTTGAAAAATAATGTAGCAGTCTCAGACTTTTGGACCCGACTGTATATGCTCTCCAATTTTTCATTGAACATAATTACATTGTGTAATATTTCAAAATACTGTATATCAAATTATATTTCACATTCATATGGGATTTTTTCCTCTATGCTAGTCATTTGTATATGAGTGAGTGAGTGAAAGGATGTGTGAGTGAGTGAGGGATAATAACAAAACATATATCATTTAATGATTTAAGAAAAACTGCTTTACTGTTCGGTTAATGCAACTCTGTGTTACCACTGTCCCTTGCAGAAGTGGTGGATCCTTTAGAGAGCATCTTTCCCCCAGAGCTCTCTATCCTGCAAAATTCTCGCGAACACATCCGTCCCGACCCGCCCTTCTTCTTTCCCCCGGAGGCAGACCAGAACCCATCCTTCCCTTTCCCACCTGCTCTGGAGGAGCAGGCGTGGTCACGTCGGGGTCCTGAGGAGCAGCGTGGAGCTCTGAGTGGGATTCTCAGCGTGCAGTGTGAGGAGAGCAGGATGGTGGTCAGCATTGACAAGGAGAGCCTGCAGGTAACCACATATAGAAAAATATAGTTAATAATTAAATATACAAACATTAAGCTCCATACAGAAGAAACAGCATGTGCCAAGATTTCAGTATACAGCCATCGTTAAAGCCTTCTGCATGATCAAAACCAGCATTGGGATGATAAAAATATCATGATTTTTAGTATATCACAATATCTGTTTAAAATGACTACAACTACCCCATCCAGGGTGTACCCCTCCTTGTGCCCAATGCTCCCTGGGATAGGCTTCAGGTTCCCCGAGACCCAGTAGGATAAGCGGTATAGAAAATGGATGGATGGATGGATGGATGGATGGAGGGACTGTGACTATAACTATGCCAGGAGCTGCACTTCAACTGTTACATTACTGGTTAAAGCTAAACGTACTAAAATCTTCAGAATGTCGCAGAATCTGTAGGTTGAAACTCGATCAGAGCCAAGTGTGGGTACAGATGAAGTTCTTGCTAGAAAATTATGGGAGGCCTCACCTTGCTTATTAAGAAAGTTACTTTTTTTAAGTGTCAGCGATTTGGTTGGATAGCTGATTCCGGAACCAGCCAATGAGCGAGACTGAAAAATCTTGATGTGTTAGCGCTGTGCCGTGGACTGCAGAAACGAAGATCATCTCATAGATTGTCAAATGCACAAGTGCCTTTGAACGGATCATGTAAAAAAAAAAAAAACACAACCAGATTACAGATGATGGATTACATTTCTTGTAATTGTATAAAAGGCAACCTTACACACCATACATACTGTACACCATGACATTATAGCATAATGTTAATGTTATCATTATTTCAGAGTTCCTATATACAGTACCTCGTACAAGGATATGGAACTGATCCAGGAATGTGAAATGAGCAATGCTCAGTGGAAAGTCACTGTTGGAATTGTGGAAACTTTATAGTGAGCTCCATCTGTTGCCGATGACACACTTTTCAAATCATCGACATGTTGGAAGACCCCGTATTTTTTCTTACATCGAAAGCTGTGTGAATATTCCCGGAATATATGCGTGTGTGTGTGTGTGTGTGCGTTATTCTGTGATGTCATTCCTTGTAAAAAAAAAACAATGAGATTGTGGCACACCACACGTCCTCTGCATTGCAACCAATCTGCTTCAGAGTCACACTTAAAAAATGTGCCAAAGAAGCACAGTATTTATTATTTATAAATTATGGTTTTATGTTTTGGACCGCTGGATTGAACCCTAAGCCCTTGTCTGTGTTGAAATTAAAGCCCTGCTTATCTCTTCTACATGTAAGTGATGTGAGGAATGTAGACGTTTTGGCTCAGATATTAGACTTATGTAGACAGGATGATGCCTTACTGTTTGTAATTAGTTCTAAATCTTATTTGTTGATATTTCTTTCTTGCAGGCAACAGGTATAAGTAAAGCCAACATAACCCTGCAGGACCCACAATGTAAAGCAACATCTAACTCCACCCACTACATCCTGGAGACTCCACTGACTGGCTGTCAAACCACTAAATACCCCCTGCACCACCCCAGCCCAATGGTCCTCTACATCAATTCAGTAAGTATAATAATAATAATAATAATAATAATAATAATAATAATAATAATAATAGCGAGGCATGGCACAATCACAAGACATAGAAAGGAAATGCATGTGTACATGATTAAATGTGCCTTTAGGATATGGTTCTAGAATATATTGAAATTAATAACACAGCACTGGTGCTAAATATTGATTTGTTTTTATTACGATTTCTATTTATTTATTTATTGATTGATTATTTTTATTTATTTATTTATTTCAATCTCAGAAATTTTGACGGCATATACAGTTGCCATTAACGTTGATACCAGCATCAGAGTTATCATAATCATATCATCCTTTTTTTTTTTATTTTATTTTTTTTTACATTAAATGTTATTTTTAAATGTAATTTAATTATTAAATTAATAAATAAACACCGTAAGAGCAGCAATGAACCAGTTGAAGAAAATGTGTAGATACATAAAAACAATAAAGTTACAAAATAATTTTACGCAATTTAGAAGTGGATTTTTATTTTGATCATAAATCATGGATGGTATTTTAACAGTGTATGCTACTGTAGTTCTTGCTAACATTTTAATAAACCGGCCTATGTTGAATACCCTAAATGTTATATTATGTACTGTTCAGTCCTATCATTAAATGGATCCGTAACTGCCCACAGAGTGCAGCTCATTTAAAACTAAAGACACCTGTAGGACAATCTAGACACGTTTTTAGTAAAGAAGAAAGACGATCAGGGTCAGCTGAGGCTCTGACTCTCTCCATCCAAGTTCTGATCCGATTCGCTTGTTTTCACTCAGCTTAACTGAATCACTTCCTCGCTGATATCCTGTGATAATTTGCTGAGGAAATTTGATACAACGCATTTTAGCGTTGCTCCATTAGATCTGGGCAAACTCACAACTATTCCAGCTTTGGTGTGAACGAAGGGCCTAGAGGGCGATTAGTAATTGCGTCCAGAGCAAAGTTGTGGCCCAGGCTAAGCGGAGAACCATCAACAAGGTCTGAGCCAGTGGCCGAGCTCAGAATTTCATCTTGATTAGGCAACATTCTCAAATCCTTCATCATCGCTGAACTAGTAAAGGTCAAGGTCAAACTGATTCCCTTTATTATTTATGAGTTTTAAGATTTGAAAAGTATGCTTAGGATATCCACCATGGGACCAACAATGTCAAAACTCTCAAGCTTTCCAATGTCTTTATTCAAGCTCGTGTGATTTTGGAGCTCTTAGCAGGCTCCTGCTAACACACACACACACACACACACACACACATAGGCACTATGTAAAGGAAACAATATTATTCATGTGTCTAATTAAGGCAGATGGAGTGTGTCGAGGTTACAGTACTGCAGTGACTTACAAGTGTTTGTGATCAACAGATTGTGATCAGACAGTCGGACAGCAGGGACGGCAGCGGCTGGCCATCGGATGATGAAGACCTGGAGTCGGGAGACGTTCTGCTCTCAGAGAGAACATCATCTGGACACCGCTCTACCATCTTGGTACGATGTTTTAGCATGGCAGTCAGTGTTTAAAGTTCGAGTACTGTATTCAAATGTTATGAATTCATGAGAAGACAATCCAGTCCTCAAGTATGTCTTTTTCAACCAAACCAGTTTACTTCCAATTTCCACTGGATTCAGAGCAGAGCCTTTATTTAGTCACGTGTGTGAATATTCCAGTGCATGGCGTAACACAGACACGATTTAATTTTTCATTTTTTTTTACTCCGAGTGTGGAAATGTTTGAAGGAAGTTTTCTTAGCACTACTCGGTTTCCCAGTAAAATGTCTTTTTTTTTTTTTTTTTCTTTTTTTCTTCTTCCTCAAACCACTGAGTCACAGACATCACGATTCTGCTCCCACAGTTTTAATAGCGATCGTGTCACCAAGTTCAGTTGATGTTTCATCAGGTTCAGCTAGTTGATCCCGTCCATCTTCTGACATTTGTAGTTCCTCATCTCTACACCAGCTGCTTTACTTTAATGCCTGAATAGAAGCAGTACTTAAAACTGCTTTAAACATTGACTTGAACAACACAGGCACTGTATCGCACAGCTGTGTACGTTTCACCAGAAGATCACTTACTGGAATCCATCCGATGTCACAGTCACCCAAGATGGCATAACCGCATCTTACAAACAGACTGGTTTTACACACAAAATAAACCGCATATTGCATCTGATGGTTGCTTGGTGGTTGTTCGGTATGTTTATAAATAGGGGTTTTAAAGTACAGAACATTATGTATTATAATTTATACCATGATCTGTCTGAATACTCGATTCTGCTTGGCTGGAAGGCGTGCATTCAAACCGTATAATGCACAGGTAATTCCAGTCGGTTTAATCACCGTTCTAAATTAATGCGCTGCCTATAAACACCTGTAACCATAGTAATATACAGTTATAGTTGCATACAATAGTTAAACTCGCAGCCTCATTATTAGTAGAGACGCGGCACAGATGCAGGTAATTCTCTCGAATAACTTTAATAGAATTCATTCAAATAAATGTAGTCTTGTCGCACTACTTTATCTCTGTGTATGATTTAGAGCGGGTAGAATTTTAGATCTACCGACCTGTATGTACAACCCCAATTCCAAAAATGTTGGGACGCTGTGTAAAATGTAAATAAAAACCAGAATGCAGTGATTTGCAAATCTCATAAACCCATATGTTATTCACAATAACATGTTTCAGACCCATGAAACTTGGCTGTTGTTATTGTTGTAAGCTGTACAACACCACGTTAAAGCAAAATGCACAATATATATACAAAAATTCTAACATTAGTGGTTCATTCTAGGATTACGGATCATGTTTCAGAGTTTACAGACTGGCTTCTTTTTCATTTCAGCATATAGCTGTCACTGTTGTACAGCTTTAGCCATAAAAAGGCATTATCTGTGTAATCCAGGTATTCTTTCATTGTCATGCACAGCAATTGATGTATAAATGCCTTTTAAATAAACTACATTTCCCAGACTCCTCCAGTGCTAGTAAACACAGTTCAAGGGCTCAGAAGAACTTTCATGTGTTCTCACAGTGGCTGTGTCTGAACTGTCTGAACCTGCTGCTCTGGACCACTGCCACACTTCCTCTGTCCTTCCTCTCTCTTTTACACACACACACACACACACACACACACACACACACACACACACACCCCCCTTGTCCACCATCTTTTATTCTACCATCTTTTGCAACCCAATCAAATGTTCTTATTAATATAACTTGTGCCAGCTTTTGCTTTTTATCTCTCCGTTCAGTTCAATGCAGTTTGATTCAGTTTAATTTAATTTAAGTCAGTTCAGTTCACTTCAATGAGTTTACTCTTTAACAATTACAGCAGTTTCAGTATTGCCAAAGAATTAAGATGACACGAAATTTTTATTCATTTCTCCCTCTATTCCCCCATCAAACTTCTCTCTCTCTCTCTCTCTTGCTCTCTCTCTCTCTTTCTTAACATTTTACAGCCCATTTTGTCACTAACTGATGTTTTTACAGTATCCCTCTCTGTCTCCATCTCCAGTTTAACTGCACATACCATAAGGCTCAAGATGCTCGTCCTCACTTTCCCTGGTCTCAACTAGAAGTTCAACATGAGACTGTGGAAAACGTGACCTTCAGCATGGAGCTGTACAACACCAGCCTGTTCCGCCACCCACAACCTTCCTCCTTCATCCAGGTCATGGAGAACAAGCCCATTTTTGTGGAGGTAAAATACAGAGATAATACAGTAGTTACAACACACCTTATGCATTCCACTTTTTAAAATAAATTCAGTTTACAGATACTGTTAACTTTATTACATAGACGCATCATAGTAATAGTAGAATGAGTAATAAATTCATTTTTACAGATTACCATTTTTCGGGAAGCATTTTTAGGGCACACTCCAATTTCATAGATTTCTTCTCTATGTGTTTACAGAATGTGGAAAAAGATGTAAAATATGTTTTTTAAATGGTTTAATTAGAAATATCATAAGTTTAATATCTAATCCTGCAATTATTCATTTTCAAAGAGAGCTGTCGAGTTACATCATTGCTGCGTTGTCGCATATTGAGAAACAGAATCCGTGTGCATGCTTTGTCCAGTCTGATGGGTAAACATGTTGGTCGCTCAGGTGCTGAAATGAACAGCTTTCATACAAGCACAGATAATGTGTCTTGTTTGTGTCTCATTTATTTTTGTGTAAAAACCCTTTACAGTTTTCAAGCAACTAGAGCAAGAAGGTAGAGGAAGAGTGATAATTTTGGGTTTAAAAAAAGAAGAGCTCTGTGGTTTGGAGGGGAAAATATGCCTTTGAATCGGCAAGAAATCTCATGAGAGTTTGTGATTCTTGGAAGTGAGGAGTCTTGAACATGTTCCTTCAGAATGTTTGCATCCATAACACAAATGGACGTGCGTGCGTGTGTGCGTGTGCATGTGCGTGCGTGTTAAACATTATCAGCTCTAGGACTGGACGGCAGTATGTCTTAGTGCTTCTGAGCCATAAACAGCTGATTCATCAACTCTTTGAAGACACCTGCACTGAGTTTATCAGTCTGTTTCTGTATCACTCCATTTTAAGAAAGAACACTGTGTCCATCCTGTTCACCATCACTCTTTTTCTGTTTCTGTCTATTTCAAATTCAATTCTGTGTGATTTATTGAAATAACTGTATTAGGGTACAGTGTGAAATATCAAAGAACACAAACACCATCCATTTGGAATGGATTTGGGGTATGTGTGTGTGTGTGTGTGTGTGTGTGTGTGTGTGTGTGTGTGTGTGTGTTTGAGAGAGATTTTTCCTGACACATTTTCTCATCCTTTATGAGCCTGTTTCTGATATTGCCCATGCTGTGTTGAGTCTGTAATTAGTGTTTGTTAGTTGGTGTAGTGTGTTAGTGTTAGTGGATGGTAGTGAGCTGCCGTGTCATGTGACTGCTTTCTTTGCACAGCTCCTGGCTTTGATTGGCAGTACGCTCACTGCTTTTTAGATGTAATCAATAGTCAAAATGGAATTCTCATTCTGTCTATGCAGATCTCAGCCACTAAAGCAGACCCGGATCTGAGCTTCATGATTCAGACGTGCTTCATCTCTGCAAACTCTAATTATGAGGTGCCGTCTGATTACGTCCTCATTGAGAACATTTGTCCTAGGGATGAGTCTGTCCGCTACTACCATCAGAAACTGGACAGAAAGCACTTCAGCTTTGACTTCAGGTCAAAGTTCACTGTACCTTTGCTGTTCCTGCACTGTGAGATGTCTGTCTGCTCTAACAGACACAACATGCATTCGGGACTGCCAGAGGTATGGAGCTTTACTTTTCCTCAATCATCTCCTGTCCTCTACTCTGCTCACCTCTCCTGTCCTCTACTCTTCTCTCCTCTCCTCTCCTGTCCTCTACTCTGCTCTCCTGTCCTCTGCTCTGCTCTCCTGTCCTCTCCTCTCCTTTTCTCCCATCTCCTCTCCTGTCCTGTCCTTTCCTGTCCTCTCCTCTGCTCTCTTTTACACTCCTCCTTTTTCCTTCTTGTTTTTCTTTCCTCCTTAATCCCTTTCTTTCTCCCTTCCTTTTTCTTGTCTTCCTCTTATCTTTGTTTTGTGATGTTTAGTGCTTTAGCAAACTAAAAGTCTTAGTCATTCATCAATTTCTCACTCAGTCAAACTTACATTTATTTTTGAGGCTGAGTTGATTTTCATCCAGAAAACTCTGGTGCAACCATAAATCAACTTGCAAATGGTGATGACGCAAAAATATTTGGTTGAATTTACTGTACACACCTAACTGGCCACCTTTCAGTAGGGTTCCTAGTGAGAGCAGCAACACTTTGGCTCCGTCACACGCTGCCCTCTTGACTGCCCCATTCATTCCGAGCGTTTGTTTTTCACGTCAGCACCTTGGCACTGGTTAATCCTCAACAGCTGCCAGAGTCAGCCCTCTCTTCACCAGAGCGGGACATATAAATCTCAGTGCTAAACTCTCTATTCATCTCTCTCTCTTAATTCCATCTCCATCCTTTATCACGGAGTTAAATGCTCGGTATATTCTGCTCGGTTTCGTCCCAAAGATAATACATGTTCGAAATAAGAGCTTTCCTGAAATTAACGTTTCCTGAATATAGTTAATCCTGTTTGAAATGTGTGGGATTGCAGCAGTTTTTCTCCTATTTTTGAAATTCTACTCATGAAAGAAAACCTTAATCAATATTGAAATATTAGCTAATAGGTTCTTCTCTCATCCAAAAACTGATCCAGTCTTCACTGCCCCACAGATGTATAGAACTAAGTGTGACTTATCTCACTTAAGTATTAGTTTAATAATATGGTGATATCAGTGTGATGAGGGCAGCCATCTTGGATGGAATCACGTCTTATTTAACACAGTTGACAAATAGTTTTTTTGAACGGCACCTGCATGTGTCTGGAATGATTTACCTTATTGTATTTGACCTTCTATAAATTGACCAGTAAAAATAACCTCAGGTAACACACATCCTGTCAGAATGGATGTGTTGGTAAAGATTCCATTATAACCTGTAGGGAAATGAGGATTTGCATTGCTTTCTTGAGTATAAAGACACTCCAGGAAGTGCGGCTCTTATTGGCCAAGTTTACAATGTAAACAACAGTGAAATGCTGATGATTCTTGTCAGAGAAGTGATGCTTCCAGGGGTTTTTTAGGTAAGTTAAGGTTTTAGATTTAACCTATGATATGTTCTAATGATCAAGCGCAACTTGCGTGGCCACAAGCCCTAAAAGTGCTTATAATAAAGTTGATGTATTAAAATGAGTTTTGTAAACATGGACCTCTTAGTGGGACGACCATTCACACATCATGAAGACCTTCCAACCTCTCTGATGTATACAGAGTTCACTCATCCAAAGTAAATTGATTATAATTACTACAGATGTCTAGCAACATTACTTAACAGACATACAGTGAGGTCCAAAAGTCCAATGAGACCACGTTGAAAATCAGGGATTTTTTTTTTAATTGGAAATGAATCGAAAGTTTTCGAATTTTGAAATGTTTAAAGCAGAGAAAGTAAATGTTGCACTATTTCTAGGTCCCTATTTAAATGTAAGCAAATGTGTGATATTGACCATGTTAACTGCTTTGTACAAAAGGTCAGATTTTCCTCATGTCTAATCTCTTCTGTTGAAGCATGTGTTCAGACGACACTCTGATGGATTTGATCTAAAATGGATCATAAGGTTTTGCACACGGTCATTAAAGCAAAAAGGGAACATGATTAGAAACTCTGAAATTCATGTAAATATGTCAAATAATCTACTTTTCACTCAAGTTGTTGTCAATAATATAATTTGTATTAAACTAGAAGCTAATGTAAAACAGAAGCATTTTCACTAGTTTGCCTCAGACTTATATATGTTTACAAAGATGTGCAAAAGACTTTTGTACAGATTTTGTAATTATACAGTCAGTACATTTACATGGACAACAATAATCCGATATTAACCCGATTTAGACAACACTCTGATTAAGAAACTAGCATGTAAACAGCAATTTTTAATGAGCTTAGTCCGACTAAAGTCATAATCGAAGTAAACACAAATCGAATTAAGACATGTGGAGTATTCCTGTTTTAGTCACATTATTGACATGTATTACTGACATGTAAACACCTTAATCACACTATTAACGTTGTGTGAGAGTTTTCACCGCATTTTACAACAGGACACGATCATACACGGCAGTGCTCAACCGTTTGACGGTAAACAAGAGAGCACGGCTGTGTCCGAAACCATGTACTTACCTGCAATATGTGTAGGTGAAAAACATGTATTTCAGCTACTATATAGACGGTAAATATGCGGTTTCAGACGCAGCTCATGGCTTCAAGCAGTCGTCTGTTTGCATGTACAGCATGACAAATAATTAACTGCACTTGAAGCTTTCGTAAAATTAAAAATAAAAACACCCCAAACTGTATACGGTTCCATAACGAAGATGAACTGTATGTCAATACGTGAAATTTTGGAGGGAACGTCTGACGGCGTGGCGTGGGGACGTAATGACGTGTGTCGTTAATCGATCTATGTTCTATAACATGTAAAACGGGAACTAAAGGAATATTCTAAATGCGACTCATGTAAACACCTTAATCACAATATTGTCTTATTCAGAATAAGGTCAGTAATTAGATTACTGCTGTCCATGTAAACGTAGTCAGTGATACAGTGATAAACCATTATATTTTTAGACTGTTATTACACTGTAAAAATTTCCACCATAAGACCCATATTAGTAAGAACACAGGCGTGAGTGATCCTTAATTATTATAACATTGAGATATTCTTTATTTCTCTAGAAACATTTGCCTTACATAGATTTCAGTCCTGTATGGGTTGTGCATGTCACAGCTGACTCACGTTAACCTCATTGAGTAAGTACAGTCAGAATCAACAGAGCAGTGAAATGTTAAACAGAATCATGTGTATATAAACGCTTCAGATCCTTTTTTTTTTTTTTTTTTTTTTTTTTTTGCTCTATATTTATTCCATACATGCCTTACGTCCGTTTTTAATCTAACCTCGTGACTAAAAGGATCAAACATCAAATAAAATGACATTTCTGTTCTGTGTTAGGGACATGTGGTATTTTTCATTTCCTGAATACATGTGATGATGCTGTGTTGTATGTTGGGGATCACACTCAGATTACAGCCGTTTTTTTTTTTTTTTTCCCTTTCCCTTTTCTTCCTCTTCATGCAGTGCATGAATCCTAACGAGGCTTGCACATCTGTCAGTGGGGATACCATCATCAAAATGATGATGAACAGCAAAACCTCCACAAGACCACTGGTGGTCATCAGTGATGAAGGCACGAGTAAAGGTGATGATGAAACAATGCCTGGTAAGACTTATTTAGATAAAGGAGGCCATAACATGTCACAAAATAAATAGTGTCTGATTAATTGTAACACAAATAGCACTTGACAGCTCCTTGGTTACATCTTTTTACATCTTCAAAGCCTTTGTTTTTGTGCATTAGCTTCTCCCTGTTATTTGTAGCTTCTATTGTGAACTATTAACTGAAAAAGAAAGAATGATATTGGTATTTTTAGGGGAGACATTTTTTTCTCTCTCTTCCATTTTCATTTGAGTTGGGTGGACTATACAGGAAACACGTGACATCAGGTAATTCCCTGTGCAAATCACAGATTTACCTCAGCACCCTACTTTCACAAACCACAAGAACTGAAATGATTTCTTTCCCGAAGTTTATTAAAGAGCAGCTGACCAAAAGGTAGCATTTCTACACACAATTATTATCGCTGTAGTTTGTGTGGTTATGGTGAATAGTCCCATGTTCAAATTAATGATACCACACCTCATATCAGATTTACAGCAAAGTACATGAGAATGGAAACACAGTTTCCAGCTGTGTGAGCTCATGTTGCTAAGCTACCTTGGTGGAAACAGTGCATTTGCTGATTATGTTAAGTTAACTAGTTGCACTTTTATAATTATTACATGATGTAGCTAAGTTACCTTACCACTAAAATTCAAGCTTATTTTTTATCTAGCTGTAAATACCACAGGATGAATTTATCTTACCACTAATAATTCACTCTGTTAGTTTAGATAGCTAGCTGTATTTATCACAGGATGAATCCAAGTTACCTTACAGCTAATAATTCCTTCTGGTAGTTTAGCTACAGTAGCTAGTGATTACCACATGATGAAGCCAAGTTTAGCTTGCTAGCACTATTTACCACGGGATGAAGCCAATTTTATGTACAGCTAATAATTCATTCTGGTAGTTTAGCTAGCTGTTACCTAGTTATCTTCTCACTAATAATTCACCCTGTTAACTTAGCTGGCTATGTAGCTAACTATAATTATGAGAAGTGGTAGTTAAGCTACCTTAGCAAAAACAATTCCCCCTGAAGTTACATTTGCTTGTCTTCACTTCATGGGTCCTTCTCTTGAAAAAATCAGAACAAACCTCATTATTAAGCCTTGACAACAGTATTACTGATTTATAACATTTCAAATTAGTCTTTCTTGGTTCTTGTGTTCTTCTGTAACAAACTTGTTTTGGACAGTGACACATGATGTCAAACGAGTACACAAGAATGGGAGGACAAAAAGGAACACATATTGAGAAACAGGCAGTGTTTGTGAGTGGGGCAGATATATCACAGCGTTCCTGTCTTGTCATGGATCATGGCACATTACTACATCTGGAGTGTGTTAGTGTGTGACAGTGTATTATATTATGTGTTTTATTATGTGTACAGCTTTTTAAGGAAAAAATAAGGTAATTTTGAATTACCTCTAAAAAAAAAAAAAAAAAAAAAAAAAAAAAAGTTGGGACGGGGCAACAAATGCCTGGAAAAGTAAGCGTTAATAAAAAGAAACAGCTGGAGGTTAATTGGCAACAGCTCAGTAACATGATTGGGTATAAAAAAAGTAGACTCTGCCTCTCTAAGATACTCTTTTTATACCCAATCATGTTACTGACCTATTGCCAATTAACCTAATTAGTTGCAACTGTTCCTCCAGCTGTTTTTTTAGTAACACTTACTTTCCCTGCCTTTTGTTGCCCCCATCCCAACTTTTTTGAGACGTGTTGCAGCCATCAAATTCAAAATGACCTTATTTTTTTCTTAAAATGGTACATTTCCTCAGTTTAAACATTTGATATGTATGTTATGTTCTATTGTGAATAATATATGGGTTTATGAGACTTGCAAATCATTGCATTCAGTTTTTATTTACATTTTACACAGTGTCCCAACTTTTTTTGGAATTGGAGTTGTATATGTGGGTGTGTTTATTGAATGAACTGTCCATGCCGTGTGTGGTTGATTAGAAAAACGGAGCAGGGGGCCCAGCGATGCTGATTTTTCTCGGTCAGAATGGAAAAGCGCAGTTGGTTTCATTTAGCTATCCTCAGAGGCAGTCCTCTTCCCGGTACAGCAAGAGGGAGGGATACAATGATGGAGTGGGAGAGTGGGATGCTCTAAAGGAACGGAGGAGTGTGTGTTGGGTTTGAGGGCACAGCCAGAGAAAGACTTGACGTAATGCATAGTCATACATTAGGAAATGGAGCATGACAAACAGAAATTGTTTTATTGATCTCACATGTTTATATCTCATAGTTAAATGGTTATACCATCCTGTAATGTACAAGGCTGCTTTGTTGGTTGCCTGTTTCGTGACAGCCATGTCTTTTTTTTATAATTTTTTTTTTTTTATACCAGTTTGTCATTAAAACAAATGCCAGATATCATCCCTCCCTTGTAAAACTTCTACCCCACTTTCTATTAATGTGCTGATGTCTATTATTTTTAAAGTTCATCCATATGTAAGAAATACTACTATTTTCCATGGAAGCATTGTGAGTCAAAGCATTAATTACACTTAATTAAAATAGCATTTAATATTTTTTTTTGTTTGTTTGTTTTGTTTTTAGCAGCTTGGCCTTTATTAAATTCCCAACTACCAGAATAAGAGGAATTTGGTTTAAAAATAAAATGTAAAACTGCATTTCCAGTTGCAGAGTGTTCCAGAGTGTACTAGATCAGCTAACGCCTGGCTCCCGAAGGTCACAGAAGATATCCCTACTTTATACTGGTCTTAGACGTTATCTTCCCAAATGATCTTGGGGTGTCAGGTGTGTAAAATCCAATCTTACACCCCAAAATTCAATCCCTCTGATCTACTCACCGCCCCAATTCAAAAATGATCAATATTTATGATTCAACATTCTGTAGTGTGGGAACTGTTGTCCACCCAATTTGTTTTGGGCTGAAGTCACATTTATATGTGAGATCCCTTGCTTTGAGAGTCGGGATTCTTCATTGGATAGTGAACATGATCTTAAAGTGTGTGGTGTTTTATTCTGAGAAAATTTTTTAATATGGGGTGTTTGATAACTAAAGGACGAATCACAATAAAAATATTTTTAAAAAGTGTGAAATCTGCCATTATATCTCGGGTGTGTCACATCTCACGTCTGATAGTGGTCGTTCTTTTTTTTTTATGGATGTTTAGATAATGCCCGATAACAATTAAATGGTTAATCATAACCACCATCCCATTGCAAAGATTTTACAGTTTGAACAAAGACTCAATCTTGAGTACAGAGTTCACCAAGTTGGCTTGGAGCCCTGATGTGACGTACACTTACACATGCATCCATTCGGTTCTGATTTTGGTCTACAGGAGATCTGGATAGTTGCCGAGAATCACGTCTTTATAATAATGACCTAATCTGTGCCTGGCTGATTTCAGCTTGCTCTTCACTCTTGGCCCAATTACACTGTGCTTTTGGAGTGCGTTTAGACTGAGCCAACTCTGAGTCATAGCACTGCTGAAGATTTCAGCATGCTAATCACCCATTTTGGTGCCTATAGGAAATGAGGCATGGTGACCAGAAATTAGTTTATTAACCTCACTCAGATCTAGTTGATAAACGGTGCTTGTGTGAATCTCTAAGTGACTTACAAGCCTTGTTTGTGTGGTTTTGGTCAAGCGGAGTGTATACTGGCTATTTTTCAGTACAAATCAGAACACACTTTCAGAAAGACTCGTCAGTCCCACACCTGCTGTACGCTAAATTGTGAGTTGAATTCTGTCTGAATCAGTATTACATTTGCAGAATTTTCAGATACTTTACTAGTGAAGGGATTATGTTTAATTTGCTGGAGCTGTGACCTCTCATTCCCTGGTGAGGGTTAGAAAACGCAAATATGACGTGGGCGTAATAAAAAAAAAAAAGTCTCAGAGCTATGCTTTGAAGACAAAGACATCTCTTATGCAGGGATGGCAAAGAAAACAGGCTTTTTTTGAAAAGGCCTAGCAGTTCATGCTGGATAGTATCCCAACGCTGGAGGCTGATTTACAAATCAAAGAAGGTCATTTGGGCATACTGACCAAATGCTGCTTTTACTGCTACATGATCATTTCTCTCACCTGAATATTGAAGCAGTGTTAGAAAATGGTAATGGTATGTTAACACCCATATGGGAATTCCAGTATATCGGTTACACTTTGTATATTTAATGTAACCTTATACAAAATATATCTGAACAATCACACGTCTAGCAAGTGCTTTGAGTTACAACATACACTCGGTGGGCACTTTATTAGGAACACCTGTACACATTCACAATTTTCCAATCAGCCAATCATGTGGCAGCAGTGCAATGCATAAAATCATCCAGTTACAGGTAAAGAGCTTCAGTTAATTTTCACATCAACCTTCAAAATGACCATAGTCTAGTCTTTGGACCATAGTATGTCCAGCAGGCAGGCTTGAGTATTTTGAGTATTTTATGCACAGAGGTCTCTAGACTTTACACAGAATGGTGTGATCGTGGTCAGAGAAGAATGAACAGACTGGTTCGAGCTGAGAAAAAGGCGAAGTTAACTCAAATAACCACTCTTTACAAATGTGGTGAGCAGAAATGCATCCACTTGAGGTGGATGGGCTGCAACAGCAGAAGATCACATCAGGTCCCACTCCTGTTATCTAAGGACAGGAATCTGAGGCTACAGTGGGCACAGGTTCACACAAACTGGACAGTTAAAGATCGGAAAAAGACCGGGCGAAGTTTTGCCAATCTTCTACTGCTTAGAATCTGTCAGCTGTCTTCTTGTCAGCACTGAACTTGTCAAGTCAGGCTGTTCTCCTCAGACTTCTCTCATCAACAAAATGTTTCTGTATGTAGACCTGCCATTTACTGGATGTTGTCTATGAAAATCCCAGGAGATCAGCAGTTTCTGAAATACTCAAACCAGCCCACCTGGCACCAACAACTATACCACTATCAAAGTAACCGAGATTGCATTTTTTCCCTATTAACTTAAACTGTATCTGGATGACATGATTGGCTGATTGGATAACTGCATGAATGAGCAGGTGTACTTGTGTTCCTAATAAAGTGGCAGGTGAGTGTATGTCTTTCAATTCTGCATTAAATTAATGCTTAGCATTCTTATGGAAGGCTTGCTACGCTAGCAGTCATGATGGTTTACTGCCAATTTTTTAAAATTACTATAATACTGAAAATCCGTTGATAAAAACAAACAAATTTTACTAAGCATTACATTTTACTACATACTTACATATGGATCTTTCCAGGCCTGACAGTGAGATTAAGAACTGTGATGGCTTGAGTTTGGGAAGTTATACAGTACTGAGTCAGTGATAACAGGACAAAAAAAACTAGGCTACATCAGTTGAGCTTTCTGAAATGCCATTTCAGAGCTTGTAAAAACATGTCAAATATGTTTGCTATATTAAAACAACAAAGCAACATATATATTTTTCCAAGCAAACAGAATATTTTGGGCCGCATTTTATACCAGAAAATATAGTACTTTTCTCAAACACAGCAATATTACAAGTCACTCAGATTTAAAGCAATTTGGTGAGTATAGTGCAGTGTAGGAGTGTTTAAACATTTAGCAAAGCAAAGAGTTTGGCCACCTTCTAGAGCTGGCTAGAATTCAGATATATTCACATGGCCTCACTTGTCATTCTCCTCCCTACTTTCTCCACTGAGATCCAAACTGACCACCGAAGGAGGAGGAGAGAACAGAAAGAAAGTGTTTAAACTCTTGGTCAGAAACACTGACCGAGTCCTGAGTTGCATGGACCAATCCCCACAGTTCATGTCTTTATTAGATCTGCTAGGTGGAGCAGAAGTGGGAGTTGAAATGTTTGGAGGAGTGAATAGACCTCTGTGCTCGTCTGGAGAGCTGACAGTTTCTCAGCGAGCTACTCTTCATTTAGCCTTTTGTGTTCCCTGCCTTTATGGAGCATTCCATAAATCTCTTGAAGTGATTCTGGGATTTCTTTGCTTGTTAAGATTCTAGTGTGCAACATTGTGTTTTTTGAGTCCAGTGATGACTTCATTCATGCACGTTGGATTTGGTGAGAAATGGACAGGACTTGACCACTCCCTTCTACTTGCCTGACTAAGTTCATGTATGGTCAGGCGCGCTAATGGCATAGCACTGCATTCTCCATATTATAAGATAAACAGAGAAGATAGGGTGTGTGTGTGTGGTGTGTGTGAGCTTTCCATGGACAGCCTGTCATCGGGCATCAGCACACATGAAAACCTAAAGGTGTTCCTCCCAGAATAGCTGCCTTTGTGCCCAGTTTGTGGCACTGTGCCAGGGTGACCCTGATGCCCGCAGCTACACAGGAACTATTGTGCAGTCTGATCGGAGATCATTAGAGCTAATTAGAGGCCTGAAACCCATCCGCTCGGATCGCCAAGCAAAGGAGTCGCTCAGGGGTTTGGCCTGTTCTCTGGAAAGAGGAGCTTCTGCCAGCTCTCATATCTCTGCAGGTTCCTGTGGGCTCAATTCCAAAGCACATTTGACTTTTGAGAGGAATGTGTGCCATCTGCTGTGATGAGAATGAAGCTCACCCTACTATATCATTGCAGTAGTTACTGTATGTGTTGACTTTAAATGTTGTGTTGTGTATTCTTGTGTTTGAGCCAGCTTTATTTCTTTTCTTTCTTTTTTTTTTCTTTTTTCCAGAGTCCATAACCCACAAGCCTCCAGGTGGCAGTTCCAGTGAGTTTCAGTTCTCATCATTCTTTAAGGCTTGTTAGAGATTGTAGAGTAAAGTGGTACATGGGTTCCAAAAGTCTGAGTTCACTACCGAGAACGGTTTAATCATTCAGTGTGTCCACACACAACAGCAACAACAGCGATGGTAGAACTTAGTCAGAGCTCAGATTGATTCAGATGAGTCTGCTTCAACGCATTTGGTCAGTCAGACACCGCTAAATTGGAAGAGTTGTAAAAACATTAAAACATCCCTTTCAAACATCAGGAAAAAAAAATCAGAATAGGTGCCTCTTGTTTACCAGTTTCAATTTTACGACATTAGTCATTGATGGGTTAATAGGTCTTGTTTAAATGTCTAGTTCATTTAAATGTCTAGTTCAGTGACACTTTATCAACAATGTTGGAATTTTATTAGCATTAACTAATACCATTTCTGTCCTTGAAAGTAACTAGAAACCTGGGTTAAGCCATTGATTAGGCCTTCAGAATGGCTTTATAATGATACAACTGATCAAACAGAAACTCGCCTAACACCAAACACTTAGAAATAAACTATAAATGTCCACAACTGGTGAGCAGCGAAAGGCAGCACAGTGGCCTGTGTCAGTAAAATTTGTAAGAGGACATATCCTGAAATGTGGTGCGACATCAGCAAGATGTTGCTTACTAGTGTACTTGCAAGGTTAGATGTTAAAGTATAAAAATATTAAATTCTGGTAATAGGTGCATACATGCGTTACTGTTTGAATAAATTTGCAGGGTGGGGGATGGGGATCTTAAAAAAAAAAAAAAAAAAAAAAAATGAAGCAAACTGCATGAACAGAATATTAAGTTATATAGTTAGACATATGAGGATTTCCCGTGATTTGACTATGCAGTTTTAAATAATAAACATGAACTAAATAATAGTAAAAAAGTCCACTTGGTAAAGCACTTAGACCATTGTAAGGTTTTGTACATTTTGTAAGCTTCTGTACATTTTGTAAGCTTCAGGTATTCCTGAAATGTTTTTTGCAAGTGATTCATGAATATTTATCAGTATTTGACATGCTGTATTAATTCCTCTCTCATAGCTTCTCTCGTACTGGACACTCCAACTGTTGTGGGCATCGCCTTTGCAGCCTTTGTCATAGGAGCTCTCCTTACAGGAGCACTTTGGTTCATCTATTCACACACAGGTGAGAGTCGGCCTACGTTACTGCATCAGAGAGCTCACACACTCACACATCTGACCTGGACTTTCACTGTTCCTGCATTTCTAGCAGCAGGTTACAGAAGGTTATCATCCTGTCAAAACAGGAAATGGGGAAACGTTCCCATTTTGATCATGGAAAAAGCTACTCAGTGCTGACTGAATAATAACAATAACATAAAACCCACCGTGATGTAACTACTTCCTGTTTATTTGCTGAAACTTGGACACTCTTCTGTTTTCAGCCATTGGAGGTGGGCATTAATGGACCAAAAGGCATTCTGGGATATTCTGGGTACAATAGAACCGGGACTGGAATTCCCCTTGTCTGCTTCGAAGGTCTCTTTAGGCCTCACAGGAAAACATTTACAATATATATACACACACACATATGCACATATACACACATGCGCGCGCACACACCCTATACTGGACGCCAAGATTTTACCCCCTGGCCACCTTTCCCACCAGGCGATCACTTTTTAATCACTTTTAGACAGAGATAAATTGGCCAGTTATTGAAAATGCCATCAAATCTGTTTCCATCTTGGTGCATAAAGAGCAAGTCAGGCAAAACACGAATAAAATTTGTCTGGTGCACACAGTAGTGTTCAATTAACACCTAGAGTATTGAATGATCTCTTTCAGAGTTCATTTGTGTCCTACTGGACATGACTACACTCTGTAGGTGTTAATTCACTTGAATAAGAGACTGCAGAACGATGAAAAAAGAGCGTTAGCTTCAAGTAGGAGTTCACTCATCACTTAACTTGATTTTAAAGAGACGAAAGACAATAGAAACCAAGAGACTGGACTATTGGTTTTTCTTCGTACTATAATGACACTTTGTGCTGTAGTTCATATGTTTTTAGCACCAAATGGTAGCAGACCTTCCTCCAAAACTCTTATAGTGATACAGTGTATCACATATCACAAAAACACTACAAAACATATGCACATTTTACAGTTTACTAATGCGAAAATTATAAAAATCACTTTGCAAAGACACAGCACCTCCTGGGCAAAAGAAACACACCTAACAGAATATCTTAGAACACTAAGAATGTCCAAGGGCAACAGTGACTGTTTCAGGGGAGAGCTATGTGCAGAATGTGGAGGATGAAGCTGCTGCACTGCTCCAGAAATTCTCTTCATGATTCTTCACAGTGATTGATTAATTACAGACGGGAGGAGTCACCTCCGCAGTTGGCACGGTGCCAGTAATCCGCAGTGCCGTTGACCTGCTTCACCAGGACACTTTTGATAGTAGACCAGTTTTTTTCCGGGTCTGCCAGTGTTTTTTTTTTTTTTTTTTTTTTTTTTTTTTTTTTTTTTTACGATCTCATTTCACAGTCAAACGAATAATAACTGCTAGTTAGCTAAGACTACAAGCTAATTTTCATGCTGATGTAGTCTTGGCATTGCTGAAAAGTCTGCATGTTGAGCTAAAATAAACATGATATCAAGTGTCAGGGAGATTATATTTATCCACCTGTTTGCACTGGAACGTTTGGAGAACATCATGTTATTTCAACTTATAGGCTTCCTCTAGAGACTTAACGATATGAAAAGTCTTTTGCTTAGTCTTTTTTTGTAAAGATGACAAAATTAAAATATTGCCCCTCCCAAGCCCTGTATCTCTCTATCATAGCAGAATGTGTTCTCACATCATAACATCATGCAATGCATTTTATAAACAGAGAAGTATAAAGAACGCTCCTAAAGTGCTCTTGTATTATTCCCTACAGTGCCCTCCTTTAATATTGGCACCCTTGGTAAGTATGAGCAAAGAAGGCTGTGAAAAATCTTTATTTAAAAAAAAAATCTTTATAAAAAAAAGTCTTTATTGTTTAAGCTTTTGATCTTTTCTTAAAAAATTCACAAAATTACTCTGCTCTCATGGATATCAAACAATTGCAAACACAACACAGGTTTACCAAAAAAACAAAACTTTGTTAAATATAGATGTACAACAATTATTAGCACCCCTATGAATTCATATGAGAAATCTTCTGGGTCACACTTCCTGGGTTGCCAGCTCTAGTGGTTACCCCATTGTAGTGATGGTTTTTCTAATAAGGGCTCTAAAAGTAATCAATATACCCAGTATAACTTCTCTCTGTTACCTCATTTGACTGAAATTTCCTTAAAAGGAGTTGTTTGGAACGTGAACATTAAACCCCAAGGTTTTCCGGTTTTCCGAGAGGCCTAAAATATTGCAGTTATTTTAAAGATGACTAAAACATGCGCAAATAATAAGCTGATGTTCTTTCCTCTAGCAGTAAAAAAAAAATCAACCAAATGCCAGATAGAGTCTGTGAGTTTCAAAGTTAGAAATCTTACTTGGTCTCTTTTACTCTGACACTCTATTTCTACATGCTCCCTGTATACAGCGGTCTTTCCATTTAATCTATATTTACATTTATTTATTTATTTGGCAGGCGCTTTTATCCAAAGTGACTTTCAAGTTAGGCAGAATCCAATCCAAGCACAAAGTGGAGTAGTTCAGGGTTAAAGAAAATGTTTGGCCCAAAATGAAAAGTGCACAATGTTCAACCTTAACACAAATGTAGTTGATCAATCAATCCATGTTTAGTGTATGTTTTAGATCAAATAATCATATGGTTAATTGTTAAGTGTGTTATTTTTTCCCTTTTGTTACCCTTTTCCACCAGGTGATCCAGCAGTGAGGCAAAATGTGCCAAGGTCTCCTCCTGTCTCAGAGAACAGCAGTGCAGCTCACAGTATCGGCAGCACTCAGAGCACACCATGCTCCAGCAGCAGTAATGCATAGAATACACACACACACACACACACACACACACACACACACACACACACACACACACCCCCCCACCTCGCAGGCCTGGCAGGTCACCACATGGGGCTCCAATCGCAGACATTTTTCTTCAACATCATCAGTCTTGAATGCTTTCTGGAAGTAAAGCACTGAAAGAGTTTTGTAGAACATCACAGCTTGTAACTGGCTCAGTTTTCATCCTAAAATAGTCGGGAATGTGGAAAAGGTGAAGAAACAAAGCTTTGACAAAATAGGGATGAAAAATGGCGGTGAAGAACCAGGCATGAAAAACCCCCTACACCAGCACTTTAATTTTTGCCATATATGGTCGGAAACGTCTGTTGATATCAAAGCTTGTTTACTGCAGTCAGTCTTACGGTGTGGAAGCATCTGGAATATGAGAGAATTCAATGCTGAGTGTGTGGTTGCACAATGTTTGGTGTGCCAAAGCAAGCGCAGTTCTGTTCATGCAAGATTTCAGCCAGTTCATAATTAATACAATGTCTGTCTGGTTTCAGAGCAAAAAATAATCCTGAAAGGAAAAAAATAGACCACATATTTGACACAAACTACTGCATTTTACTGCGTTTACTAGACATTTATATTCCATGTTCCAGTGGAAAAAGCTCTCAAGATTTTATTTTATTTTATATACCACAGGCTGTGTTTCTTCTGTAAGACTTATTAGTACTGCCATAAAGGCATCACAGTCAAACCAGCACTTAATCTAATTATATATATATATATATATACACACACACACACACACGCTTAAAATATAAAATATATAAAGTATGGTCACGTTATTACACAACAGGCCCAAAATGCATTAACTTATTATAATAAATACTAGATCAGGGGATTCAGAAATAAAAATAGCAATGACATTGCGTTTTCCATGTGGAATAGCCTTTTACGTGACATAAACATAAACTGTTTTTTGGGGATAGTATTGGGGTTAGTGATGGGGGTTAGTATTGGGAGAAATTAGCAATGCTAAGAGCTAATTTCCAACGGAAATCTGAAATGAACCTATTCAGATCAGTTGCACGGCAGGCCCAGTTTTTCTGAGGTATCTTTAAAATGAAACGATTGTTATAGGTTTAAAAACAAAATTTACAAACTGCATTTTGTTCCCTCAGTTGAAATATAGCATTGATTTCATTATTCACCATCTTGATTTAAATTAGTCAGTATGGATGGGATATAGTGTTATTCATTTAAAAATCAGATACACGTTATGTTGTGTTATGTTTTTATAACATGATTGGTCAAGTATTGGTTTTGTTTTTTTACCTTGTCACTTTATATCATTGAGTATTGGTTATTACATGCTGTTGATTGAGACTAAGCCAATATTCTACGAACAACCTGCCAATAATAGGAGAAATTCTTATATTTTAGGTCTTATTAGAGTCATGCTGTGTTATTTTTGTAATTGAAAAGGTAAATTTCAGCAGTATTTTGTCCTTTAGTGTAAATGTCTTGATAGAGGTTTTATCAGATAATACAATTTATATATATGAATGTATTGTAAAAATATATAAATATATTTTTGTATATATGATTTCTATAAACAATTTATAATGAAAATGATATTATACAATTATATTATCCTGAAGCAATCTAAAATTTAAGCGAAGCTTATCACTTATTTTAATGTGTTTCTAATATAAGAATAGTATATAGATGATTCCTAAATAAGAAATCATTTAAAAAGGTATTTATTTATTGATGCAAATGTGCAACAGCTGTATACAATGATTTGGCTTAAACAATAGAGCTTTTTTTTTTTTTTTTTTAAACAGATGTTTGGAAATGATTCTGTATAATCACAAAATATTTTAGCGGATCTTTCAGAAAGAGCGTTATATACTGTAGATATCAAGAGGAGCTACAGGAATAAGGAGAAGCAGCAGCTTAGATGTCATTATTGGTTGAATTTATTACCCTATCTGCCCATTCAGAAAGAGAGAGTAGTTTATTAACAGATTATATTATCTCTGTCATGACTATTATATATTTTACGTGTACAGCATGCAATGTACATTTTTTGTAGAAATTTATAAAATAGAAGATGTAACTATAAGTAAATATCAAAATGATTCATCAGAAAGGTCTCCAGTATTAGAAAAAGAACTCCCCAGTCCCCAGGGTTGAATTCACTCATACAGCATTCATTTATGTACACTATCTACCCAAACATTTGTGGACACCTGACCATCACACCCCCCATTTGTGCTTTTTGAACATCTCATTACATACTGAGTCCCCCTTTTGCTGTTATAATAACCTCCACTCATCTGGGAAGACTTTCCACTAGATTTTGGAGCATGGCTTTGGGGATTAGTGCCCTTTCTGCCACAAAAGCATTAGTGAGGTCAGGCACTGATGTTGGGTGAGGAGGCCTCGGGTGCAGTCAGTGTTCCAGTTCATCCCAATGGTGTTTAGTGGAGTTGAGATCAGGGCTGTCTGCAGGCCACTAGAGTTCCTCCTGGCAAACCATGTATTCATGGAGGTCACTTTGTATACAGGGGCATTGTCATTTTGGCCTCTTGGTTTCAGTGAAGGGAAATGTTAATGCTACAGCATACAAAGACATTCTTTACACCTGTGTACTTCCATCGTTGTGGTAACAGTTTGGGGGAAGAACCACAAAATACTGTGATGGTCAGGTGTCTCAAACTTTTGACCATATAGAGTAGTTGGACACTGTAGTTAGAGAAAAAAAGTTGCTCAGTGACTTGTTCATCTGGAGACCTAAAGCAATACTTCAGCAGAAAAGAAAACTTTACACATTTATTTTTACTCTGCATGTAGTCATCAGCTGAGACATATTCGATTTCTGCACTATTAATCCACTAATCTCTCACCGCGCCAAACATGTAAATAATCTGTTCATATAAAAGCACGAGTTAGAAAGGCTTCAAACTAACATTCCAACTAACGTCTCATTACTGTGTTGTTATTCTCTATTTCCTTTTGCATTTCCATACAAGCCTTGTTTTATATGCCGTTTATAGTAGGTGTCCGTACAAAGTGAAGCCAAAGCGATTCCCACCGTCACAAACGAACATGAATGTTGCCATTTCAAACATGCCTTAAGGTCAGATCACATACAGGTGAAATAATGTGTGGAAAGAGGAGAGTTGGTTTGGCTTGGTTTGCTTTGTACACAGCATGCAGTGTTTTTATCTTCACATGTGAAAGCTTCATAAACTCTGTGCATCTCATAACTGTGTCACTTGCTGCAGAATCTATAGAATGTATTTTATTTGAAAGCTTTCAATGTGTGTAAACTTGTATAGATGTCTTCAAAACAGAGCAAACAGAGTATGAATATATATATAGATAAATATATTTGTGTATAAAGGTATATTTTTGAGACCTAGAGCCAAGCTATGATTTTAATCATATACTGTGAATTTTTTTTCAGCTTACTTCTATAGATACAAGGATATGGGACAATCCAGAATTACACCGAGTTGCCAGTTTATTACATCCACCTACCTGCTGCACTGAAAATAATCCATTACCCAAATCATATCTGCTCAGTGATGGGCCTACAGTGGTGTATTTAGGATGGAAGGCAGGATAGATGGAGGCTGACACATTATATGTACTACAGATGGACTACAGTCAGTAATTACAATTACAAAGTGCACTTGTTTAGTAGATTTATCTGATAAGCTGGCAACTTGGTGTTGATTTTTTTTTTATTTAGTTTTTATTCCCGTATGGAAAGTGTTTCCTGTGTGTAGCAATTTTGGGTGATAAACATATATATTTTTTTCATTGTGTGCCAAACGAGCACATGGCTTCATGTAAACTCTATACTTACTTGTTGTATGTGAGTGTGCACATGTAAATGAGTTTTTGTCACATTGCATAAAACTTTAGAGATGATTTTGCCTCGAAAATATTAATGGAGTATTATTAACAAGTATTAACCAAACTTGTTGGGTTGGGTAAAATGCTGTGGTTTGCTGAGTGAGCCAAATTCCAGTTGGCCAATAACATTTAAGGTGTATGCCTTCGACTTTCTCATCCATGAAAAATGTGTCAAATTTCAGAAGCATTATAGAAGCAAAAAAATAAGAATAAAGAAATAATAAATCAGATTTTTTTTTTCCTTTTTTGAAATTAAAAAAGTTTTATTATATTCTAATTGTTCTTACTGTATTTGCTGTCTCTATTTTTTAATTACAAAAATTTCTATTCTGCTTTGTTTAGGACTCTTGGCATAAAATTAATTCCCTAAACAACTACACTGTCATGTACATTGTGAAGTTGGAAATTCTTTAAAATACATATTCCACTGTAGTTAAGTCAAAAGCACTCTTTCCTAGAAAGCCAGATGTGTTCATGTGTTTGTATTTGTCTGAATGTTTGCTGTCTACCTCATATTTGTCGTGTGTATGAGCTGTTGGCTTTGCTTATATAAGAGTGAGAGTGTGTGTGTGTGTGTGTGTGTGTGTGTGTGTGTGTGTGTGTGTGTGCGTGCATACCGTATTGAGTTTGAGTAGTTTCATGTGCCATTCTCCATTATATATGCATTGTAAGAATCACTAAAAGCTGGATGTTTATTGTCATACCATATATTTAGTAAAAGTTAATGTGAACTAAAACATACTCAAAGCCACTCTGTCGACAAATCAGGTCCGTCTGTTGGCTGTCATTTCTGATCGTATGTGAAGCTTTTCTTTTGTCTGTAAATGAACTGTGCTGTAAATATGCATGCTCTCTAAATGTTCTGTATATAAAAAAATAAATAAAGTCTTATAATCTTCACCAAGCGTGTTTGTGCATCTGTCCCAACAAACTGTCCCTATATGGTTTAATCTTTATATCTTTAGGGTGGTTATTGGCTGTGGATTTTTTTCATCACATTTTAAGTTTCAATAAATCTTCCTTCTTATCTATCATAAGCAACCATGGTGTTGTTAGACATTGTCTCTGAATGACACACATTAACAGTGTGTTAGCATTGGCGCCGAAAGCGTACAGACATTTGGCCCTTTCTAGGGCGAGGCCGTTACGGGATGTGAGCCATGTAAGCTTTGAGTACATACGCTGTATTTTCTTTCAGGCAATGTAAACCAAGCATTTTATTAAGGGAAAACTTTGGCCAAAAATATAATCTACACAATATCCCCCATATTCCAAATGTAGTTCATCACCCAAGACATGTTTGGGCTTGAGTTTTGCACCAGAGTCTAATGTAGCTAAACAGTAAGAGAAGCTGATGGTCATCATAACGAGTGTCTGAAATAGATTTGCTTTTCTTTTTTTTTGGCACAGTGAAACATGCTGTCATCAATAAAATTGGACAAAAGTACATTGTAAAGCTAAACAGTAATAACATACATGAAGCTGGAATCACTTTCATGCTCAGCACATGCTGAAGTGTCATGCATCAGGTGTGACTTTCATTTATTGTGAAACCTCACATAGACAATGGTAAATGGTCTCAACTTATATAGCGCTTTTATCCAAAGCGCTTTACACTGTCTCATTCACCCATTCAAACACACACTCACACACCAACGGTAGCAGAGCTGCCATGCAAGGCGCTAACTTGCCATCGGGAGCAACTTGGGGTTCAGTGTCTTGCCCAAGGACACTTCGGCATGTGGAGTCATGTGGGCCGGGAATCGAACCGCCAACCCTACGATTAGTGGACAACCTGCTCTACCACCTGAGCCACAGCCGCCAGTACCTCAAGCTAGGGACCATGGAGCTGTGAGGCAGCCACACTGTACCTGCTGAATTGCAAGTTAGAAGTGATTGAGATGATCTATAATTTTCAGTTGAATTTATTCATGCAAGCTGTTTGCATAGAGCTAAACTCATCTTCCTGGACTGTATGGAAAACTAGACACCAAATATGTTTTGGCCAATTGACTACATTTGTGAGCTAAAGTGAGATTTGTGTAAATGTCATTTTTGGCCTTGAAGCAGGTCATATTTCCATTGTGTGTCTTTGAAAGAGAAGAGAGCAATGAAAAGAAAAAAAATGAAGTGGCTGACAGAGAGCTGGACCGAGTTTCTGGTGACTTCATCTCCAATGTTGAGCTGACCAACACACACTCCAACCACCATGGGGCAGATCTCCATGATATCACCTCCACCAGAGCCCAAAAGGGCCATTAACCTCAGTGGCTCACGTCACTGGGTCTCAGATTTGATTTGCTTAAGAGTGTGCGCCAGAGAAACTGTCTTACTTAAATTACTTTTGTTGTGTATTGTCTCCTGTGCAGTGACTTTGCTTCATCCTCCCTTTAAAAAAAAAAAAAAAAAAAAAAGCCAAATGATTAAATCACAGAGGAATACATGTGCTGTTTTTCAAATGCTTTCCCCCCCCCAAAGATTGTTATTCCTTTGCATGGTCATTGTTTAGGAGGAGTGATGACATGAGGGATCCTGGCCATTAAAGCTCAGAATTGGCAGGTTTGAGGTATTGCACAAGTTTAACACTAACATAGTGTCTCTAGAGCATTACTGCTTTTCGGTTTTAGTAAGCAATAGAGCCAGCTTAATCCACAGTATTGATTTACTCATACAGTGCTTATTTGTGTAGTTGGATACTGTACGTAGAGGAAAAGAAATGGTATAATGGATGATTTTTGATAGCTCATGGGACTCAAAAGTGTAAAAGTTCAGCCAAAAATGAAATTTCACAATTTCCCCTTAACACATGTAATCAGTCAGCCAAGACATTTGTTTGTTTCTTGAGTCTGGCACAGAAGCTACAAGATTATTGAAGCTAAGAAGTAAAGAAGAAAGCTTATATTTACCAGGTTAACATCTTATTAATGCATATTTCATACAGTGATTATTTTTTACATTGTTTATTTTGTATCAATACAATGGAAGTTGAGTTTTAGGCATGTTCTTCTCCCAAACTTTTTATTGTTTACGATTTTACTTCAGTTTTTCTTCTGTTTGGTTTTCCTCCCTCTGTGGTTTTCTGCAGAGATGATTTTCCATTCTTGATGTACTTGAACACCTTATGGCTTTTAAAAAGTTGTACCACAGCCAATCAGAGACACTTTAAAATACCTTTATATCTAGGTGGGACATTGCAGACTGATGATGTGAAGCTCTAGGCTGGGTCAAAGTAGCCCTTGATTAGGGTAAAGTCATTTTTCTATTTTCAAATGTGTATATACTGCAAAGAGGGGTGTATGGTGGCTTACTGGTTAGAAATTTTGCCTCGCACCTCCAGGGCTGGGAGTTCAATTCCCGCCTCCTCCCTGTGTGCGTGGAGTTTGCATGTTCTCCATGTGCTTTGGGTTTTTTTCCCGGTTTCCTCACCCAAGTCCAAAGACATGTGTTGTAGGCAGGTTTCCAAATTGTCTGTAGTGTGTGAATGGGTGTGTGAGTGTGTATACAGTATGTGATTGTGCCCTGTAAGGGGTTGGAAGCCTGTCCAGGGTGTCCCCAACCTTGTGCCCCAAGTTCCCTGGGGTAGGCTCCAGGCTCCCCTGTGATCCTGGGTAGGATAAGAAAATGGTACAGAAAATGGGTGTGACGATAACACACCTTCATTTATTGTCGGTTTACATTTACTAACAAATGTCTAAGAGTAATTAATGTAATTGTATACAACTTAAAATAACTATATAATTATAGCATACCTTTTAACACACACACACACACACACACACACACACACACACGACAGGCTAACATTGGCTATACTGCTATGACAGCACATTTTGCCAAGTGGGGTTTTCAATTTCAATATCGATTCCAGTGTCAATAAAGCAGATTTAGTTGTGCCGAGTTGCTAAGTCTGTTTTGCTTGTGGCACAGTGGTGCTGGATGCAGTTTTACTGTGTGCAGGGGGAAAAAGACCTCACCCTTTATGAATAGAAACAGTGCACAGAGTCCAGCACTGAAATCCACAGAGCACACATACATCTCTACCTATGTGCATACATACACGCATACATATCTACCTATGTACATGCTACATGACTTTCCTAAAGAGAAATGTGCTCACACAAAACAACAACAACAACAACAATAATAATAATATCAACAACCACAACAACATCAATAATTCTTCTTCTTCTTCTTCCTGTTATTATTATTATTATTATTATTATTATTATTATTATTATCCAGGAAAGATAAGGTAACGATAAAGGCAAAAAAACAATACTGTTCAATACTTAACTATGCAGTGACAAAGCAGTAACGAATGAGAAGTACTATGCTTACACTTAAGTTATTACTATTAACTACTAATGAATACTGGGTAATTATTTATTAAGTAATCATGAAATAATGGTTTGATAGCTCATTTTGAACTATGCAATCATTACCATCTTTATATACATATAAATATCCTGGAGTACTACTAACTAACTAACGTCTTACATACCTACTGAAGAGCTACTAGCTGATGCAGATTAGCCTGCTCTAACACTTCAGCAATTACAGTATAAATGTTTACAACCTTTATTATTAGAAAAATAAAAAGCTGTGCTTAGAGGAGGCAGAGGTCAACACACCTCGTATTCACCACTGCCTCTTCTGAGCGCTCTTTGAACCTTTATATGTGGCAGCATGTGCACATTGGACTACAAAAGAGACTAGCTAGTGTCTAGTAGGATAGATTTCTTACTTTCTTACATCATTCTTTTCTGCAGGAGGAACTGTGATTATCTAGTGCTGAATAATCACCTATCACAATCACAAAAATACGCCACTCTGTGTATGTCTTCCTTCCATTGTCTTTCTGATATCTTTTCCAAATATTACCAAATAAGTAAGTAACTTGCATATGTATGTTATGACTGAGATGTTACTGTGTCCTTCATTTGAGCTGGATCCCGCCGGAACAGGATCTAGCACCTCCAAAATATAGCACACCTGTGATGTTTTTCTATGGATCTGGCACTTCTGCAGCTGGAAGATTAAAGTCTCATGCAGTAATATTATCAAAGCAAATAGTTTTACTTTTAATTCAGCAAAAGTAAAACAGAACAACAGCAACAACAACAAAAAAAAAACTGCAGTAAAAATGCTAATCTTATATTGCCAGTGCTCCAATATTGATAATAGCCAATCAATAGCCTCTTTTACATAATGTAATCATTTCAAATTCAAAGGTCACCTGAATTTGTTGTCACAAAGCATACAGTCATGTAGCATGCATTGTACAGTGTGTCATGACAAAAAGAAAGCAGTTATTATTAACAAAATTTTTAAAGAACACTTTCTGTCAACAAGAAATATTAAATTCAGCATTAAATATCGTTGGCTATGTGGGATTCTAGACGCACTTTAACGTGTCTGTAAGTTCAGGGACCGGGACCATTCACATGCCTCCTGTCCTGCCGGATCACCACCCTCTTATTGTTCTGGGACCTGCAGATTCACAAATTAAACACTGGTCCTTCCTTAGGAGTTACTAATCCTAAATTAAACACATGCTAACGGCACTTTACTTAGCTAGTAGCTGTCCAGGAGATATATGAGACTTAGTAATTATCACTTTGTTCATACTTCATTATTACACACCCAGTGTTCATTAGTAGTTCACAGTAGTAAGATGTTAATATAGTACAACTCATTCGTTCATATTTAGTCTCAGATATAGTTATAGTTATCTGAATCATTGAGTTATTAATCAGTATTGTAAAGAGTTACAGGCCAATCATTTGAAGGAAACATGAGAGGGATAATGGAGTTATAGATTTGGTTAATAATTATAGACTGAAAATTAAAAGCTTGTGTATAAAACTTTTTCTTCTTGTTTTTGAAGGAACTCCACCCATATACTACACAAGCGCAGCAGCAACCTTGTTACCATGAAAACAAAACTATGAGTCGTAAAATGAGAACCAAATGCTACAAAACCACAAGTTCAACCTCCAGCAAATGAGGAAAAGGAGCTAATAATATTCCTGTGGACAGTTAATAGGAATACAATAGTCACAGATGACACTGGAGAGAGTGCAGTATTGGGATGTAAATGACTACACCATTACAGCACATACAGTACTGTGCAATGAAATGCTGTAGAGCACAAATGCCTTCAAAAATAATGAAATTAAATGTTTCTCCATTAAATAAAAATACTATAAAGTGCAGTAAACATTAATAAATTAAACAAAGGCAATATTTGGTGTGACGGCCCTTAGCTTTAAAAAAAAAAAGTAGTCTCAGATAGAATTAGTGTAGTTTTATAAGGAAATTAGCTGGTAAGTTTTACTGAGCATCAACCACGGTTCTTTTGGAGACTGCTTCTTATTTTTGCAGCAAAATCCAGCAGCTATCATTACGTTTTTTTTTTTTGTCTGAAAAGTCTCTCTTACCATTTAATATGCTGGTTTCTTTACTGACATACATGCATTTTTTCTGTAACATTTAATCATGTGCTGGAAAACTAATGTTTGGAAATCTAAAATGTTTTTGTACTGACTCGATAATGTAGAAGTCATAAAATACAAATCTATAACAAAGTTTGTACTAAAAAATAAATCGGGTACCTAAGACTTTTGCACAGTACTCTATATGCACTTGAAATCACCTACAGTATATCTTATAGCATATGCACGCTTTATTATACAGAAACACTCACATGTAGTGACAAGTACCATACAGACTAAATGCCAGCATCTGGCATGTGGAGAAAAAGAGCTAATAATATTCTTGGTTACACTTAATATGGAAAAAAATGGACACAGATGACTGAAATTTAGGGCCAAGAACAGACATGTGAGTTGAGGAGAAGAGGCTGGCAAATCTAGAAGATTGTACTGTGATAGATAAAACAACATGGTGGATGATGGATGATCTGCGCTGTCAGTAGGAAAAGAACGTGTGGATCTAAATCATTTGGCCCCTTCAACAAAGTAAGTGCACTTATCTTTCTAACTAATGCAGACCAAACACTCCTCCCAAGATCATGTGGGGAAGCCGTTATTCTCATCTCTTTTGTTTAGATCTTTGAAGAGGGTCATTATGAAGTCTGCAAGCTTTGTTTAGGCTGACGCTCTAATAATCAGCAGCAAACTATACAAATCACAAATCAGTGATCAGTGAAGACAGTTCTCAAATGGTGACGCCTTTTTTGGTGAAAAGCTTCGTTCTCCTGAATGCACTGAAAACAACCTGGATTCGGACAGTCGCAATAATGATGTGTTTGTAGACGCTTTACACAGAAGGTCAGTTATGGTACACTCCATCATAGATTATAATTACAGTGCAGCAGTGGTGAAATTAATTTCAGGTGGGGAGAGGAAATATACTAAATAAAACTGTTCTATACAGTTATGTAGATGTGTGACATGTTCATGCACTTTGGGTAGAAGGCAGACAGTGTTAAGCATGGTGATGCCATTAATTTTCTTATTTAATCATTTAAGGCATGATCTAGCATTAACTAATCTTGCCATAACAATAGCACATAAATTAAAAGCCTTTATGACAGTTACACTGAGAATGATTCAAATAAAATGCTAGTAAATGGTGGACAATGATTTTGTTATCTTAAGAATCGATATCTATGCTGCTTTTCTCCTTCTGCATTAAATCTCCAGTACAGGCTGTCATGTTGATACCTCTGAACTCCCTCAGTGTAGCTAGCTAGTGGTTCTGATGGTGAACCCTGTTTCTGAATAGCTGGCAACCAGTAAATGTGATTAACCAAGAGATGTGTTCATTTGATGTTGTGATATCTCTACTGACCTTTTATGAACATTATTATAGCGCAATTACAGCAACAAAACCTTATCTGACATGTGTAATCAGCTGTACTGTACAGTATGTATATCTATCTATCTATCTATCTATCTATCTATCTATCTACCCTTCTCAAGATGTAACAAATCAGAAATATGCTTTAGATGTCACTCTGGAAGTCTCAAACATCTAATGAGTTCCAGAACATCTAATGACACCATTTTTTTTTTTTTGGTCTAGTTTTCTGTTTTGTGCTTTTGTTATAGATTTTTTGGAAGAGTTAAACATTCATGGCCTCTTTTGAAAATCATCCAATAAAACGTGCACTTAATTTGACTTACACATCCAGTGCCAGCCTGATAGTCTTTGCCAGAAACACAGGCCAGATGTTCCAGGAAGCCCAAACTTTCATTATGGTTTGTTATTCAGTGGTAAAGCTCAGTTGCGTGTCTGAACTTCTGGATCCAATCGAACAATGTTTCCCCATCCCCTGCTCTCTCCATCAGGCCTTAAACACTACCAGATGCTGTACCCACCTCCACCAGTGCCATCCCACACACACACACACACACACACACACACACACACACACACACGCTGGTGAATCCAGAATGCCAAGTCAATCAGGAAAAAGTGAAAGCAGATAGTTAAAGTGCAGAGGTGTGTGCTTATTGATTTGCTTGGTTTCATCTTATTAAAAAGTCCTCTGTAAAGCTATAACCACTAACCACATAAATCAAGTAAAAAATTAACCATTCATAACTATATATAATCTTTTTTTTGTAAATGGAGGAAGCCTCAGACAGACTTACTTTTAACCACTAAAGTACAGACCCTTTTATATAAATATTTTCTATTTGAGCACATTTTTAAGTGTATTAACACATTTTAGCAAAACGTCTTCCAAAATCTTTCATGCTTAGTTTATATTATATATTTTTTTCAGATATCCTTTAAGAACGCCTTTGACTAAAGAAGAACGTATTGAAATCATTCTCATAGCTGGATTGGGAAGCGGTCGCAAGGTTGTGATGGACTTTAAAAGGAAAACATGGCGAGCACATCACATACGACACTGCAGCCAAACTTATTAACAAATTCAAAAAGACCGGAAGTGTTGCAGACCAACCGAAAAGTGAACGTCCACGAGCATCCACTGATGAAGACACAACCGACGTGATGCTGGCAAACACAGTACCCTGTGTATGGAAACTTCCGGGACACCCTTTACATTCATGGTATACTCTATATTTGTAATTACTCTGATAAATATGTATTATTAGGACACTAGCAATATAATTATTATACTGTATAATAAATGTACAGTACTTTGTTTGATAGTAAACTATGCACTGATTTAACAGAACACTTGAAACTGAATTTTAAGCTTAATTATTGTAAATTAATTACATAATGTAAACTATGTAAACTGTTAGTCAAGTGTTACCAATCTGGCCATATGAGGATGCTTACACTGAGATGCATGAAGTGTCTTTTTGAGCTGGGAGAAGACGCACAGATCTCCCAACCTCAGCTTCACTGCTTTTCGAAATCGTCTCTTCAAATTCAAGCTTTTTATCATTATTATTATTTTTTATAAAACATACTTTATTCTGAGCATAGTCCATATTGGATTAAAAATTGCTCACATAAAATTCTAATTTAAGGTGGATCTAATATCAGTATATTTAATAAATTGAGAATATACTGTATGAGATCCACAGTTGCATCATCACTGGAACACTGAGTTTGAGGTAGGAACACACCCTGATTGAGATGCCAGTTCATCGCAACACACACACACACACACACACACACACACACACATCTGAACAGTGATTTACAACTAGGGGCAATGAGTCGTCATCACTTTACATACTGGCATGTTTTTGGAAGATGAGAGGAAACCAGAGCAACCAGAGGAAACCCATGTGGACACAAAGAAAACATGCAAAACTCCACACAGACAGGAACCCATGCTCAGGACTAAACTGGATCCTTGGAGTTGTGAGGCAGCAACACTACCTACCCCCTAGTCATATCCAATTCCAATTTGTTACCTAGGTGAGCTGCTTATGCAACATGACAGGCTGACTGAATGTGTTTGGAAGAACTTACTGCCCTTTTCTGTGTGTACAGTTGCTAACAGTGCTAACAGATGCCAGTGATAGGCTAGTGACCCTCTGATCAACAGAGGAGAAAGGAACAGGGGCAATTACATTCTTTAGGAATTGGCGGGATGAGCAATAGCAATCTCTCTGTGATGAAACCTACTCTCTCTCTCTCTCTCTCTCTCTCTCTTTCTCTCTCTCTCTATCTATCTATCTATCTATCTATCTATCTATCCATCTATAGCCAATCATAGGTGTCTGCGAGCTTATGTATGCAGAAGAGGGCAGACATTGCAATTCCTCGGAGTGTGTTCTGCTGCCCTGTGATGCAGTATGAACAGCAGCTAAAAAAGACACGTTAGTCTTCACCCTCCCCAGCTGGTAGCTGTCGTATGATAGGGGAGAGCGGGCTGATGGGTTGGAATTAGTGTGACCAAATAGAGGAAAAAACTGCAATAAGAGCAACCTTTTGGCTGACACATTTCTTCACTTGAGTGAAACAAAAAAAGGCAATTATGTGTGGGCATGGTGTGATATGATTTTGAATAACAATAATAAAAGAGCCAAGATAAATTCCAGTGGGAATCAATGATTATAGGTTTCATTTTCTATTTTTTTTTCCAGAAAGAAGAGACCATATCCTACCCTCTAAATAGCTAATACTGGAAGGATTTTTTTAAATCACATCCCTTTTCTATACAATTGCCAACCAGATTTCAGTATAAACCCTTTTAAGCTCAGCTATGTTCAAATAGCTGAAAAGCGGTGGCAACTAGGATGAGCCAAAAAAAAAAATAATTCAATATGGTCATGGGTTTATTATCTGAAAAGGGCTCAAGAATAAATTTATCAGAGGTTCTAAAATATAATACTCTTGAAGGCCTACCCTTTTTTTGTATGGCTTATGACTCTGCTTTAACCTTTTCCATTTCTTTCTAGATAGAGTAAATCCCACGGCCAGATCACTCAAGGTGGAGCTGGGTCAGTTATTCTGTGTGTTTGCATTACCTCCTTAGGGAAAAGGGGCTGCGGAGAGTTCAAAGCTAAAAATGTGAGAAATGTGGGGTGAAAGAGACTCTGTGTGTGTGTGTGTGACCTCTGGGCCAGCAGAGCATAGCGTTTGATTGATGCTCAGCATGGAGAAGAAGAGAAGGCTTTGTCACTACCTACCCGGCCTCATCGAGAGAACTATTTAAGCTTTCCCGAGCTTCAGAGTGTCTGGATTTCACGTTTTCCTGCTCGGGATTTTTCACTTTCTTCCACAAACACCAACCGGATACCATTACACAAGACTATACAGGAACAACGTTGTGTAGACGTTTTACTGGAAGTACATGAGGTGTTGGTTGATAAAAATTTTTTGATAAAAATTTTTTGATAAAAAATTGGTTGATAGTGCTAAGTAAACAAGCTTCTTTCAAGTCAGCCTTTAATCCACTTATGAAGGAGAAAATGAAGGTCTCTGTGTGTTATGAATGGTTATGAATGAGAGTTTTACTTAATAGAGAAAACCTGATTTAATTTAAGACTAGGATCACAGAATGTGAGGCTTCAAAACAAGGAAATTCCTTGAAAATGGAAAAGACACTACACTAATCCAGCAGTAACTATGGACAGGCACCCTAGGCAATACTTTTATATAATTTTCAATAATTAAATGATAACTAGGTATGATGAGAATACACCCTGGATGGGATGCCAGTCCACTGAATGACACCATTCACACACACTCATTCACACCTAGGGGCATTTTATCTTAGGTACCCAGAGAACCCAGGGGAAACCCATGTGGACTGAGGGAGAACATGCATAGAAACTATACACACACACACACACGCACACACACACACACACAGTATCCAGAGCTCAGGATCAAATCGAAGAACCTGGAGCTATAAAGCAGCAACGCTACCTGCTGTGCCACCACACGACCCCACCTTTGCAACCTTTCATATGAATTGAGTTATGCAAAATATTACTACATTTGCAAGTGTGATGCGTACATGATGCCTACTTTTCTTCTATTGTTTTTCAGGTAACACTTAACACTTCTCTCTGCAACCTGACAACCCATGAAGTGATACATCAGCTACCTGTTGTGGCAAAGTGTTGTTGCCTTACAGCTACAGGGAATTCAATTTCCCAGTTCAATTCCGAATGCCTGTCTGCATGGTGCTCTGCTATGCACAGGCATCCCATCCAGGATTTATTCCCATCTCATGCCCAGTGTTCCAGGGATTGGTTCTGTCTCCTTGACCAGGATAAAGTGGCTATGGAATATGAATACAGAAAAATTGGCATGATTCCAGATTATAACCATGGACTTCAGTGCCTACATTAAATATTCCGAACATCTTCTAATTCCCTAAAACCTTTATGCAGGATTATATAAGATTATCAGACAAGTCTGCATTTATACTTAGTTTGATGTTGCAGTATTCACTGAGGTATTACTGGTATTGGTTTATGTAGCAGGTAATTAACACACATTAAATCTGTCTCTGTATATATTAACACACTGGTACTTTGAGGATGGGAGCATTAGAATCTCTTTTATGGTGGCTCTGTCATAGTGTTTTGCATTAATCACTATCCTCAGCTATTAAAGCTGATTTAATATCCACTTACACACTACTAGGGCTTAATATACAAGTGCTTGTCACTTTTTTATAATGAAACATCAATTGCAATTTATTGATTGAAAGCTGGTATTTGTGAGTTGGACTCAACATTGTGTGGGTTTGGAGCAGAAGGTAGAAGGGAGACAGGGAGGTAATGAAGTAGCTCATGTTGGCGTAATGGTTGGCTTCCTCACAGCCCTTACCTTAAAGCCTCTCAGAGGAGTAATCGTCTCTTTCCTCTGATCTCAATAACAGAAGCTCTGTCTCTGCCTTCAGTCTGTGGTGTGCCTTATACAAAGTTAATGTCTACACTTTTCACTTAAATAGAACTAGAGAGAGCCACTTAAGCAGAGCTAGAGAGAGAAAGTGAGAGACAGAGGCAGAGAATCATCTCGTTTTCTCACTCCCTGTAGTTCTGCTTCAGTCAAATATAAAAATGGTAACATCCTTGATTACAACTGTAAGAAAGAGTATTGTGTCCCCTAAAACTACTAATAGCAAGTGGTGGAAAAAGTACAGAGAAATTGGTATTGTGTCAGAATCTTACTCACTTAAAAGTGGAAGTTTGGAGGCAATACTACTGAGGCAGTCTACTTAAATCAGAAAGTATCTACACGTAATCTATTATGCTCAAATATTCATGAGAAAAAAGTTAATAATTTAGTTCATTGTGCCTGACTCTGCATGATTAGTCAGTTCATTAAGCAATTCATTAAGCAATTCTGTTCAGACAAACCTAGAAATGCTGGTTAGCTAATGTTTAGTAACCCCTTTAGAATGAACAATGACATGTTAGCAAAGAAAACTTTGATTAAAACTTAATTATCTAGCTAATTTTACAACTAAACTAGCAAGCTAATTTAAAACCCAACAAAATCTAACTCACAAAACTTAACAACCTAAAAATGTAATGAGCTAACTTACTATAGTAAGTATACTGTGGTGTTATATATAAGTATATATACTTAAAACTAGCTAGCTAATTTAACTAGCTAAATTACAAAACTTAAATTACCAAACATAAAGTTAACTTACTTCTTTATATTTGATGGTAATGTTTAAGAGTCGATATATAGCATATGTGGGAGGCAAATGAAACATCTCATTCTGTATGAGGAAAATAAGGAATATGTACTGTATGTGTTGATTTTGTATTGGTGCTGCTTCTTATTACATATATAATTTATTGGAATATTTTGGCAGAGCATTTATATCCATGCTTATGCTTATCCACACACTACAATAAAAAAAGACTACTGCATAAGAAGCACATGTGTCCCCTTCTATCTTCTCTCTCCTTGAGTCCTCTCAGAACATATAAAGAGTGGCTACATACTTCACGATGGTGGGCTTTGATTGATTTCTGGTTTATGAGCTGAAGGACATACACTATATGGTCAAATGTATGTGGATACCTGACCATCACACCTATATGTGGTTCTTCCCCAAACTGTTGCCACAAAGATGGAAGCAGACTTTTGTACTGAATGTATGAAATCTAGTTAAAAGCCTTCCCAGAAGAGTGGAGGTTATTATATTATACAGCAAAGAGGAATCTGTACTGGCATGTTCAAATAACACATACGAGTGTCATAGTCATTTGTCCACAAACTTTTGGTCATACAGTGTATGATTAAGAACTCAAGAGGCATCATGGGATGCACGCAAAGTTTTAATGTCTGTCTTACTTTAAATTCCCTGGACTTTCATTACTAACTCTTAGTCTTTCCTATTAGTTTCACTGTATATTTACTGAATAATATGCTTAAAGATTAATAAGTGTAAACCGGGAATATTAGTTGTGGGTATGTAAGTAATAAACCGGGAATGTAAGTGGTTAATCAGCTAAGCTGACTTTTAAATATTAAACCAATCCACATCACAATGGCCACTTTGATTTTTGTCTCATGGATAGTACAGAGAGCTACCTAGGAATAGCACATAGCTTATAGGGTAGTGCCAGCAGAATAATGTGAAGGACTGTAGAAATTGTAGAAACTATCATTTAAACCCAGAGGCCTCCAAATTTACTCCTTGCTGCAGATGACGCTATAAAGGGTAACACTCTATCGTTAATGCCGACTGGGTGAAAAGATATTTATCTTCCCCCATTTCACCCCTGTAATGAAGATATCACCTGCTGCAATATTACCTTCACTTGGCTAATGTCATTTCCCGGTAAAAAAATAAACGTGTTATTCTTTTACTGACCCAGACCTGTCCACAAAAATAAGTGCTACAGTTCAAGTGACTCTTTTGCAAACATATCTCCTATGTCTGCAACAAATCATGAGCTTACAGATGTTAATGTATTATAACAGCTTCCTTAACAAATCTTTTACGTTAAATCAAGTGACATATTGCTATTCTACACAGAGTCACTCAGAGGTTAGCTATTATAAACACGGACTTAAATTGCCTCAATTATAGGTCAAGGTCAGTACTACTGCATAAACCCAAATGAAATCCAGAAATGGTGAGTTCTCATTACTGCTTTCGATCATTAGTCAACTTTGGCGTTCACTTAAAAATACATCTGAAATGAACACATTCGTACCCACTTTTAGTTAACTCTAGCCTCCATTTTCACATCTTTTTAAGTTTTGTTTCAATGATGTTTTCATTCTGTAATAATTTATTAAGTTATGTAGAAAAAAAGGTGAACTCTAGTGTATAAAAGGTGCTATGATAGGAAAAGAAATAAAATAGATCTTTCAATCAATATTATTATTATTATTATTATTATTATTATTATTATTATTATTATTAATACCATCAAATTCCAAAATGATGATCATGATGATAATGATGATTATGATGGTGATTATTATTATTATTATTATTGTTATTATCATCATCTGCTCAGAATAATAATAATAATAATAATAATAATAATAATAATAATAATAATTATTATTATTATTATTATTATTATCATCTATGTGCAGTTATTTAGGGCTTGTCTGTGTTTCATTATTTTAGTTACTCCTCTTCTTCACTTCAGAAGCACTGAATAGTTCATTGTTCCAACCTCCTGCGTCACTGCCATAGTCCAAGGATGACACATTGCAACACAGTACCAGTGAGCTGCTGGGGTTTCAGGCCAGTAGTTCTGTTAAACATCATTAAAATAGCATGAAAACATTTTTGTGGAGAAGAGGAGAGGCAGGAGTCCATGTAAGCATTTATATAGTCAGACAGAGTGGTGTTCTGGAGGATCGATAACGGTCCAGAGACGTTAGCGTGCATGGATTGCATAAACAGCTCAGAAGCGGTCCAGATATGAAGGCCAGTTTGTGTCTATATCTGCCTTTGTACTGAGACATCTGCTTTCACTGCTCTCAGATGTGCCAAAGTGAAGAGACCTGGAATATTAATGTTCCCCTGGTGATTCTATCACGATTTTTCACAAGAAAAAAAAATCATATCGGTTTGATTATTCTGCGCATAAACAGACCTGCTGACCCTGGTCATGTGTGTGCTGGGATAGTGGTTTCTCACCGTATATGGCAAACTAAACAGAAACACACAGGATTATGACCCTGGACCATTTACTCAAAGTGACTGCCTTGTTTACTTTAGTGTCCTTGACAGTTTTATTTTTCTTGCTGTAATATATTAGCATGATGGGACGGCCATAGTGGCGCACAGCTACACTGAATACCTCAATCCGGAATATTTATGACACATTAACGTGTTGGGTTAACTGCCAAACTAGCTATATTACACTGAGCTGTGATGGTGAAAGGAAAGGATTTTAAAGGTTAATACTCTACTGAAAGGAATGAATCCAGGAAAATATTCCTCTTTTTCTTTATAAAGGACACATGGATTTAAGTGGAAGGACCATTTTAGTTATGGAAGAGCAAATTTTAGGACATAGAAACACTCTTCAGAGTCTCCCCAAATTCGTGTGTAATGCTGCCATGTTCTATGGTATGACACTTACGTTTGAAGACATGATTTGTGATTTATCTCATTTATTGCCTTTATTTTATTTTAGCCAGTTTCCACCTGTTAGCTGAGTCCCTCTCATAGCTATCAAACTGGGAAAGTAATGGCAAACACGTTGGTCCCTGACCACCTGCTGCATCTTTGTTTACTGCTGTAATGTCACAGGGTAGCTGAATGTGTTTAGAGGAACACACTATCTGCCCTATAGATGTCACAGATGTCTGCAATTGGCCAGCATCAATCTGAGTAATAGAGGAGAGAGAAATATCAGCTTTACCACGCAAAAAGAAGGGCAATAATGCTCTTTTGGTATCCCAAGCATGGATGACTATGGTGTTGTTGGGCTTTGGCCAGAATTCCTCTCCAAACACATACCAGTGGGAGTCAGCTTCACTGCATGACTGAACCAGTCATGCCAAGATGCTTTCCATTAACCTCTATTCATTTTCAGACATTTTCTAAATGCAGATAAATTTGACAACTTTATCATTTGGTCCATAAGCATGGCAATCACTTCATAGTTTCAACATAAGCATTTTTCTATGACAGTGGAAAGTCATAAACTAATGACTCAAAGGACTATGATGTTCGTAAAAGAAGGTTCCACATACAGTATTTATTTACCAGACTAGCAAGAAGTATTAAATCCACCCAATTAAATAATACAGCGAATTTATCCTTTCAGTGCTTTTTGCAACAGAGCTGCTTTAAAGCCCCCTGCATTGCTATCTGGCACAATCCAATAACAATTTCATAAGAGGCCCACGAGGAAGTGATGCACTTGGTTTAAAATCCTGACAACTGAAAATAGCCTAACCCTAATGAGGGCAAAAGAATGTTTACAGCAATTCATTTGTATAGTACTCTTAAACAATAGACATTTTCATTAAAAAAAAACTTTGGAGAAATTCAGACCAGAACCCTAACAAGACTAAATGTAAGTAAATGTAAATGTAAACTTCCCAGCAGAGTATAAATATTGATTTTAGTATTCTGCAGATGATTTTCTCTTTACTCTACTGTTGGAGTTGGGTTTGGTTTTTGGTATTGAAAAGACACACTCCCCAGTGCATCAGACACACTGATTTTAAGACCAGTAAGCATCACATGATTTCACGTGTCACCTCACCTTTTTAGCGCTGCTTACTTTTCAGTTTGCCCTTTAAATAAATATTCCAGATCTACAGATGTTCTCCATCAGCCTCAATTAAACCATCAAATAAACAAAAGAAAATAATTACTGCAAATGAAGTAATAATCACCAGCATGGCATCGTCTACAGCGACATTTTACTCACCCCAGTTCTCTGAGTGTTTACACTACACACTCATTGGGCTAATGTAACAGCTCATAAGACAAAAGTCAATGCAATTACCTCTATAGAGAGAGTAATACAATGTCTTCATATGATTAAAGCAATATAATAGACTACCTGATGAGGTGCAAATTTGTTCCATAATGTTATAAACACAGTCTCTTTTTCTCAACAACACTCATGTGAAGAACAGACATGCATTCCTTGAAAGAATGTTCTTGCCAAGTTACCTTGTAAGAAGGATATAAGAGCAGAAAATACTTCTATAAGAATTTTAGAGGAGCTGTGTACTTGCTTCTTGAACCAGCAGGATCCAGTTAACGTAGTTATAACAGACAGTTATTTTTGCTTAACCTATTAGCTAAACTCTCTTCTCTTGATGAAATTTGTATAATCACAACTGCCTATACTAAATCTGTCTTTGCATTATACATTTATTGCCTGTCTTATTGTATTTCAAAACCAGATTTTTAAGGTACCATTTATTTAAAAACACAAACAAAAAAGAAACTGCCTCATCCATCATTAATAAATGGCTAATTATTTTGGGTTATGGGTCTTCCAAATCACTCTTTAAAAAAACCCATAATTAAACCACGCTTGTGTTCTTCATTAATGGAATTTGTGCACTAGAAGATGATGTAAACTGAGTACACAGTAATGCATTGTATTGAGAAACCCCATGTATTGAGGCCATGTATTGAGAAACCCCATGTATTGAGGCCATGTATTGAGAAACCCCATGTTCAACCACAAAGCAAAGTATATTATTATAATCACATTACACTCATAAATTATTAATAAGAAAAATAAAAAAAAACGGTGCCAAGAACCTCAATTAGCCTCTGAAACTAACATGACCCTTTTGTGGGTCCAGACTTACATTCCTCAAGCTCATAACAACTTATATAACTTTACCATGAGGTTAACTGCAGTTACTGTGTCCTGTTTGTTTATAAGCACACTAATAATACAATCATTATGTAAATAGCGTACATATAACTGCAGCAGTCACGTCAGATTTTCTCTTGTTATTTTCTTTCTTAGGGTGGAAATGTACTATGATGTGATTTTGTAGGAAATCACATTTTAACATTAGCTAGTTAGCTGCTTTTCTTTGGAAAACTCTTGGGTGAGGTGCACTTAATAATATGCAGTTCCATAGCTTTCCAGACAAAAGATATCAGAGCTTATTCACATCTTCTGTGTATGCTTTTGGATGTTCCTGGAATCCATAAAGGTTTTGGATTTTTCAACATCATACACGCTCCTCCAGGTAACACAGTTGAAGCTGATCAGAGTCTTCACTTTCTTCACTTCCACAATGCCCAACACACTGAAGGTTCTGGAAAGAGATTGGGCAGCAAGACTTCTCCCTATGATGGTGTCAGTGTTAGGAATTTGAAATGGATCCCAGCCCCCCACTCTGCCTTAGGTTACAAATCCCACCAGTATGTTATGATGAAGCCTTAATTTTTCAGAACATTGTCCTCTACTTTCCATCCTCAACTCTGGATTTAGACACCTTTGGATTGCATGACACTCTATACTTCAATTAGATGAACTTGCAGCTGTTGTTCAGGCACTCGGGGAGGCCCAGCCATCTCATGAGACCCTCTCCAAGACCCTAACTGCTGAGATTAGCACTTGGTATAGTAGGAGTAGCAATGAGATTCTGGGTAGCACTCACTGCTGGTACAGCCATGTTTTAAAGTACCCTGGTTGACCAGACCAGTCTACTGACTTCAATCAGCTGTCCAGCTTGGTACAGGTGGTTTGGATGGATGTTTTTTCCCCCCAGAGTGCTGTCAAACACCTAGGCATAAACTTTAAAATAAATAAATAAATAAATAATTTTTTTTGTTTTTTTTTTACCAGCTTCTTGGCAATCATTGGGGTGGTTGTTCCTGCAATGGTAAAATGGAACCTAGTACAGACTCTGTGGTACTTGTTAGGTCATATGAAAAAAGCCTTGAAAGATGGTTGGCATTGTGCATTGCCAGGGAGAATGATAAGATGGAGAACTGGTCTATTTGCTTGGAATTCTTCTCCTTTAGGATCCAAAACCCGTCTTCAATTGTCCACTCCTTTTGGATCCTGCCCTTGCCTAGATGATTCACAACAAACTCACACAGGCATAGAAGGAGTTTAGGGCAATCTTTATAGACTTTATATGAAATGCTGCTAGGCCTTGCAATAGAGATTGCTCTATGGGCATCCTCTCACACGTTCCTCAGCTGAAGGTCCGACATGTCAAGATCAACTTCTTGCTTCAGAGGATCTACTAGAGAACTACATTCTCCCAATTCCTAGGACATCAAGGCACTCTGATGGTATGCTGATCTGTTGCACTCTCAAGTGTACTGGTATATCCATTTGTCCTGCATCTGTAAGCTTCTAATGATGACCCCTAACTGAATGAAAACATGAATTCACTCTTTCACTGAATTCCAGTCAGTTGGCAAACATTTGTTTTTCTAATCTTGTGAAGTATAAAAATAATTGTGACTTACTGGATATCATTGGTATACCTGCCTTCTGCAGTGAATAAACCTGGTAAGGCATGAAGTGCTCATAATTTTAACTTTTGCTCCATTAGTTTTGATATATTTATTGTCTGCGTGTGTGTGCGCACGTGGCAGTAAATTCTATGTCTGTCTTAGTCTTTTCATGGTGGTAAAACCTGCTAAAGTTCCACCTGCTCCTCTCAAAGGAGCCACAGAAAAACATGTCACCTGGAGAGCACCCAGAGAACTGGCTGTGTCTGGAAAAAGAGAGGGAGAAAAAGTATAGGAAAGTGGTGAGGGAGGAAGATAGCAGTGAAATAAGACTGAAGACAGAAGGATGGAAAGACAGCAAGCAATGCAACGGCAATGCAATAAAACACAATGTGTGTGTGTGTGTGTGTGTGTGTGCATGTGTGTGTGTGTGTGTGTGTGTGTGTGTGTGTGTGCCATTGTGTAAAGGGACATTTCTCTTGTGCCAGGAGACAGATACAGCCAGACAGAGGAGGAGGAAGGACAGACATGACGGAACATTTAGTGCTGTGTGGGGAAAGGGCTCCCTCAGGAGCATTCACCATCACTCATACTACACTTAACTGGCTGTCCTCTCAAACACACCACAGTCTGGATAGCAGTGTACATGTCAGTCTATGCATGAACTGTAAATTAAAGTATTCTCAGTGACTATACAAGTCTGAAGCTGGTCAGACATATTTACCATTCCTAAAATTTTCCTCAATTTCTATGGATTGCAGGACAGGAGAGCAATACTGGTGCATTTTCAGAAATATAAAACGTTTATTCAAATAAGAGTTTATATTTAGAGGACAAGGAAGAGCTTAGGAGAAGCTGGAAGAGTGAAGTTTCCAGGATCATGGAAAGGCCTTGCCCTTATAAGCTTATTCGAGTTGCATAATGTTTGAAAGATCAACTTTGGTCACAGAGCCTTTCAGAAGCAAACCATTGCTATTCATATTAGAGACCTAATATGACATAATGAGACATAATGTAAACGTTCTTAAAAATTGCAAATGTGAAGAAATGTATCCTACAACAACACCATGCTTTGTAGCAGGATATTTCATGTGAAATTGCCTGTGTAACAGATTTATTTATTTGTTTAAGGAGAGTAACTGATGTTTGCTTGGGCATGTATTGTTTGGTGTCACTTGAAGTATCATTAGCTAATGTAGCTAGCTGTGTTAGCTAGGCAATGTTCTGTGCAAATATCATCTAGAAAATAGCACCTTATTAAGCAAGGCACATTAGTTGTACTGAAAATCATTGTTTACAAAACTGTAAGTATATATGAAACTATAGATCATAATGAAGGGGTCATCAGACTTCCATGGCCAGTGTATGAAGGCTAATAATAATAATAAAAAAAAGTAATAATAATAAATAATAATAATAATAATAATAATAATAATAATAATAATAATAATAATCTGACAGCTTTAATTATTATTATTATTATTAACAAATATTCAATATATTTATGTCAGGAAAACCCAGGTGGGATCTGTTGAGAAATTACAGGGTTGAGAACCTGTGTCATAGTGTATTATGGTTTCAGATGATAATGTCATATCACAACAAACCAGTGACTACATTTCCCATCCTGCATTGCGGCCTACAAACATGGCCGCCATGGACAGTCAACCTGGCAGATAAACTTGCCCTGCCATTCACCACCTATTATATGCAGGCAAAGAGGGTGGCCCCATCACCAGAGCTCCAACCTGAGACCCATAAGGTGGTCTCACCTGCAAAGCTCAAGCCGAAGGTCAACATGGCGACCACATCTCCAGAGCTCCAACCTGAGACCCACGAGGTGGTCTCACCTGCAGAGCTCAAGCCGGAGGTCAACGTGGCCACCTCATCTCCAGAGCTCCAACCTGAGACCCACGAGGTAGTCTCACCTGCAGAGCTCCAGCCAGTGGTCAACGTGGCAACCTCATCTCCAGAGCTCCAACCTGAGACCCACGAGGTGGTCTCACCTGCAGAGCTCCAGC
>JANDJT010000012.1:12073030-12085378 GCA_024331685.1 Stegophilus panzeri
TATATATAAAATGTATAACCTGTTATAGTCCAGGTTTATTACCGCAGTAAGATTATTAGAAATCATTGAGGGACAGAGATAGATGGCTAATTCTGTGTTTGAAGACCAGTGACAGCCTGTAGTGACTTTGTGCCTTATGGAACTGTTTAATCTCTATTATTTTGAATAATTATTTATTATTATGAATAATAATAATAATAATAATAATGATAATAATTACCGTGATTGTGAACACACATAGTAACTTTCTAATTAAGTTTGCCTTGTAAGGCATACACTGTTATTTATTGGCTAGAATTAACTTCAATTGTAAAAGTATAGAGAAAGAACAGAGAAAAGAGTTGGCTTGAAATTCAGCCATCCACCAAAGGACTTGATTTATTTGACAGTGCCCAAAGAAGAACATTTCAGCCAGAGGTCTTTTCTTTTTTTGCTCCGGTAGCCTCAGCCAACATCTTTTATTCCTTTGTAATAATACATAAAGCAGAGTTACAGCGGTGCTCTATAATTCATTGACTATTCTCTTTATAGAGGGATGTGGAGAGGCACAAATCACTTCATTGCAGTAATGAGCACCAACAATGGGCAAAAAGGATCACAGGCCTTTTCACTCTTTTGAAAAGAACAAAAGAATAGGTGATACTTAAAGCATTTTTCTCTTTTGTCTGACTTCCTCACATATCTAGTGGATAGAAAACAAATATCATAGCAGACTTCCAAAGCCAGCTAACGTGCAAAAGTAATCAGTCTGCACCACTCATCCAAGGTCTCTCCGTTGATGAGTTTTGTATCAGGATGACATCAAAGCAGAAGGAAAAAGACTTAGAACCTGTAATTTCTTTGTAATCTACACCCTTTTCTAACTTGTTTACAAGCACCAATGCCTTGGATAGCATCTTTTCACAATGAACGATTTAATTGGTACGATAGCTTTAAACTCTCTGTTTTTTTTTTTTTAAATTCATAATTGCCTCACTGATGCTCTTCTCATAATAAAGCACAAAGAAGTCCAGCTACAATAGTGCACTTTGCTGAGTTTACTGACATTCAGAGCTCAAGTAAATAAGTCAACAAAGCCTCTGGCACTGAAAGTTTACTGAGCTCCCAAGTTGGAGTTTGCAAGCTAGGAAAGAGCATGCAATGATAAAATGGCTGAATAAAGGGGAGAGCTACACTTTATTTATTTATTATTATTATTATTATTTTTTTTTTTTTTACAAAGTTTATACAGAATAACTCTGCAGTAGGAGGCCATCCTGAGTTTAAAAACAAAGATTAGCCAAGTATCGAGTAAACGAAAAACAAAGAAGCCTGAAGGGGGAAAAAAGCGCTTTACCATTCTTTACCAGTTTGTAGATTTTCATAAGGGCAGATTTTCATAAACGATTCTATGGAACAGCCATGAATAAATGATGGTGTAGCAATGCTGAAAATACAAAGCTGCAATTTTGTAACACAGCAGCCAGAGGCAGTACATGCAAGTCTCTTGAGGCTGTTCAACAAATCAAGGTCAAAATCCACAAAGGGGAATTCTTTACTGGTAAAACAGGCAAAGATCCAAACCAACCGATACTAGACACAAGGCAACAGGAGAAACTAGGACTAGAAACTATAAAAGGAGTAGAACAAGGGTAAACATGGCTTGGAATAACAGTATACACATGCAGGACTTAAAGACAGCAGACAAAAAAAGGTTTAGATATACACCCAGTGGAATAGAGACACAGTGAAACAAATGACAAAGAACAAGTGAAAAATCGTTATATGTAATTATTTAGTATAAAAATGATTTATTTTAACCAACCTAATATCATTGTAATAATTACATATTTAAGGTTTCTTTAATTCATGCTGAAGGTCTTAATAACTATCAGTAAGTAATCAATTATTATTATATAATTCTTTTTCACTAATAATCTGTTTAAACAAAAGGTAGTGTAGATTTGAAGATGTCATATAAACAATTCCTCCGAATACATCCATAAACACAAAAATACTCAAAATAAATTCATTTGACCACATAAGCAATACAATTAATCACAGATGTAGATACAGTACTTTATGTACTCATACAATAAATGTCTACAGTGTGCAGTAATTTCATCAACTCTGGCAAAATATTCTCATCACACCTTGTCTCCATTCTTGCTTTACAGAGAATTAACAACAAATATCCCAAAATCCCAAATCCCACACCTTCATCCTAGAATCAAATTAGGCACTGTATTGGATTTTGGCATTTGTGCTATAGCAGTCTATGATACTGGTGCACATATAGAGATGGTGTTCCCCTTTGGGCTCAGAATATCCACTATAGATGGATGGAACATATTTTTTAAACAAATCTTCAAATCTTCTACACTGAGAAATTGAAAGCAGCATATTACATAAGAGACCACTTTTCAGACAAAAACCACAATGAAGGCTGCTGGATTTTGCTGCAAAAATAAGAAGCAGGTGCGACAGTCAAAATGTCCAGAAGAACCGTGTCTGCTTCTGCAAGATGCTCAATAAAACTTATAGCTCATTTCCTTGTAAAACTGCACTAATTGTACTGGAGACTACTATTTTTATTTTTATGTCACACCAAATATTGACTTTGTTTCATTTAATACTGCACTGTAAAACCGCATAGTTCATTTAACTCAAAAAATGTGAGGAAACTAATTACCCCAAAATTTTTAAGTTGATAAATCAATTTCTTTAAGCCAAATGCACTTAAAAATAACAAAAATTTAACTCAAACTTTGTAATTTAATTTTTTTTTGTTATATTTAAGTGTATTTGGCTTAAAGAAATTGATTTATTAATTTAAATAGTTAAATAATTAGTTTCCTAAAATTTTTTTGAGTTAAATGAACTTATCCAGTTTTACAGTGTGTTTACTGCTCTTTACAGTATTTTGTTTAACTGTAGAAACATTTGATTATATTACTTTGAAGGCATGTTTGCTCTACAGCATTTCTTTGTATGTGCCTAAAACGTTTGCACAGTAATAATGTAACTCTTTTATTCATATGTTGTATTACAGCCCCTTGCTGGACTATATTAGAGGTTAACTGGAGGACATCCTGCCACCTTGTGGTTCTGCTGTCCACTGCAATAAGCCAATAAAGGTCTCAACCCACACACCATCCAATGAACTCATGTATGCTCTCTGAAAATTTCAACTAGTATTTGAGCCAAACATGTTTGAAGAGTAGAAGACTGGGACTGTTTGGTAAACAGATGAGCATGGGTACAAAATCCAGTGTCAGTACTGATTTTGGCAGTGAATATGTAGTCTTTAATATTTAGTCATTTGATTTGGTTACTTTTATTTTCATTAACATATAAAAATATTAACTATAATGTTGTGTGTCTTGAAATTTTCAATTTATTAGCACCCGAGAAGTATGGAACTTGGTCAAGGCCCTCAAACAGCGAGATATTTGGGAAAAGAGTAAAACACAACTTGGGAGAAAATATGAAAACTTTAACTTTTTCACATTTCGCTCAAATTTTTTTTTTTTTTTTTTTTTTTTTTTAAGTTAGCAAACAGCAAATGCCTTAATTTTCTGTATTTTATTTTACTTTGCAAAATGTGGTGGTTTCCCCAAAGCATTTCTCCTTCTTTGATGTGCTTTGGTTAAATGAAATATTCAAGCAATCATAAAAGTGTGAGCATTTAATACTATTATTTTAATGATAGAGTAAATGATAGTAAATGATGGTATTATATAAACTTAATAAAAGTAATTAAAATGTCATCAGTTGTGCTAGTTCTAGCTAGCTAGTATATTCACTGCCAAAATACAATTCGCCTAGCATTAAAGACACTAAAAAGCAATCTTTTTTCCAGCTGATAAATGTTTTATCACTCAGTTTTAAGATTTTGTGCTAGTTAGCAGAAGGCTGTGAGTTCAGATCACATGACCGCTATAAAGCAACTGTTCACTGTGTAGCTACAGTTGTCTGTAAGTCACTTTGGGAAAACAGTTAATAAAAATGAATACCCCATGATGCATTGTTTAAAATTTGACATTAATAATTCATCAGTTACATTTGAATGTAAAAGTCACTCATTTATCTTTAGCAGCTGATTTAACTTGGTCAGGGCCGCAGGGGTTCTGGAGCCAATCACATGATCACTGTGCACCATGCACACACACATTCACACCACTGAGCAAATTAAAAGTAACCAGTCCACCTACATGTTTTTGGACAACAAGAGGAAACCAGACAACCAGAAAAACCGCACATGGACAAGGGGAGAACTTGCACAGAAACTAAATACAGACAGTAACCTGAGCTCAGGATTGAACCAGGGACCCTGGCACTGTGAGGCAGCAACACTACACACTGTTCCAATGTACTGACCCATGTAAAATTAAAAGAATTCAAATAAATGTATCACTTGAGTAATGTGTTCAAGTCTACACCTACGAAACAAAAAGAAGAGGAAAATGACTCAAGATTTTATTGAGCACTCACAAACATCCGGGTACACTATATAGCCAAAAGTTTTTAGACACCTGATCATCACACCCATATGAGGTCCTTCCCCAAACTTTTTCCACAAAGTTGACAGCACACAATTGTATAGGATGTCTTGTAGCATTACAGTTTCCCTTCAGTGGAACTAAGGGGCCCAAATATGTTCATTCATAGGTCCATTAAGACACAGTTTGCCAAGGTTGGAGTTGAAGAACTTGAGTGTCCTGCACAGACCCCTGACCTCAACACCACTGAACAGCTTGGAGATGAACTACGCCCAAGGACTCCTCACCCGACATCAGTGCCTGACCTCACTAATGCTCTTGTGGCTGAATTGGCAAATCCCAACAGCCATGGTCCAAAATCTAGTGGAAACCTTTGCAGAAGAGTGGAGGCTATTATAGCAGCGAGGGAGACTGGAATAGGAAGTTGAAAAAAGATGCCCACAAACTTTTGGGCATATATTGTATGTTCCATATAGGAATACTTTTTGATTACTAAATAGTTAAAACTTTGACATAAAACACACATTATGAACTTATACATAAAATTATTCCTACATCCTCTTAAACTGCTTTGCACATGAGAGGGCTGTTACATTTTTTGTAGTTATTATCTTTTTGTACTAGTGTGTGTATTATTGATCCTAGTTAACCAACTTAATCACCTAGTCAACTTGCTACCTAACTTTAATTTAATGTACCATCTCTGAGACACAGGTAGTTCCCATGGAAATACACAATAGAACTATACTAGAATACAGTGCAGACAAATTTAAGATACATGAAATACATTTTAAAAAGTTATAAAACTATAAAATAATATACATGCAATTCCGGACACACAGCTAAAGACCTCAAAAGCTTAGATATTTTGACAGTAGTCGAGTCAACACCACTACTAGTTTGATGCCATGTTAGCTATGGAGTGAGGAGAAAATTCTCCACACAACTATGGAAACCCTTTGAACAGATGTTCTTCTTTAAAATTAAACATCAGCTCGTTTGACCTCCTACAGCCTCAGGAGCACATTGCACATCTGATGATGGACTTCCATCTGAAATGTTCTGTTTCTCAACACATTTTGCCTACTACTACAGAAACTTTTGACATTAACTTTTGACATTAGAGTTGCTGCCTAGATTTATATATAGACACACATCCATCATAGTCTGAGCAACTATGACCATAGCTCTCACTATAAAGCAATATTATCCAGATCCAGGCATGAGTTGTTGGTTTAGATTCAGTGCTCTTACCAGTATTACTGGCTTAACTCCATAGATTTGCAGATTTCAACCCCATGCAAATCATCCACATGCAGGTTGTGCAGTATTAAAGCTTCCTTAAGAACATGTGAACTTGGCTGAGAGACCTTGAAGCAACAAATGAAGCAATGCGCCTTCCATTAATGTGTAAAGAGTGTGGTGCTGAAGAGACAGAAGAGATATGTGCTCTCTATTAAAGTCAAACTTCCTCTGGTGTATTGTGACCTGTGTGTCGTTTCTTATGCCCTGTAATTCAAGTTGGTGCAGTGGAATAATAAAGCGTTTTTCTGTGATGATGTTCCAACACCATAGCTCCAGGCAGAAGCTTAGTCTGCGGCGCACAGGATCCAAAAAAAAAAAAAAAAAAGAGAGAGAAAAAAAAAGCAAGCCAGTCAAAATGAGAAAAGTGGCCCTGCTGTAGCCCAAGGTAGGGAATAAATTGCAGATTATAACTAGCAGTGCCAAGCACAAACAGCATAAGAAATGGTTTAAGATTCCCTCCTTTTATATCAGACTCAAATCTGACAGGTCTGGCCATTAAAATAATTATTTCATGCTGCTATTGTCAATTTTGTTTTATCATAGAAAAGGTATGACAGACTCTCTTTCACTGTGCTCAAACATGGCTAGATTATGCTTTTTAAATGAAAATGGAAGTTGGAGTTGTGCAGTCCCTAGAAACAAAATGCTTATTAATGCACAATTTTTCTTTAACTTATAGGTCTCATTGCCTGGTTCCTCAATCACGTAAATACAGTACATGTAAGTAAACCCATACATATATATGTCTTGATGACTTTGCTGTGGCAGAACACAAACCCCACTCCCCCAGCAACAATCTGGAATGTGGAAGTGTAAAGATTCAAAAGCCTTAATTTATGCCCAATAAATGAATTTCTTTTTTTTTTTATTATTTGCTTGTTCTATCTTTAATTTATGCCCACACTGTCATGGACATAAAATTTTATTGAAGTGATGTACAAATAAAACTTTTATTATTAACCCCCCTGAGCTAATGATCAATAGGCTTCAGGGAATACTCTATTAAATGAGACTGCTCCTGCTGCATTATGGAAGCGAATTTCAGGGATAAAGACTTAATTACAGTCCACACGTGAACAAATAGGACAACGGCTCAAAATCGTAGTCATCGTAGTAACCTTTTTTTTTTTTAATATAAATAACCTGGTGAAAAGATAATGGAGGATTTCTTTCAGTGACACAATTTCAACACATGTCAATTTAACCACAAACTTTTATGTCAAGCCCTGATATAGAAAGTATAAATCCCTGATGCCTGTCTGTATTTCCACCTTGTAGAAACAAGACTAGTCTGATATTACATTTTGATATTTATTTAAAGCTATAAGATGTAAGATTTTGGACTTTGACCCTCTCTGGTAGAAAAATATTATTGCAAGCAACTTGTGAAAGAACATTTCATAACATGGGCTGGGCTGTGCTGTGCTGTTTACCACTGGCTCTCACATAGCTACGTATGAGTGTGCAAATTCAAAGAGATTTCAGGGCTGCATCCCAAACTGGATAATGCACACAAACTAGTATGCCTAAATAGTAATGACACCAATGGTGAACTGACAAACTATTCATTATGGTAGTATGCAGTTTGGGAAGTAGGCCAAGTGTCAAGGATATAATTAAATACTGCTGTTTCCTCAGTATTACAGAAACATTATGAGAATAAAAAACTTTATTTTATGTATCAATGAGACTGTCAGAGTTACAGGGTATTAAGGCGAAAGAGTATAACCTCTTAGTTTCTCCACTGTAATCTCATAGAAGGGTGGTGTGTTGACATCTATCTGCATCGGAGATGGCTCTGCACATCTACAAGACTCTAGCTAACTATCTAAAATACAGTGTAGAGAACAAATCTATCACTTCTGGTCATTTCTGAGCTACAAATCTACAGAGAAACACACAAACACATTCCATAGTCACTAACCAACCATCATAAGTTCTCACTTAACACTTCATGACTGGGTAATAAGGATAAATCGTCTGACTATCATTAACTAGCTTCCAAGCAACTACAGAACAAATAAATACCTAACGTGTTAAGCTAGAATAAAACTTTAGCTAAAACTTCATCAGTCCTGAATTCTTTTCCCTATAAATACTAGACTCTATCACTCATAGGCTCCCATTTGATTTGCTTACAATCTCACACTCTCACCACCTTGGCTGAAGCTCCTTCCAGTCATCTGGTAGTCTGACTTATTTTGTGCCTAAAGTCAGGGTGGGATGATTTTTGACTTCTAGGAGTATAACGTATGACATACGACATCTTTTCCTGAAACTTCAAACTTGACACCCTGGACACACCGCTAACTGTGAGTTACTATTACAAGATTTTCAGGACAACTCGCAGCAGCTCAATAACATCAGATTCTAGAATATTTTTGTCCCCTGACTCAATAATCATGTTTATTTTTTTTAACAACTGGGGTATTAGTGGATTAAACTATGTTACTGATACAAATATATTTTTAAATGGGCAACATATTGGCGCAGAGGGAAGTGTTGCCACCTCACAGCTTCACGCGCCCTGGTTTGATGCTGAGCTCCGGTTACTTTCTTTGTGGAGTTTCTGTGCATGTTCTTTGAAACTGAAAACTGTTCCATTTACTGTACCGCTTATCCAATACAGGGTCGCGAGGAGCCTTGAGACTATCCCAGGGGACTCAGGGCACAAGGCAGCGCACACCCTGGATGGCATGCCAACCCATTGCAGGGCGCAATCACACACGCACACACACACTATGGACAATTTAGAGATGCCAATCAGCCTACAACGCATGTCTTTGGACTGGGGAGGAAACTGGAGTACCCGGAGGAAACCCCTGAAGCACAGGGAGAATATGCAGACTCTGGTGGAGGGCGTCAAACCCCCAACCCTGGAGGTGCGAGGCAAACATGCTAACCATGAAGCCACTATCCACCCCCCCGGAAATAATATAAAATATAATAAAATATGAAATAAAAAGAAAATCATTCAATCAAATTTAATGCCAGTGTGGTGCACAAATATACACATTATAGGCTGGAGCAGAATATGGAGATTAACACAGCGTACAAAAAGGTAACTCCTTTTCAGCAATTAAACCAAGATTTAAACTAATCTTCAGACATTTCTGAAATATTTCAGATGTTAAATTCAGTCATTAAACGATGAGGTGTGTTCATTATACACAGAACTTTCCCACTTGTACGTTAATGTAAATCTTAGCAGCACTAAGTTCACTCAGGAATGTATTAACCTTAGCCTCTTTTTGGGGGGGAATAATCCATATTCCGAGTAGGGGATCATTTTCAGGACTAAACACCGCAGCTATTAAACAAGACAACGTTCTGCAAGTAAACAATATAACTGATATAAATAATACCGCTTCTTGTTCACTGTGGTAGTTCCACGAGGTTGAGCGTGTCCGAGGGCTCTGTAAACTGACGTCGTCATTTTTCTGGACACCCCTCTCGGAGTTTGTAGTTCAACCTGCGGAATTTAAAGGCAAAATGGCGACAGGGTGATGGATGGCAGCCGAGTATCCAGCAGTTAACCGAGTGTCATGGCGATCTTGTCGTTGCCTACAAATTTCCAGCGTCGGAAAGGTAGGTTTGATACTCGGTTACAAGCGTCCACCATTATGTATTTAGCTGATATTTAGCTGTAATGACCGCCGACAGCGCGGTTGTGTCCTTTAGGGTTGGAGTCCTTGGGATGAAAGCTCAAAGACACGGTTGTGGTGGAAATGCAGAAAATGGCCAAGTCAGTGTGTGTTCCTGGATGCATAGTACTGTAGTGTTGAGTCTCTATACTGAGCATAATGTTGGCACTCAGCATGGAGTAATATTTTAGTGTCATCCCACTTAATCAGACTTGCTGAGGCCATTTAAGTTTTCTTAAATCAGCACAATATAGCATCATATGCTCATCAAGTTTTCACTGTTTAACACACATGATCCAGTTTATAATCCTTTATTATTATTATTATTATTATTATTATTATTATTATTATTAAATACTGATTTGGATCAGCTATGTTGGAGTATGGAAAATTCGCTGTGATAATTAATCCTCATTAGCAAAAGTTTCACTGCTACTGCAAGCATGCAGACTTTCACTGTTTTCCTTCTGGGAACATATTGTATTATATCCATCCATACAAGGCTGGTGGTGTCAGGATGTACCTGGAGTGCTGTCAGTCACTAAAAAGCCAGAAGATTTGGCCCAGGATGTCAAACTTCAATCTCTCCAGTCTATCTGAGATTTGGGATCTGATACTTCAAGCAAAACCTCAAAAAGCTATGCACAATGGATGTTCCCTGCTGAAAAACAAACAAAAAAAACAACAGAAACCTTCATAGAATTTGTAGTGGTTTTAATGGTTATAAATGGGAATTGTGCTGGTTTTAATGGAAACTGTAATGGTCGCTGTGGGTCTCTACTGGTAATTTGTTGCCTTCTATTGGTGGCATGTTATGTCTAGTGGATACCATTAAGGACCAATAATGGTAATGGTTAGCTGATGGTTGGTAATGGTATTTGTAGTGGAAACCATTAGAATGTCTGTCATGGTTTCTGTTGTTGTGTTCCCCCCCAGCAGGGCCATCCTGTAGCTCAGTAATCTGAAGGCAAGTCTTTTGTTGAACATTCAAAACACATTCTTTTCAAAACCCATTTGGCATAGCAAGGCAGCGAGACATTAAGTGTGGTGGAAAATTGTTAAATATCTATGGCTTCAAGTGCGTAAAACAGCTGGCATTGACTCTGCAAAAGCCCAAATAAAGTGAAAACCATTATTATGGAGAGCAGATTTATAGATAAAGGGTATGTTGCATGCTATAAGCAGTCATTAGCTTCAACTTAGAAAGACCAAGAGTCATCTAAAAGGTTTAAAAATGAGCCTGGAGAGATAAGTGTGTCTGCATGCACAATAATAGTTTGTGAATGGGGTTCTCTTAGCAGCCAAGGAGCCTTTTAAATGTAAAAGAGAATCCGCAGAACCCCCTCGGCCTATATTTATTTTATGAGCTATCCAAATATCAGACTTATTATTCAGATGTGTACAATAATGTGCTGACTGTTTACTGGAACCACACTTTCCAGTGATCTTTCCACATTAGGCCCATTAATCCATTTAGTTCAGATAACCCATGTAATTAAAGTGACAAGTCAAACAAGCTATAATAACTCTTATAATAACAAATAAAACTTTGATAATGGTGGGTTGTGATTTCAACCACTCTAATAAAACACAAAACAAACAAACAAAATCCATGGGGGAAAAGAAAGTACAGTCCTTCGATTCAATAGTCTTATTTATCAGGGTGTAAATAATAATTTTGTGTTCCTCACCAACTTCTATAAACAAACAAATAACATCATGTGACAACAGTAACACATTTCAATGTGTATTCATTTTCCCCCTATAAAGGAAACCAAAATTCATAAACCAGGTGGGGGAAAACTACAGCCAGGTCCATAAGTATTTGGACAGTGGTGCAATTTTCATGATTTTGCCTCTGTACACCACTACAAAGGACGTGAAATGAAACAGTCGATATGTGATTGAAGTGTAGACTTTCAGCTTTAATTCAAGGGGTTGAACAAAAATATTGCATTAACCGTTTAGGAATTACAGCCGTTCGCTCTATTTCGCAGGCTCAAAAGTAATTGGACAAATTAAGATAATTATAAAAAAATAAAGATTAGTTTTTAGTACTTGGATGGAAATCATTTGTGGTCAATGACTGCCTGAGGTTTGAAACCCATGGTCATTACCAAATGAGTTTCCTCCCTTAAGATGCTTTGTCAGGCCTTTACGCAGCTGCTTTCAGTTGCTGCTTATTTGTGGGTCTTTCTGCCTTCAGTTTGTCTTCAGTATGTGAAAAGCATGCTCAGTCAGATTGAGGTCAGGTGACTGACTCTTGTGCAGACTCTGACATGCTGACATTTAAGAACATTCCATTTCTTTGCCTTAATAAGCTCTTAGGTTGCTTTTGTGGTATGTTTTGTGTCATTTTCCATCTGTACCAGTTTGCTATCCTATCAGTTGTGCAGTATTTGACTGAATCTGTGCAGAACATATAGCTGTATACACTTCAGAGTTCATACTGCTACTTCTGTCATCAATAAAAACAGTGATTCAGTTCCAGTGGCAGCCATATATGCCCATGCCATAACACTTCCACCATGTTTGACAGATGATGTTATGCTTTGGATCATGGTCCCTTCCTTTTTCCATACTCTCCTCTTCCCATCATTCTGGTACAAGTTAATCTTGCATTAAAACTGGGCAGGCTTATTTATTTTTTAAATTTTTTTTTCTTTTTATATTTTATTTATTTGTTTAATTTTTAACTTATTTATTTATTTATTTATTTATTTATTTACTTATTTATTTTTAAAGCAAAGTATAATTTGTCCTTTCTGTTCTTGAGTGTGCATCTTGAGGTAGACCCTCTGTATTTATGTTTACAGTGAGGGAAATAAGTATTTCAAGCGTCAACATCTTTTTTTTTTTTTTTTTTTTTTTTTTTTCAGTAAATATATTTCCAATGAGGTTATTCACATGAAATTTTC
>JANDJT010000012.1:12085478-12113996 GCA_024331685.1 Stegophilus panzeri
CAGTAAATATATTTCCAATGAGGTTATTCACATGAAATTTTCACCAGACTTCAGTATTAACTCAAGAAATCTGGAAATCTAAAGAATTCACAACATTAAAGTCTATAAATAAAGTTGTGTGATAAAGTGGAATGACACAGGAAAAAAGTGTTGAAGACATTAAGAAAAAGCAGTTCTCCAAGGCAAGGTAAGGCAAGCAACCATCTGATATCGGTAAGTAATTATACCTCATATCTGTGCAAATTAATATCAACTGGGTTAGTAAATTGATGGTCTTTAAAAAGGCTTTTCGTTACCAAGGTGTTACACAAGAAACATCTCATGATGGGTAAAAGCAAAGAGCTCTCCCAAGACCTTCGGAACCTCGTTCTTGCAAAACATTTTGATGGAATCGGATACAGACATATTTCAAAACTTCTGAATCTTCCAGTAGGCACCATTGGGGCCATTATCCGCAAATGGAAACATCAATCCGTCATCAACCGGCCATGAACAGGAGCTCCTCACAAGATTTTCGACCAGAGAGTCAGAAGAATAGTCAGAAGAGTAGCCAAAGAGCCAAGGACCACTCAGAAAGAGCTCCAGAAACACTTGGAGGCAGTAGGTGCCATGGCCTCTATGCACGCTCACCCCGCAAGATTCCATTACTAAAGAAAAGGCATGTCGAAGCTCATTTAAAGTTTGCTACAACTCCTTTGGACAAGCCTATGAAATACTGGGAAAGTGTAGTCTGTTCAGATGACAGCAAAATGGAACTTTTTTTTTTGGAGAAGAAATGGCACTGCACATCACCCTTAAACACTTTACCAACAGTGAAGATTGGAGGTGGAAGCATCATGGTGTGGGGCTGTTTTTCATCACATGGTACCGGCAGACTTCATATAATTGAAGGAACGATGAATGGAGCCCTTTACTGGGAGATTCTTGAGAAGACTCTGCTGCCATCCACCAGGATGATGATGAGACGTGGGTGGACCTTCCAGCAGGACAACGATCCAAAGCATACAGGAAGGAAACTCTCGAATCAAGGTGTTAGAATGGCCCAGTCAATCACCTGCCTTGAATCCAGTTGAACAAGATTTAAAGACAATATGTTTAGAAGAATGGGCCAAAATCACACCTGAATACTGTGACCGATCAATTTCTTCATGCAGGAAGTGTCTTGAAGCTGACATTACATTCAAAGGCTTCTCAACGAAGTATTAAATAAATTTCAGTTGCCGTGTTCAGTACGTTTTTCCTGTGTCATTCCTCTTTATTACACATACCTTCATTTTTGGACTTTAATGTTTTGGATTTCTGTATATGTGTGGATTTCTTGAGTTAATACTGATGTCTGGTGAAAATTTCATGTGAATAGCCTCACTGGAAATATATTTACTGAAAAAAAATGGTGATGCGTTCACTTTCTCCCACTGTATAAAGGTGTCTCTTGATTGGATAGAATGGGCTTTTTCCTAGCCCCCCTTTTATGAAAGCCATACTTGTTCAGTCTTTTTCTGATTGTGTGGTCATGAACATAAAACATGTAATGTGCATACAGTGGCCTGTAGCTCAATTGTTGTAGTTCTTGGATTTTTCTTTGTCACTGAACATTTGAAGTGAATTTGCTGGGAGGCCCACTTCTAGGAATATTGGCAACTGTCTTGAAGGCTCTCTATTTGTGAACAATCGTTCTCACTGTTAAATGGAGAACTTCAAATTGTTTGGCGTTGGTCTTATTACCCTCTCCAGATTGATGAGCAGCAGCAATTTCGTTTCTGAGGTCATGGCTGATGTCCTTTCTTCTTTGCACACCTTGGTGCTACAGAACACCAAACTGCCAAAAGTTCTGCTTTTATAGAGGTAGTCACACATCTTGATTAACTAATTTTGTGCATTTCTTTAGTAACACCTGGCTGCTAATTAATCTCTTAAAGATTGTATAAGCAGGAAGGATGTCATTATTTTTTCCTACTTTCTTTTCCCCATGATGGTATTTGTGCATGTGTGCAAACATAATTGGGTAGAAGTGCTGTACCAGTCTGATTTTTCTGGTAGAAAATAAAGGAAGAGAGATGATGGAGGTATGGCTGATGCCATACATTTAGGGCAAAGTCACACTGACACTCATGTAAACCTAGAATTTTCAATTTATCACGTTATTTAAGTGGATGCCAATATATTTGGCTTAAATAATGCAAAAATAGGTTTATTGGGTATCTGATTATTTTGTAAAGGTACAAATGCTCACTGTTAAGTAAACAATGTGAAAGCAACATGTATAAGGAAATGACACTCCCTAGGCAGATATGTGGATGTCATTTTTGCACTGGTCCATATTTCCTTGTCAGACTAAAGCACATGAGAAAATAAATCACCAAATCCTCAAGGGTGGATAAAACAAAAACAACAAACCATCACACTATCGTAGATTTAACTTGCCTACCAAATGAAGGCAAGAAAAATGTTTCACCAAAGCAAATGTCATGAGTTTTATAACAATCTTGTAAAGGCAGGCTGCACATTATACCCTGAGAAAAATTGGATACTTTAGACAGTTGACCGTTGTAAGCTGTCAGGTAAGCAAAGTTAAGAATTCATTAGTGCTTCTTTACCCATTGCTTATCCTATAGTCCTGATTTTCCAGCTCTAACCTGTTTCACCTCCTCAGTTTAGAGTCATAAATTGAGCTGAACTCCAAATATCAAAGACGAGAGGAGTGCTTTAGGCCTGCAGTGACCTGACTGCTCTCCATGCAGCCCACATGGTGTGAAGCACAGTTCTGTTCCCAAAAATCAGATGAAGGAGTAATCGCTTTCCCTTTTGCTGCATTTCTGTCAACATCAGTAGTTAGTTGTAGGTGAGAGACCCTAATTTAGCCAAGTGTTCTCTCTAGTCCTCAGTGCTTCCAAACCCCCCTCAGCTAAAGTAAAGTTTTGTGCTATTGTAGAAAAATACTCTATAAATAGTGCTGTGATAAATCATCCTGATTTTTTTTTTCTTCCGTTTTTGTGTGTATCTCATACTAAATTGTTTCAGAAATTAAAACAAAATCTAAGATAAAACAAAGGCGACCTGAGTAAACACAAAATATCGTTTTTAAATGTTTTGCAGTTTGTGTTATTTATTGAAGCAAAAAAATGTATCCAATACCAACTGGACCTGTGTGGAAATGTATTTGCCCTGTAGTTATTAATTCCCCAAATCTATTAAACTGCATTCATAATGGGGTTCAACTGGACTAGACACAACCACCCCTGATTACTGCAAACCCTGTTCAATCAAATCAACACTTAAATAGAACTCAACAGCATGAAGTTGGTTAAAAGTTCTTACCCAGTAACACACTATGCCAAAGTTGAAAGAAATTCCAGAAATGATGTGGAAGAAGGTGACTGAAATATATCAGTCTGGGAAGGGTTACAAAGCTATTTCAAAGGCTCCCAAAGGACCAAGTGAGAGCCATTATCTTAAAATGGAAAAACTCAGCACAGTAGTGAACCTTACCAGAAGTGACCAACCTTCCAAAATTCCTCCAAGAGCACAGCAACTACTCATCCAGGAAGTCACAGAAGAGCCAAGGACAATATTAAAGGACCTACAGGCCTCGCTTTCATCAATAAAGGTCACTGTTCATGACTCCACTATCTGAAAGACACTGGGCAGAAATGGCATTCATGGAAGAGTGGTGAGGTGAAAACCACTGCTAACCCAGAACAACATTTAAGGCTTGTCTGAATTTTGCCAAAACACACATTGATGACCTTCAAACCTTTTGGGAGAATGTTCTGTGGATTGATGAGTCGAAAGTGGAACTGTTTGGAAGACAAGGGTCCCGTTCTATCTGGCATAATCCAGACACCAAATTACACAAAAAGGACATCATACCTACGGTCAAGCATGGTGGTGAAAGTGTGATGGTGTGAGGATACCTTGCTGCTTCAGGGCCTGGGCAACTTGCAATAATTGAGGGAAACATGAATTCTGCTCTCTACCAGAAAATCCTAAAGGAGAATATCCGGTCTTCGGTCCATAAGTTGAAATTCAAGTGCAACTGGATTATGCAGCAAGACAATGATCCAAAGCATAGGAGTAAGTACTAGTCCTAGAAATAAGTGAAAGGGATCTCCAGTTATCAGGAGCGTTTGGTTGCAGTTATTGCTGCTAAAGGTGGCACAACCATATTTTAAGTTTAAGGGGGCAATTAGTTTTTCACATTGGTGAGGGGTAGTGTTAACTCCTTTTCATTTTTTTCTTTTCTTCAATAAATAAATAAATAAATAAACAAACTGTATTGTGTGTTTACTCAGGTTGCTTTTGTTTTATGTCGTGTTTCGTTTGAAGATCTAAAACTATTTAGTATGAGACACACAAAAACAGAAGAAATCAGAATACTTTTTCACAGCACAGTATTTTAGCAAAATACAACTATCTATTGTGAAGATTAGGAAAAATGTCTTTATACACACACACACACACACACACACACACACAATTAAACAGATTAATGAAAAAAAAAAATGGGAACTGTGAAGAAAATATGAGAGGCCGGTCAATCTAACTGGATTATTTTCTAAAAACATTAAAACGAGATAAAACCTGCATTAGCTGTTTGAGAGAGAGAATGAGAGATAGAGAGCGGTGTGTGCACTCAAAGACAGTTGAACATTAACAGTGCATGTCAACAATATTCTATTTTCAGAAATAGTGTCAGCATTGGTGAAAAAATTCAGAATTTTGCTCATCCTGAACGCTAGCTTTACTGCTAGTTGTTGTCATTGTGGCTGTACATGAAATACTGTTAAAGTTTTTTTATTTTTTTAGATATTGTGCAAAAGTGAGATTTGACTGCCACATTCTGAATAATGACATTGGAAAGCAAGTTTGGGTTATTGCACTTGCACAAACTCGTTCCAACAACACTGCCTCAAAAACATTTTTACATGGGACGGAGCCCTAATGTGCTCTGCTGAATATTTGACATTCCCAGGCATCTTGATTAGTAACAATATACCAATACCTTCTAATAATCTAATATTTTTCAACCGTCCAGATTTTGTGAACCTGTGCCTATTGTGGCCTCAGAGTCCTGTTTTTGGATGACGTGAACGGAATCCGGTATTGTCATGATTGGCTGATTTGGATAATTGCAAGTGTATGAGTGTTCCCAATAGAGCTGCAACAGCTAATCGATAAAATCAATTCTGAAAATCATGGTCAACGAATCTCGTTATCGATTAGTTGGTCTGCACGCAGGATGGGGTACATTTTACTCATTGTGTTACTTCTGTTCCAAAAACACTCATCGGAGAGTACAGACCGAAGTTTTGTCCCAAATGACGTACTATACACTTGCACTGTGTACTCTACCGTCTACTGTATGAATTTTAGAATTGTAGTATCGTTTCAAATGGAACACAGGCGTTTTTTTTTTTTTAAACTAACTGGAACTATGAGCCGTTTCGAAGACGATGGCACATGACGTCAAACTCACCTAATGCGACGCTGCTAGCTTTAGCAGAATACCTAGACCCAAGTCCTCTAAGGCAGGGGAGCATTTTATAGTAAATGCGATGAAGACTGTAACCTGTAAACTTTACAAAGTGGAGCTTGTGTAGCACGGAAGCACGACAGTGATGCGTGAGCACAAACTTTTATGTTTTGTATTCAAAATGCTCCACTGTGTGCAAGGGGTTGGGGAAACTGGTGCGAGTTGAGGTTCAGTTTAAATAAAGTTTGTCATTATATGCTATATTAGCACGCTTGCAATGTAATTTCTGTCTTTTATTATAAGTGATCTGTTAGTAACGAGGCCACGTTGCTCCTCGCTCGCAGTGTAGACCCGGTGATAAACAGTGTAGCGCAAGTAAGATCTGTAATGTCGTCTAATTAAAACTGTATGATCAGATTTTATTATTAATTTAGGACTGTAGTTTATCAGTGAAAAAATGGATAAAGTTTTTTTTTATCCGATTAATCTATTAACTGGAAAAAAATAATCGATTAATCGCTGATTAGGGAAAATAATAGTTTGTTGCAGCCCTAGTTCCCAATGAAGTGGCTGGTGAGGGTATGTTTCATAGTATAAATGTATACATCTCTTGGTTTAAAGATGAACTCAACATTTTTTTATTTTTTTTTATAGTATTCTAAAAGGGGAAAATTACTTGCAGCTAAACTGGAGACTATAAGCCTCCCTTAGTTATTAGTCTACACATCTTGTTAAAATGGCAGATTTTGTGATGTAAAAAATGAAACAAAGATAAATCATGTTGGATCTAGTTCCACATGTAATGTGATATAGCAACCAAAATTCAAGTGAAAAACAAATAACTTTTGAGAGGGAAAAAAAAACAAACTTACAATAAACTGATTGCACCCATGTACACACTTCTTAACTAATAGTTTATTAAAGCAAAAATTCTCCAGATCTATCAACTTGTGAGGACCTCTCCAAGCCATCCTATAGGTTGGGCCATTCCAAAATCTTGATCTTCTGAAGCCAGTCCATTGTTGGGTTGTTATTGTGCTAGAAGGTAAGATTTCTTTTCTTCATCTTCTAACAGAGGACTGCAGGTTCTTTGCCAAAATAGATGGGTATTTGGAGCTATCCATGATTTCCTCTATCCTGACTTGAGCCTCAGTCCCAGCTGAACCCTATAGCATGTTGCTGCCACCACCATGCTTCACCATGGTTATATTTTTTTTATAATTATGTCCAAAATGTTCTACAGTACCTTGGTCTTATCAGGCCATTGCACTTTTTGCCACATGGTTTAGGGTGATTTAGGCGGGCTTGGCTTTTGGTGTTTCATGAGAAGGAGCTTCCGTCTAGCCACCCTACTCCATAGCCCAGACGTGAAGAATACGAGAGATTGTCACATACTAGGAGTGTATTGAGCTATTTCCAATACTTTCAAAGGGGACCATATTCAACCAGATTATTGTATGTTGTTGGTTTTTCCTTTTTTTTCCCCTAAAACTTTAATTTGAATAAAATTTTTTTGCCATCACATTTAAATGTGAAAAATGGTTTGAAATGATTGATCATGGTTCCATTTTTTTTACATCACAAAAACCTGCAATTGTAGCAGTGGTGTATAGATGTTTTATATCCATTTTCACATCTTGCATTTACGGCACTTTGGCAGACGCCTTTATCCAGAGCGACTTACATTTATCTCATTTATACAACTGAGCAGCTCGGCAATGCTGGGATTTGAACTCGCAAACTTCCGATCAGTAGTCCAACGGCTTAACCACTGAGCTACCACTAACCTATATCCGCTGTACATTAGACACCAAACATCAGACACAAAACATATATTGGCTGATGGTGTGCATTTTATTTTTGGATGAACTTGTCCTTTAACAACTTTGCATTCAGTTGGAGAAAGTTCTTGATTCGTACATAAGGAGGCCAAAATCCAGCTCACACCTGTGACACTGTATGCGTGCCACTATCAGGTGCTGCCCAGAAGAGGACATGTTCCACTTTTGTGTCTTTTTAGTTCAAGTTTGTGTCCTCATGCCTTCTTGGAGGCTTTTTTTTTCTCATTGTATCATGGTCAACAGTTTTGTTGCCAGTTCTGCAAAGCTACTTTGTGAAAAATGTCTATAAAGTCAATAAAAACAGGTTAACCTGTTTAAACATCAACCTTCTGATCGCTAGCAGCATTGCATGTTGCAACATGTTCATTATTGCATGTGGCACAGCTGGGACTTGAAACCCAATTCTGAAAAGATTTTTTCTGACTGATGCGCATCGTGTTTACTAGTCGTGCCTTCTAGGCTGCATCATTTTGTTTCCAGAAACAGCAAGGTTCACATCAAAGCCTTAAACTTGCCTTGCTTTTTCTTTCCTGCTCCATGCTGACTGCTGTTCCATTGCTGTGCTGTTTTTCAGCCTCCATTCTCTTTCTCGCTTGCTCTGAGCTTGTCAAGATATGTGCAGACATACCGTCATTTGTGATTATGATCCAGACATCGAGTTTCTGGATGGTGGGTTCGTCTTTGACACGTTGTTCAGCCAGATTTTTAATCAGACACTGGCGTAGACCATAAAGTGTTCAGTTCATCATTTATTTCTTAATTCAAAAGCTTAATTAGTCCAGAAACTTATCCAGGCTCGTTACTGCAACCAAATCCAAACGACACATTGAAAGCATGTCATTGTAGTGAGTTATTTGTATATGGATATGTAATAAACTCCACATGGAATGGATGTTCTAGTTTAAAAACTACAAAATGTCAAGGATTTCAAAGCAGTGTGTTTCTCCAAGTCTGTGATGTGGCACACATCTCTATCAATGATCTGATTTATGAAAGATATATTGACAGTGAACTAGTGATGATTTCTTGATGATACAAGTTTAATGTGATTCAGTATTGTGAATGTTATTTTGAGATGTGTTGTACAGTGCCTTCAGAAAATATCCTCCCTTCAAATGATTATTTCTCTTTTTGCTGTATTGCAACATCAGATATAAGCACATCAGAACGGTTTTATTTTTCTTCTCATTTTGACGTGAATCTCTACAGAAATAAAATTAATAAAGTCTTTAGTTGTTCTGAGAATTGTTTGAAATTTTAAAAGCTGCTTAATTGATAAGTCTTCACCCCTTCATTGTGAATTGTCTTTTTTTGCAGAAACTACAGATTTGACTTGTCTCATATGTGTGTTTTGAGCTTTGCTTGTGATTGCAAAAATCTTTCGAGTTCCTCCTGCAGAACATCAAGCCTAGAGCATGGTTCTACCACCAGCATGCTTGTTCATAGAATGGTGTTCTCTGGGCTGTATTTGGTTTGTGCAAAACATTATGCTTTTGGCTTTAAACCAATGGCTCAACTTTTCTCAACAAACCACAAAATCTTTTTCCAAAAGTTTGCAGATTTTCTACCATGGCCTGTCGCAGAAGAGGCTTCCTTTTGGCCACACTCCCATAGAGGTCAGATCTGTGAAGAGTTGATGATGTTGAGTGCACAGGTTCTCCCATATCAGCCAGTGAACTCTGTAACCCCTTCAGTGTTGTAACTGGACTCTTGGACACTTCTCTGCCAATTGCCTTTCTTGCCCAAGTTTGGCCTGGCCTTGTAGTGTAGTGTCTGATTTGTGCCACTTGTTTTAACGGATTTTACAGCACTCCTAAGAAGGTTCAAGTCTTGGCTGATATTTTAATTTTAAAAAAATGGGATGTTGCAATACAGCAAAAACTGGTGATGCACGTAACATCACTCTTGTGACGTTCTGAAATTTTAAGCTTGTACTCGCACAACCTAGAAACATTGTTAGCGATTTATGAAAAAACACAGTGTGTGGCTGTCTGGGGAAAATCCGTTCAAGACACTATGGCTGAATTCTGGAAAAGAACCAAAAAGTTTTTCTGCCAATAATATACTTCAACAACAAAGAAAACATAAATATATTTACAAAAATTACATGGAAAAGCCATGTAATTGTAACCTTGACTTGTGTCATGTTGTGTAAGAAGCTATTTTAACATGCCTTGGCAGTTCATATTGGGAGATATGGAATCTATACTGTAGAAAATGTGAAATTTGACCATGTGTAGAGCTTCCCCAGGCCTCTACAGAATTACAATGTTTGGTCACTTTGTGGGATTTAACTCTGTAACTCGACAGATAGTAAACAAAATGGAAGCGTGTGATAACAGCACATATCCCTAATTTCTCCATCTGGGGATTAAGTATTATCTTATTTTATCCAAATAATTCCAAATTATTAGGGCATTCGCTAACTTCCAGGGTTTTCTGGGCATTTCTGGAGGTGTGACAAAGATTCCCTCTTACAAAAAAAAATGACAGGTGACCGAACATGCGCAGAATACTTTCTTTTTGTGTGTGCGTTCCCAGGGTCAGTGATGTAAGATGGACAAAACAATCATATCTCTAACTATTTTTTTCATTTTTTTTTTAAAACCTTTTTTAAAAAAAAAAAAATCCTGTAAATGCTAAATTAACTAGGTCTTCAAATTGTCAACTTTGCTCTTTCTGTGTAAATAAAGTTGAGTATGAAAACATGGATCATTTCTGAGTTTTTGTTTTTTATAATGGGGCAACAGCAGAGGAAATGATAGAGGTTAAAAAGAACTAAGTGCAGATTTTTAGTCTTGCATGATGAGCAAAGTGGGCTTATTTAAGTGAAACAAGCATTTCAGGTCAATAGTATTTTTCAAACATGAAACCCCTGTGATCATGGACAGGTATCTGAAGTTATAGCAGTATAAATGTAAAACCCCTGTGATCACAGACAGATCTGCAGCAAATGGCTTTTCTTCCCAAACTGCGCATGATCGTTCACCTGTGCAGATTCTGAAAATAGGCCACGCCTACTGGATGACTCAATATCTGTTGCGCTGTCCTGAAATCCCTGGGGAAAAAAAGTGCCTGGCAAATTAATAGACCAAAGTAATAAATTGGATAATAAAATCCTTCTGGGATTAACTGGGCTACTAGATGTAGCTAAAAATATATTTTTGAATTAATACACAAGCATTATTATTTTTTTTTTTTTCTTATAATGGTGTTCCTAATTTGAAAGTGTAGAGGCTTAACATCTCTAATTAGTTAACTGCCAAATGAAGTATGTGGCCTAAACCTACAGTTTATTTACAGCAGCCATTTTCTTTTTAAAGCAAACAGGCATGTGGAACTACTGCCTGAGGGGTGTCAATAGAATATAAATGGCAATGCAATTACACAGATATGAGTGGGGGGGGTTCTACATAAATATCCCCTGTGTCACACAAGCCAATCAAGCCAGCCGATCTCTTGCAGACAGCCTTGTCAGCCTGAATAAGTGAAACACTGCAAGCCAATATTGTGCAAATTAACCTTACAGAGTGATTCATAATAAAATATTTGCACAGGCTTGTATTTCTAGAATATGCACAATTAAGAAATACTCATTGCTTCACTTCTGTGCACCATCATGTTCCAGTCCCACTGTGCTCTAAATGTAGATGCTGGGAGTTACAGGAGCCTGAATTAGCAACCCAGCAGAACTGTAATCGGGCCGCAGAGGAATTTCAGCAAAATCCAGAACACGGAGCCCTCCATAAATCTATTATAGACACTTAAAAAGGAGACATGTACTCCTCCTCAGCTACACGCCACATTTACCCTTGCATTCACTCATGTATTATATGGTTTAACTGTATTGTTTTATAATGCATACAAATGTGTATAATTCCTTTTGTTAAACCCAAGCATAGTTTACAAAGGAGAAAGATGCATACTATAACTGCATGATGTGGACAAATCAAGGTCATATTGGCCTTGTTCTGACTTGGTATTAACATCTGCCTATGGTTATCAGACCACAAGTGGGCAGTGTTAAATACAGATCTGAACAGGGTTAATGGTTTCTTGTGATCAGATCACAATGAATTAGAGCGGAACAATATTTTATGTCGTGGTAGGTAATGTAGATAAAACATCTAAAAAATGGTGCATAATCAGCCGATATGTAACCATTATGAAGGCTAAAGAGTTGTAAAGGTGGGATATGATGAATGCTTTAGGATTGTATGGAGAGCTATGTTTTGATCAGAGCTTGAAAAGCAGGAGCTTGCAGATGAGTTGAGGGAGTAAATGTGGATTATTTGGAACTACTTTACAGAACAATCTGATGATTGATGGTGACGGTCAGATGTGAGACTAGGGTCAAGGTGTAAGTGATGGGAGGAGACCAGTGTCCGAGAACCTTAGAGTGCAAGCAGGTTGGGATTTAGAGATTATGGATTAAATTATGAGGACTGGTAAAGAAGGCAGGATCAATAGAACCTGATCGTAAAAGACAGTTGGGGTTTAAGGTACAAGGGGTGGGAGGAGGCCAGTGTCGGAGGCCAGTGCAGGTTGTGTAGGGGTTAGAGTGGCATGGGAAGAGGCCCAGTGCAAGAATATCTGAAGTAGGGCTGTGTGATATGGCGATGCATATCGTAGTACAATAGAAATCATCTGTTGATGGTCTCGATCAGTTAACGACTGACACCTGGTAGTACCTACCCAGCGAGACCTGCGGTCCATTTCCAGAACCTTCAAACTGACTGTCCCTCATCTGCTGAATGAATAATTGTAAATGAATTAAAATGGTAGATATTTTCCTATATCGCCAATGTCACAAAAGACACTTTTCGGCAGCCGATTGACGTCACTATGGTCGGAGCTTGGAGCTGCTAGTGATGTGTTGTAACATAAACAACATGGAGGAACGTGGCAGAGCAAAACTCCCTGCAACACTCCAACACAGAACAGGCTTTAATCCAACTAAAAGATGAGGAACTTGTACCTAAAAAGGTCTAACGTCTGTCCTTTTGTATTCCTGAAACTTGAAATTGAATAGAGCATTTTAATATTTACTTTTTACATTTTGGATTCATATTGATTCATATTGTTCAGGTTTTAACAGTATGTTTTTCTTGTTCTCATTTGTGATGGTTTTGTTCAACGTCACTTCCACATAAAAGGAGAAAAGAAAGTGCCTTTCACTAGCGTTTAGCTCACAGTAGGGCTTCAGGTAACGATTATTTTCATAATCGATTAATCGGCCGATTGTTTATTTTTTCTCGTTTATTTTGAATAAAATCCACAAACTGAGTATTACAAATATAAACACATATATATTTATGTGTTTATAACTTATAAAATTTTACATTAACACAACTGTTTGTCCAATCATTTTTATATATATATATATATATATATATATTACATACACACGTGTTTATATTATAAATATTTATGCATTATTTTAAAGGATGCACAAAAAGCACTGATAATTAAATTACAGTCCTAAATTAATAATAAAATCTCACTTTGACTGTGCCTTGTGGTTTCTGTTACTCACTGCCTTTAGACATGTTGCTTTACTTGTTTACTTTGATCAGAGCGTTTTAATTAGACCAGAGGTTCTCAACCTTTTGTAACTAAAGCCCCCCCAAATCCCCGATATTTATTTATTTATTTATTTATTTATCTATCTATCTATTTATTTATTTATTAAAAATCATCTGAAAAGTGGTCTCTTATGTAATATGCAGCTATCTTTAATGACATACAAATGTTTTCGGTAAAGTTTAATTTTGTGCAAGAAAACTAATGTTTGGGAATCTAAAATGGTTTTTGTACTGACTTGATAATGTAGAAGTCCTATAACAAAGTTTGTACTAAAAAGTAGGGTGCCTAAAACTTTTGCACAGTACTGTACATCATTTCAAGATATGAAATGATCCATATTGTGATATCAGATTTTGTCTATATCACCAAGCCCTAGAATCAAGAATATCTGGCAGGTGGGTTAATGTCGGGGAATGTGGGATGGTGAGGAGGTCAATGCTGGAGAACCAAAGAGCGTGGGTGGGTTAGGATTATTTAGACCTGAGAGCGTAGGTCTGTTAGGGTTTAGGCGGTGAGTGGTAGTTTGTGGATGAAGAACTTCAGGTGAGGCCATGGAATGCTTTGGAAGTAATCAGGAGCGGTTTGAATTTTCCTTCTGTGTAGCACAAGTTATTGAGTATAACGTGCATGAAGGAGTGGCATTGCAGGTTATAATACGTTTTCTTATCAGAGCAGACAGATTTATTTATTTTTTTTAAGGGTCTGATGTAATTTACTTGCTAACATTAACTCATGCTAAGCCTCAAAGCAGGTTTTGGTTTTGGAGAAGTTTTTTCTTTGCAAGAGCATAATAGTGGGAAGGTAAGGCATTTTTATGATGCAATGACCTGAAGTGATTATATTTAGGAGCTTTGTTCAGGGGCAGGTTTGGGCTGGTCTGGACCATGATTTGTGCAAATGCAGGTCTCCGGATTCCTCACACCCATCCTTCCCCCTCCCATATATGATAGTATTTGTAACAAAAGTTAGAGACTGAACTTGATGAAAAAGGATTATTTTTTATTTATTTTTTTTCTCCCCTAAAAAGTCTCATCTTGCTGCACAGCCTGACTTGCTGCATGTGCTTTGTGTTCAAGAAAACATATTTAATATACATTTTCTTTTCTAGGCTGGCGATCACATGTCTGGATGGTGCCACTGTTTTGGAAACTATTGGTAAGACCTGTGTTGCCAACACATTCATGTAATACATATGTTATATATGTGGTATTATTTCTTAAGTTTATGGTTTTAGGTTCATAATATCTTATAAAGTGAAACTCACAATTTAGTATAGTATTATATTTAAACAGATGGTTGATGGATATTGTACTGCTGTCTCTTGGATATTGTTGCATACGTTATATATGTATATATGTAATTGCATTTAATATTATATTATCTCATAACCTATATAATTAATTGCGTACAGTATAATATTACGTATAAAAAAAAATAAATAAAAAAAAATAGATGGCAATGCAGAATCTATTGTAACTTTCAGCAGAGCTCACTCTGGATGTACACTGTGTCGTGTGTGTGTGTGTGATGCAGACGTTCGGCGACACTTTGAGTCGAGCTGGGATGTGTGAACTGCTGTGATACTATAACTAGGTGTGATCAGCAGTCAAATGAAATAAGAGCTGTCAGTCACACTTGCCTGGCAACCTCGTCATGGCAACGTTCGTCTTCTCTTCCTGGCACACCCCACAAAAGTCAAAAAGAAATCCGATTCCTGGTATCGTTTGCATGTGCAAACCTGACAAAATGACTTTGCGTAATTGGACAGTGATCTGTGACCTGCTTCGTGTTACGAACAGATCGAGTAGCTATCAAGAACTGTGTTACAGTTGCTTGTGGTACCAAAGAGCTGTTTCTTTAAAGCTTGTACTCACATATATGCTGTGACTACTTGACTGAAATGGGACCGTGCTTTGCGTGTCTCTAAAACAGCAGCTCTTATTCTCATCCTGCACCTGCCAAACTCCTTATGTTACCTTAACTTCCTCGAGCCCTATCACGTTAATGGCGTAACGAGTTTCCTCACCTGAGGTTGCAGGCGTGAATAAGATTCATTGAGATGTCCCTGTAGCAATCGCTTATCCACACCTGAACAGGCAAACGAGAGGCTTTCCTTAATTAACTACTTCATTAAGGGAATTACATGAAACGCAAAACCTCACACCACCACTCTAAAGCTGTACATGGACGGAATCAGCACAACTTGCATCAGACATCTCCACCATAGCAATGTCCCTGTTAGATTTATCACTAGGGGGCAGAATTGGATCACTGATTTTTATTTAACTTGCATAAACATTAACAATAATAATCAGCTGGGTTGGAGGATAGTCTTTGTAAACACAAGAGGGGATAACATTCTGAATTTACCTTGTAAGTATGCTGTAGCGTAGCTTAGTACATCACATTTCATTACAGTAAATAAATATGTTTAGAATTGTCAAACAAAATGGATAGGATATCCAGCAAAAGACCTACTCATAGACATAAGTGAACATTTCGAAATACTATAAATAACAGCGTCTTAGTAGTTGCTCTGCACAGTTTTACTGAAAGTTCTTTCTGAGGCAGTGTAAAATAATGGCAGCCTACATTAAAACCCACACCATGCTATAATATCATTCCATGTACCTATATAACTTCATAACAGAAATATAACTATAGCTTTTATTTATTTATTTATTTATTTGTTTGTTTATTTTTACTAATCATATTTAACAAGCTGAAGAAAAACACAAACCGCCAAGCACAGCCCTGTTAGTGTTTTCTCAGTAAAAATCTAGAGTAAATAGCAGATGTCTCATAGGGATTGCAGGATCAATAGTACCAAACATTTCAGCTTCACTCATTTTCTGGTATTGAGCAAATTAAACCCACACGGTCTGTCCTATGAAAGGTACAACAGTTTTAACAGGGGAAAAGCCAAGGGCTCTTTGTGGTATCCAAACATTTGACTAACTTTGGATCAGCCAGAGAGAATGGATTGAAGTCGTGTGGTGACGATTATATATCGGTGTATAAAATTAGCAGTATTAGGAGAATAATGGTAGTCTGATATGGTGCTATGGTGTGTGCAATGCTATTTCTGTTTACTATCACCTAATAACTATGGGAACTAATTCACTAAATCTTCAAACAGGAAGTAGTTTGGAATTGTAGTGATACTCCATTGTCCTCGATCATCTCTTTGAGATGTATAAAATACACGAAGACAATGTGGTTTTCAAAAGAAATGGCACATATTCTTATTAAACATTTGTCAAAGTCTTGAATTTTGTTAGTCTGCACATTCAGTTGATACTTATGTCTTATAGGTGCTGTGACTTGTGCTGGGAAATGTAACTGTGAGGCCACCTGTTGGTCAAGAGTGAAAAGTAAATGGAAAGCAAATGTCATGGGCACGTTTTAGACGAATCAGAATGGAGATAAAGTACTGAACGTATTTACATTTATTAATTGCATTCAGAGCAACAAGCATGTGAGGAAGAATTGAACTGAACAGTAGAGCTGAATGATTCAAAGTTAAGAGTCTTGCTAAAGAGCCCATCAGCTCACAGGCAGTCGCAACCTTTTCTTGCCAGAGAAACGTACCTGTCAGGCAGTTTTAAATCGCTACCATTAAGCATTGTACTGAAATTCAACTTGATGTAGCTCTCATTTAAAGCATGTCACATCTACAGTACATTAATCTGACAGTAATGAAAACGACAATATAAACTACAATAATGTGTTTGAGTATAGAGGAGGCATCAAATAGGCTGGGGGATTTAAAGCCTTGCTTTCTGAATCTATTTTCCAAGTCCTGAAAATGAGGGCTAGTTTTCTTAACTTTTTAGTTGATAAATTTTTCATCAACTTCTTAACCTCATTAGATTGTACCTATTGAAGCGATATCATTACATATGCTATCCCTCGTACAGAAGAACACACCGCTAAACCTCCACACACACACATGCATGCACACACATCACATTACATTGTCTATCACATGTCAAAGGAGACATTTTGATCTTTTTTTTGATTCGGTCAGTCACATTTTGATCTTGGCTCTGATGCATCATTAACATTTGAACATTTCCCCTTATTCCCTTGCAGGATTAATGATCTCGCCACACCAACCCCACGCCCCCTGCTGCTAAACCTTGTATTAATTGGGACGTCAAAAGCCACTTCTCCCACTCTTTATTGTATACGTTTACCATTAGACTCATTAGCTTCCTGTCGCTTCCCGTCCAGCCTCTCCTTCCCAGCCAGGCGTGACTCTCCTGGGAGAACATTTCCATCTTTCCACTAGGCCTGTCTCAGCGTTATCCCGGCTGTAAACTCCTCTCCTCTGATGGCCCTCTTTTGATATTTCGTTTGTTTTTTTGTTTTTTTTAAGGTCGCTCTGATCAAGGGCTGCTTGGGTGTTAATTGGCGGCTTGTGTGCGGCTCCGCCTCTTCATTCAGCTTTAATGGTCACCATTGACAAACAGCAGGCAAATAACAATAGAGTGACACTTTTTTTTTTTAAATACCCTCAGGGAAATGTTTGAATGCGGTGAGGTGATCAGGAGGCCCCGTGTGTGTGTGTGTGTGTGTGTGTGTGTGTGTGTGTGTGTGTGTGGAGGGGGGTCATTTATTCATTCATTTTTTATTTATTTATTTACTTTTTGAAAGGACTGTGCATTGTGGGAAAGCCCTTATTTGTTAAGATTGTTTACATGTTGACAGACTACATAATGTAATTGTTTTGCATGTAATGTCTGGTCTATCGGCACAGCTGAAATCGTTCTAGTTCTTTGATGATCCTCTACACTTTAAATTAACTTCCCTTCTGCTGCCTTATGTTGTTCGCGTCTCGCTCAGCACTTCGCGCTACATTTTAATGAAAGCTAATAAGAGCGGCCTCGTCCCAATACCTCCGGCTCTTGACATTTCTCTAAATGTAAGTGTGCTGGTGGCTGCTTGCCAGACCTGATCCTGTTTTTGGAGCCGAGCGTCGACACCGACATGGGATCGTTTTCATCTGATCAGTCACTTGTCTAAGCGAAGTGATGGTGACAAAGTTAGGGCTTTTTTTTCCCCCTCACAGAAGTCAAGCAGAGACAGATGGTTGAGCGTGTGTCCTCAATCACACACATCTGTGCATTTTTCAGAGTTTTAAAAGCAACATAAAAGGAAAATTGAGTACATGAGAAATTGATTGTGAGCTTCATATTTTGAGACCTACAGTAAACCGGGACAATGTGCTAACGATCAGTGTCAATTTCTACAGATTTAAAGCAATATTTCAGGCCAATCGAGGGGGGAAAAAAAAGCATACGATTTCTCCGATTAGTCCAAATGATGTTATTTAAACTGTCAGGTTTTTCAATATCTCAAACACACTTGTTTCTGACACTGTTATCCATAAAAAAATGGACAAATCACATCACATGGCCAAAAACACAGTAGCAGGAGCATCTATCTTGAAGCCAGAATCAGTTTCTTCTATGGTTTGGTGTCACTTCACACAAACATCAGATTTAATTGCAGTTCTTGCATAAGAACTGAACCATGACCCAACGCCACCTGTGAGCTGTATTGATCGTTTTAATTTCTTTTTTTTAAAAAAAAAACTGGAAATAGTTCAGTTTTAACTGAAGTCTGATTTAATGAAAACTTTTATTTATAAATGTACGTGAGCCAGGTTTCCATCCTGAACAAATAAACAAATCCTTCATTCAAAAGGCCTGTTAAAACACTGAAAGAAATTAATCAGCCACTGAAAATCTGACTACCAAGAAGAATAAATTTGCATTAGATGGAATACCATTTTTAATTTTGATATGGAAGTGTTTTACATTCAAAAGATGTGTTTTGATATCCAAGTGACTTTTTGAATTGCCTGAGCTGTGGTTCGTCTGTACAAGACTCTGCACCCAGGTCAATATAACAGCCACATGGTGCTCTTTCGCTCTTGCTCTCTTTGTTTCTCTTTTTAAGAAAAAGAGATGGAAGTTGAAACCTAACAAAGCCCTGGGAAAGCCCCATCAGACACCTCCCTCTCTTAATCCCTTTAATTTTGAAAGGTATTGTTTAAGGCTTCAAAGTTGATATGGTTTAATCCCTGCTTGAACACTACTGGATGGTAAATGAGACCGCGTCAGCCGCTAATCTACTCACCACAACAAAATCCTTCTTCAAGACGAGGTTGCACGGGCTTCCTGTGAACTCGCCGTTTGATGTTCCCTACCTGCTATCGAACACGGCTTCTGTCTTAACCCGACTGTCACTCGCTGCCTGTCCCCTTTTATCAGACCCTTGCTGCCTTTTTTTTTCTTTTTCTTTCTTTCTTTCTCTTTTTTTTTTTTTTTTTTTTTTTTTTTCCACCATGTTAAAGCTAGCATCAAGCATGAACCTTTCTCACTAACTAACTTTCCCTCTATTTTGGGAATAGTTGATGAGCTCTGGGAAGAGTTGAATAGGTGTCGAATTTCTTTTAATTTGGCTTTGTAGAGAGACCGTATCAGGACAGGGTGTGTTGTGTTGTCATTTTTCGAATTCGGTGGTCCATTTTTAATCGGGATGAGCTCACATTGCTGCAGCTTTGCATCAGCGTAGCTTTCAGCAGCTGCCCAGGGAAAATGCAGCCTCTCACCATTTGTGCCGTCTAGGATGTTTGAATTGTCAGACTCTGCTTCTCGATGAGCGCTAGTTTGTTTGAGGGTGAGATTTTATTTATTTATTTTTTTTGGAGATGTTCCAAGCAAGCACCTCTGTGCTGTGAGTAAGTAGTGTAATAAAGGCAAGTTATTTCTGAGCTCTTATTTGGAAAAGTGTTCAAAAAGGGAACTTTTTGGGCTATGCACCTTTCTGCCTTCTCTGTGAGGGGGGGAAAAACAGCAAGTTGCTTAGTAACCTCCCTTGATTAATTTTGCAACTTGTGGAACTGCAGCAAAACTTTTCCTCAGTGGTTTTGTTTTTTTAAAGTATACACCCTAGGGATGTTAGTCGGAATGAGCAAAAATGACAGAGTTGCCAGTTTATTAGTTAAACCTGCATTGTAGCTACACTCGCTGTCCATTTTTAGATATGGACAGATACATGGTCACCGTATTCCTGACAAGTGGACAAGTGCATGTAGAGGTGCACAGGTGGCTCCGTTGACTCCTTTATGCGTTAGGAGGTGTTTTGCTGGCATATTTTGGGTCCACATGCCCCCTATGTCACTGCAAATCAATATAAAGTCATTCTGACTAATCACCATTATCCTACGATAAAACATCCATCCTGTAGGGTGTGTTCTCCTCCCTGTGTGGATGAGTCCACATCCACAGGGCATGAGGGCTCACTGAATGGTTTAGGAGTATAAAAAGATTATATTACGCCATATGCTAAACCTGCATAAGTATAATAAATGTATAAATTATTAATCACAATTAATGATATAACTGCAATTAAATACAATGATTAAGCAAGGAATTTATACTAATATATTTTCTTTACGGGAGTTATTACTGAGTTGCTAACACAACAGCCTCCCCCCCAACCCCTGATTATTAGCAGTCTTTTTTCTTTTCTTTTTTTTTTTTTTCTTTTGACCAATCAATGTAATTTGTATTTATAGAGCACTTGTGTGTATTTTTCAGAATAAGTAGGAAGAAAATAAATTAAAAGTTTAAAACACAAAGTAGATCATTGCCGGTAGTTCTTATTCCCCTCTGATTAATAAATATATCCAAGAAAAGTTTATCTTCCGGGATTGCAGAATAATGTGTAATGATAATATGCAATTATCACCTCAGATTTATTCAGCAGTAACCTCAAGATGAGGTGTAACTTAAGTGTTAGAGCAAGTGCTGATGGAGAGAGCAGAGAGCGGCAGAGAGAGAGAGCACAGTGTCATATGTGTGTCGTGGAAGTGTTAAGTGCTCTTTTACTTTTGCAGTTAATTTAGACGGATCACAATGGGCTCTCTTCTGATTCGTCCTCGTTTGTACATTCGTTATTGAACATGTTCAAAGGCAAGCAAGGAGGGAATGAAAGAAAAGTGAGCGTGAGATTGGAAGGAGGAGGAAAAAAAAGAGCTAATCGCTTCAGATTGATCTCTGCACAGGAGTGCACAATTTTATTTAATCTTGTAATCCTTGTAAATAGCTCCCAGCAAGGCAAAGTCAACCTTTTAACATTGATTAAATGGAGTAAATAGAAGTGAATGCATTTTTAAAAGATGCATTGCATTTCACCCCTGTTTGTGGTGTATGGAACAGATTGGTGTGGAAGCTGGCAGCTAATGAGGCCTGTAAATTTAATACCGAAATCGGCTTCTGATGGCTTTGCCACCCTGCTGTTCAGGGCTTTCAGTGAAGTTTGCTTTAAATGTGGCGCGTCTGTTCCCCCTCCGAAAGCCCCTCACACCAGAACAGATGGAGAGAATATGGAGCCGGGAAGGTTTACCTTGGAGGTGGTAACAGTGAAGCCACTCATTAACACTGAATTTACCACTTCGTTAGCAACGCAGCTTCCTGTTGAGAGCAGCCAGTGCTGGATGTCAAATCCTCAGAGCATACATTTATCCAAGCAAGTCTGGACCCTTTTAAGGGGTTCGAGTTTTTTAGTGAGGAGAAAAAAATAAGACGCACGTCCCATTCTGCAGGTTCTGCTACAAAACCATATAATGGTTAATATAATCCTTCATTTCAAGGTGCAAGTTTGTCACTAGCCACTTTTATTTTTCATCTATCAATCTGTACAGTGTTTTGGGGCTGTGTGTGTGTGTGTGTGTGTGGTTGCACTTGTGTGCCAATTTGTCAAGAATCAAGCAACAACAGTCTCGTGCTGGGATGTGCTTTGGCACCATCAGAGAGTGCTAAGATAGAATAATATGATCTCATTGGAGGTGTACTTTGTTCCCATGGAAATTGGACAATTTTAAGAAGTGGCTGAGAACTTTAGTGGAAGGAACAGGAAGGTCTGATCCCAAAGGTGTGCTCACATAATTAAGCTTCCTCACCAGTGTTTCCAGGACTAACAGCAGGGTGTGCTGTGAATAGATATGGTGGCAGTAGGTGCGGAAACCCATAATACAGCTTAAAAAATAATGGCCTTCTTGGTTTTGGCTCCTCTGAGAACATTTTGCTCTCTCTCTAAAGTAGAAAATAGCTATTTATACATGGGCAAGAGGTTATAATTTTTAGGTTTTACATTGGCCAGTGCATCTTTGCCTGGCAATGGGTGACCACATTTCGTTTTTACCACAATGTCATTTAACACATTTTCTTTCCTTTGTTTAATTATCCAGTTATTGTACCTTACATGATAATGGATCTGTTTAATGCCAGTTGTGTTTTGTAGATGCTGTCTCTGCCATGGCAGCAGTGAGAAGTAGTGCCGAGAAAGAGGTGGAAACTGCTGAATATTGCACTCAGGAGCTGTCAGGCTCTCACACTTCCTCTCCCACCACCTCTACCTGCAACAACAACAGCAGCAGCAGTGTGGGACCACAGCAGTGCCAATCTTTGGACAGTCACCAAAGCCTTTTAAATGGAGCACAGCCGAACCCATTTGTCTGTGGCAGTGTCCTGGCTGCCCCCTGCACAGATGATTCATTGCCTTCAGGAGCACTTGTTAATGGATCTGCTTCACACTGTACCTCAGAGGAACCCCACGTCCCCAACAAGGATTCGTCCCCTTTGCCTGGGACAGACACCAACCCTGAGGTGTTGGAGCCTCCCTGCGAGCTTCAATCAAACACTTGGCGAAAAGCAGAAGGGCACGTTCTGAAAGCACCATCCACACGGACCCTATATGAGTCGGACAACAGCGACTCGGAGATTCCCTTGGTGGGGGACAATGCGGATAGCGGGGCAATCAGCCGGGTGGGGACAAACAACGGCGTCAAAGCAGGATCCTTGTGGGATGTTAATTCCGAGTCGTCAGAAAGCTCCTCTGACAACTATGATGGCCTAAACAGAAGCCTTCGAGAGAAGTTTATGTGCTTCCTGTTGAAAGGCAGGATACTTGATGAAGTGGTGAAAGGAAAGATAAAGGTGGGAGGCCTTCAGTCAGCCAGCTCAAGGAGGAGGAAACGAAAAACATGCAGAGTAAAAAGGATACCAATGGAGGAAAAAGTTAACGAGGGCTTCAGCTGTGCCTCCCTTATTAACATGGACTTGGATTTTGAGTCGTCTGTTAGTGAAGAACATTCCTTGAGGCAGGAGTCGGAAAGTTTGAAAGCACACATAGACTCGCATCTGGGGAATTCCCAAGACAAGAAGAACTTGATTTCAAGTGAGAATGTAGGCGGGCCCAATGAAGCAGACACCTACGTGGGTGGCCAACCTATGCCATTAAAGAGACAGCTGGAAATAGGCTTGGAGTCAGAGCAGTCGTTCTTCCAATGCACAAAGTGCAATGTTAATTTCAAGGAGAAAAAGCATTTGCATAGACATATGATGTATCATTTAGATTGGCATAATCAGGTAGGGCAAGCGAGCATCCTTTGCCCCTTTATATGCAAAGAGTGTGGGCGTTCATTCTGTGAGCGTTCTTCCTTGCAGAAGCACATGCTGATCCACCAGGTGCGAAGGGAGAGGTTGATGGAGGAGATTAAAGATCTGAATGACCTGAGAAGCCAGGGAGGAGAAGCTCGGTTGCAGTGTCCCCAGTGTGCTTTTAGAACTAACTGTCCACAAACATTCATCGATCATGCCAAGACCCATGAAAAGGACAAACATTATTACAGTTGTGAAGATTGCAGTCACATAGTGTTGAGCAAGTCAGATATGGAAGCACACCAACAGATCGCTCACCTCCGTGCATGCCATGGAAGAGTCATAAAACCATTGGGCATGCTTCTTTGCAAAATTTGCACATTTAGAACAAAGTATAGAGACATTTTAAGAAAGCACCTGGAACTTGTACATGACCAGCCACTTTGTGATTATGAACTTCAGTCACACAATATGGTAGCTGACCCTGCAGGATCTGTGTCCAAGCAGGACAGGGTAACGGGCCAAACTGAAGCAGACAACTTATCTCCAAAGTTCCTCAGAGAGAAGCAGAAAAAAAGTGGAGCAGGGCTGTCTACATGGTCCAGTGGCCTTGCTGACCTTTTCCTGAGCGATAAGGGCACACAAAAATCCTGTAAAAGTTTGAGCTCTTCACTGGTCAAATGGAGCATTGGCAGCTTAGCAAACAACCTGTCACCATCTTCCCTGCAATGTGACAAGCCAAGTAAATTATCTCGGCCTACAGAGAGAATAAATGTGACAACAGGTCTCTCCTATGTTGAAGAGGACAATCAAGAATGTGAAAATGTTGTCTCCAAACAAAACACAAAATATCTCTCCAGCTTTGACATGAATCTTGCGATCAAGTCTGCAATCTCCAGCAAAGCTGTACATCTGGATCACGATGGTGTTAACACTTCCAAAGATCCCTCGCCTGGAAGCAGTTTAACAGTACAGAAACAAAAATCTCCCTCTAAAAGAAAAATGTCCATTCCATATCACAACACTCCTAAGAAAATTCCAATGATTTTACCAAATCATGAATCGCCAACTCCAGAAAGGCTTGATATTTATTCTTTGCACAGTGGTAACTACAATGGCACTAATTTTGATTATGCCAATCAGGCAACTGATGCCAGTTATCCCAGTGAGGGCATAGCACACTTCCTGGATAGCAGCGATGCCACTGACCCCATAACCCAGCAGGGATATTTCCTTAAAACTGACATCTATGACTCTCCCGATCAGTCAGATCTTGATAGCAACATGGAAGACGATGATGAGATCAGCACACTCGTAGTGAAGGAAGAGAACATGGAGAGTGCGGTGAGCGAGGACAATCCAGAGTGTACTGATCCTAATCTCAGTGATTCTTACAGCAGCTACTGCGTGTCCCCCGTGTTTGAACCAGATCGGAAATGCTGTCCGTATTGTCCTGCTGTGTTTGAGTCCGGGGTGGGTTTGTCCAATCACATCAGAGGACATCTGCATAGATGTGGCTTAAGCTATGAGGCTCGTCACATGCTGTCACCTGAACAGGTGGCGTCTCAGGACCGGCAGCCTCGCATTCGCAGAAGAGCACCTTCCCTGAGCAACAGAATCAGGAGAGGTGAATTACAACTGAATACTTACCAAATTAGGTTTAAACTAAAGTCAAATGTAAATGATTAAAAAAAACTCCTTTCCGCAAGAAGAAAGTAATGGGAACCTATTTAACTAAAAATCTATGGTCTATAGAATCAAATATTATGATCTGTAATCCCAGGTTTAAATAAACACGCTCATAAAAGATCTGGGATAGACCACATTTTATGAATTTAAAAGCTGAATGATACTAAATGAAAAACAAATGGTTCCTGGTATTCAAGATGGCTGCCTATTACTACACTGTGGCATTAAGGGACCCCAATGATGATCTGTTGTTGTTGTGTGTTGGTTTTTTATTTATTTATTTATTTATTTTAAATAAATAATAGTTTTATTTATTTATTATTTTTATTGATATATTTTCATGTGGTGGTTGAAATCACAACCCACCACCATTCAGGTTAATAATAATGATGATGATGATGATGATGATGATAAGTAATTACTAATATTATAAATAAACAGTAGTAGTAGTTGTTGTGGTTGTTCTTATAGTCATTAGCCTGGTCACTTGAATTTATTGAACCTCAATTAGTAGCATTTAAATATAAATAATGTAATCTTGGACCTAATATGTCCTCTTGGTGCAAGGTTCAGAAATAACAAGCTTCATGACTAGAATATTATTGTGCATATTTAAAATAATAAGCCCAATATTTGAATAATTCATTAAATAAATGTGTACTGAGGGGGTCCATGAAATTTAGTTTACAGTTAAAGAGGTTGGAAAAAGTTTGAACACCCCTGACTTACATTATAATTTATTGATTTTGTTCATAGATTCATTTATTTTAGATCCCACCCAGCACTTTGAGGTTAACTTGTACATTAAATACATTAATGTATAATACAGTTACAATCAGATGATTACTTTTGTGATTGAATACAATATAAACTGCACGGTGTAGTAAGAAAATCCAGGTTCATTCTCCAAGTTTATTCCAGCTGTGTGAAGTGGTGTTTTTTAATATTTAACTGTTCATCAACGTTTTCATATGTAATACATGTTGCCTTCTTTTTTGCCACAATAGATAAACCTGAGTCTCAGACTGAACACACCTGCCCCCTGTGTCTGGGATGGTTCGATACTAAAACCGGCCTGTCCAATCATGTGCGGGGTCACCTGAAGCGGATCGGCAAGCCAATCTCAGGTGTCAGCAAGTCTCCCCTGTGCATCCTCACCGAACTCCTGCAGGATGAGAACGAGCACAGGAACATTCTCCGAGCACTTGAGGCCAAACCTCGCATCTCCAGACCTTTCATTTCCCAGACGTTTGCAGGAAGCGAGGGCCTGTGTCTTACACCTACCGGGGTCCCAGTGAAGATCCAGCACTCTGCTAACAGGCTGGTCTCTGAGGAGGGTGAGAAGAGGAAGAGGAGAGAGGAGAAGATGAATGAGAACAGCGAAAGCACTTTAGTAGAACTTCTTAAAAAGCAGAGACTGGACCAGAAGCTGGCTGTCACATGTCACTCTAAGACTGCCAGAGCTCGTTTTATCGTTTCTCCATCCAAGAAGATTTCTCCTGAAGCTCTACCGGACTCCATATGTAGCCAAGGTGAGAAATTCACAGAATCATCTGCTTAAGTTGCGGGGGAGTTTAAAAAAAAACAAAACATTGCAGCTTCCCAAAGGCTTCACAAAAGCAATCATAAAAGTAATTAAAGGAACTAGGGATTTGCAGTGTGGTGAATATATTACACTACTTGAAACATTTAGTGTTAAAAAGTGCCATGAAAATAGTAATGTCACAAATATCTATGTTTTTAATAACGTATAATACTGAAAATTGGTACACAACAGCTGATCAGCCAAGCCATGTTTAATCTATAAAGACTGTATATTTAAAGGTGCACTAAGAAAGATTTGTCAAAAAAATTGGCAAGATTAGGTCTCAAAGGGTTAAATAAGTGGAGCTGAATCAGATTTGAATTTTTTTTTTTTTTTTTTTTAATCTTATCTCCTTGAGCAAACCATGTACACAGCTCCAGCCCAGAACCTAGAGTTAACATGCTAACTAGACTTAGCATTAGCAAGGATTGTTATGACATCACTTTCAAGTTCACTCAGCTGCTTGAAAGTGATGATAAATGTCTATAAAGATGCAAAATTCTGCTCGTAATGATTTATGAGGATGTTCACAAGTGCAGTTGCTGTGTTTTTGTTTTTTTGTTTTTTCTATGTGATAAACTCTTATGAGCTCTCAGCTATGGTATTAGCACGTTAGCTTTGGTAGCTAAATTAGAGGCCATTTTAATTTTTTTTTTCTTTGTGATGGGGGGGGATGATGACTTTTTTTTTTTTTTTTTTTTTTTTTTTTTAAAACAGTTCAAGGCTTTATACAGATTGCCTTTACATACCTGTCCAGGAGCAATGTCGCTAATTTTGCATCCAGCTTCACTAGTAGTAAATGACAACATTTTGGAAAAACTGCTAATATTTATTCTGGTTTTCCTGTTGTTACGATTTTGCATAGCACAGAGTGATTTATTCTTTTTTTTTTTTTTTTTTTTGCTCACCGGAGCGTTTTAAAAACACCTTTCCCGGTTTGAAAACGCCTTTTTTTTTTTCTGCAGAGACACCATTCTCACCATTTGTGTTGAGACCATGGCTTAAACAATTTAAAAAAAAAAAAAAAAAAAAAAAATCATGTTCTACATATTTTCCACATTATTTGTTCAAGTGAGGGGAAAAAAATGGACTATTGCACCTTTTTAAATTTGCATTAGAGCAGGGGTTCCCAAACTAGGAGTGACCTTGATTTACAAGTCACTCCTCATCAGAGGAACTCGGCCTCCTCTTTTTGTTTCGTTCATTTATTTCACAAATCAACATTATTAATATCGATCGTATTTTGAAGTTACTGTTAGTCACGTTCAGGCAAGCCGCATTTAAATTACTAGGGTGCATGTTATTTTTGTCTGTTTCACTATCCTGACACACTAGTTAGTGAGCGTAAGTACAGTCCTCTCTGATGCATTTCACCTTCTGAAGAGGAGACTGAAGGGAGAAACAAATAACTGAAAGAGGCTCTGGTAAAAGCCTGGAAAAGCATCACAAAATAAAACAACAATTTGGTGATGCCAATGAGTCGCAGGCTCGATGCAGTTATTGCAAGAAAAGTATATGCAACCAAATATTAAGTATTGTTTACTTTAAAACAATCTGTTCCTATACTTTTGCTCACCTAAAAAATGGGTGGTCTACCACCAAAGGTGCCATGTTTAACACATCTATCTATATATGAGGAAATGAAAACTAAAATTCTGATCTATTGTCTCCTATTTATCTTTTAATACTCCTCTCTTCAATAAAAAAAATAAAAAAATACTCATACTTTCAGAGGGGATTGTAGATCAGGGGGAAAAAAATGGACACATTTTGCCAATCCATATACCTCTGCTAAACATACCAGTGTTGTCTCAGATTACATGCTTGTGTACTATTCAAGACTGTTATTGAGTACTAACACTGACCAGTGCTTCAATTATTATTTAT
>JANDJT010000012.1:12140794-12152066 GCA_024331685.1 Stegophilus panzeri
ACTGTGGTGAGCAGAAAAGCATCTCAGAATGTAGAACACATCAAACCTTGAGGTGGATGAGCTACAACAGGAGAAGACCACATCAAGTTCCACGCCTGTCAGCCAGGACCAAGACAGACTCACTGAAACTGGACAGTTGATTACTGGAAAAAGACCAGATGTTTTTTTTCTCATCTTCAAATGTCCAGTTTTGATGAGCCCGTGCCAATGATAGTCTCAGATTCCTGTTGGCTAACAGGAGTGGAACCAAATCCACTGCACGTTTCGATGTTTTGTGCATGCTGAGATGCTTTTCAGCTGACCACCATTTTAAAGAGTGATTATATGAGTTACTGTATCCTTCCTTGCAGCTGGAACCAATCTGGCAATTTTCCTCTGACCTCTCTTATCAACAAGGTGTTTTCACCCACAGAACCGTCACTTACTCAAAATTTTTTGTTATTCTGTATATACTCTAGAGAGTGTTGTGTGTGAAAATCCCAGGAGATCAGCCGTATCTGAAATACTCAAACCAGCCCTCCTGGTACCAACAGCCATGCCAAGGTTAAAGTCACAGAAATCACACTTTTCCCCCATTCTGATGTTTGATGTGAACCTTACCTGAAGCTCTTGAACAGTATCTGCATGATTTTATGCATTATGCTGCTGCCACATGATTGGCTGATTGGTTAACTGCATAAATAAGCAGAGTTCCTATTAAAGTGGACGGTGAGAGTATGTTGCCATAAAAAAATTGGGTCTTTCAACTCATTCTTCTTGTCAAGTCAGAAACCAATGCTTCTTTAATATATTTCGTAGGATCAAGTTCACTGTTTGGATATTTTAATCATTCTTGGTATTTGCATTCAACAGTATTGTATTAAACCTGAGCAGAGACAAGAACATAACCTGATAAACATTCATTACCTTTTCGTTAGTATTGACTTATGGTTTTGACTGCTGCATTTTACACAGAATTTCCATACATACATTTATTTTTCAGTTGTTCCCCTAGCAATTCTGGTTCAGTATTCCTGAATCTGGCATCTCCTGAATAAGACTCTGAGTGTGGTGCAATGCATTTTAATTCAGATTAAGAGCTCAAAGGAGAGATCACAGCTGAAAGATGGCGTTTTCTAACTGTGAGAAGGCAGCCAACTCTCTTTTTACACACTACATAAAGCCTGTGCTATGAAACAGGCCTGAGCCTCTCCAGTGCGCACAAACATTCCACTTTTGATGCAGCGAGTATGTTAGACAATATAATTTGCAGTTAGAACGCAAGAAAACAGTGGGCACAGATAAACCGAGATTTATAACTGTTTACAAATCAATTGAAAAAGCCATTTTAATCTGGTAAATCGTTAATGCTGCTTTAGACGTGTCTAATGGTGTTTTCCTCACCTTCAGTGTGCAAGTCCCAGGATGCTGGCATTCATGTGGAGGCTTTCTATTCGAAACCTGCCTCGGCAAAGCATCTCATTATTTCTGCCTGAATGTATTGGCACACAAAGAGAAGTGTGATTATTGGTGATAAATATATAAGCATTACGCTTATCTTATTCGCTGAGCGCTCTATGAGCTCTCGCTCGCCGCGCCACAGGTAACGGACAATATGTGAACATGCAGTAGGTGAAGATTCTTCATTTTCTCATTGTGTTTTTTGTCTTCTACAAAGAGGATATAGAACCATAAACATAACAGAACTGACAAATATATCAATGTACTAAAAATCATGAGAGCTGCAAAGTCGTATCATCAAGAAGGTTCCAGAAAACTAAGAAATATTGCTTTGTAGGTAACTAGACCTCAGTCTTTCCCATATATTAGCATTTTAGGACTAAGTTAATAAACAGTAGGATTGTATGTTAGTTCTGAATAAAACCTGAGTTTAACTCAAGGTTCTCTGGTGCTGGGTCAGTACTTGTGGGTTAGGAGTCACATTTATTCCCATAAACAGATGGCAAATTGACTACAGAGAGTGTAACATAAATACAATGACAGTACTAGCCAGTGCCCTAAAAAAACACAACAACAACAACAACAACAAAAAAAAACACTTGCAACACTGTTAACAGTATCTGTTGTGTTTGAAGCTACATCCTCTGGTTCAACATCCAGCAGTTATCTAGATAATGCTCAGTTCATATTTTGTAATGTTAATTAGCTAGCTAATGCTATATGCTATTTCCCTAAATTCATAGCTAACTCACTAATTTAACTAGCTAACTAAATTTAGAGTCCACAAAACTCAATAACTAGGAACAAATATAAAATGAAAACGAGTATTTTCAAACAACTTGTCCCTGAAATGTCCCTGAAAAAACATGCTGGTTTGTATTGGTCTGGTTTATGATGGTTAGTACTGGTCTGGTTCTGGTTTAACTGGTAAAGCATCAGAGCCATGCTTGTACAGAGCATGTAAACTTACTGATGCAACTGTGGGTTTCTTGCTTCGAGTAACAAGATGCTTTTTCTTTAGTTTTTCTGTATACTGTCTTTGTCTGTCTAACTCCAACTCCATGCTAACTCCATATGGCTGTTGTATAGAATAAACTAAAACTATGACACCATTTGTCACGGCAATTTTGGTTCATTCGAAATCCCTGAGGCCTATAACAGTCTTAACTGAACATGAAATAATAGGACAGTTCATGACATCATTATTATGATGGTCTCTGTATACAAGTTGTATTATTTGAGTATAGGAGGGACAATGACAAAACACAATTTGTATGTGTGTGCATGTGTGTGTGTGAGAGAGTGAGAGAGAGAGAGAGAGAGAGAGAGAGAGAGCGCGAGCGAGAGGCATATGCACATAAAAGAAAGGAGAATTTGGATCTTTTTTTTTTTGGGTTCTGAGGCCTGCTCTTTTCATCTCTCTCAGTCAGACTGCAAACAGCTGTCATGTTTGACTGACAGACCTACATACACCAGACATGGCCAGACTCTCTGGTGTGAAAGCCATGTTCTCTCTTTCAGCTCAGATAGAGACTCACCAGTGTGTCAAATGCATAGTTTCAATCTCTCCATTCGAAATGATACCAAACTGACATGGTGGAAAAAAAAGACAGAAACTCCTCATGTCTTTTGCTCTAGCGTTAATCATGTAGGATGTCTACTACTTCCTGCAGCTTCCTCCAAACTGTGACCAGTCAAAGCTACATGACTGATAGAAACGAAAGTAGTACACTAATTTTAGGATCAGGAGCTGAAAGTAAAGCAGTGGTAGTTGTTTATAATGATCATCAAACTATAATGAGCGGAAAGACACTTTAATGCCATCACACACAATTCCAACTGCATTTTTTTTCATGCAATGTTGCTCAGCTTCAATTTCAATTGAGATGATAGTTGGTGATGTAAGGCCCTGAAAACACCTTGGAGGACAGAACAAGTCAAGCCATGTCAAGTAATATTTTATTGCAATCCCTTTCATATACATGTATACAGTGTGATGAAATCACTGTAAGAAATCATTGTATCTACAGTATGTACTGCAGAACGGAGGAAGCGAAATGTGAGCCAATGTGAGACACTGATTGAACCAATGTGAGACATTTTAGTTTAAGTAAAGTGACAAATGCAGAACTATTAAAGGTTCTTTCTTTGAAGGTACCTGTCTCAGTAGGCAACATTTTAACTGAAAAGGAAACTTTTGCAGGTATTGTGTTAAGGACACGCTTTGGTGTCATCATATATCATCACTCTGTAGCACTGTGTACAAGACAGTTGATTATTCTCTATCACTTGCTAGGTAGGCTTACCTGTGCATTGATTCTGAGAACTTTTTCCTGGTTTTAGACCAGTCAACTAGACTACTGTTTCCTGAATTAAAAAAAAAAAAAAAAAAAAAAAAAAAAGCTAAAAAAGCTAACTAACAAATCTGTACATTTTTTTTAACAAGTCAGTTTTAACCACAGAGCAAATATATCCTACAGTGGTTAATGTTTTACTAGTGTTTGCATTCAAATGCTTACTGGAGAATTATCAGTGCATCTCTATTAAGCATTTGGACATCACTCAACTGGGCATTTCATGTGGTGAGACCACGAGTGACACAACACATGCAACATTGACAGGTAATGGCCACACCAACCTACTCATGCTCCACAATATTAGCTAGAATGCACACAATAAATCTCAGGCTCAGATGAGCTGAGGCCAGCCCAAGTCCCTGTTTTAAGGCTATCAATAAAATCTTTTCACTTTGAGATAGTAATGTCTTTTGAAACTGGCATTGGGTGAAACAGCTGTGCTGTGGATTGCATAGCAACATCCAATCCTACTCAGGCTGCTGCCATCTTTAGAGTGGCTGCCACAGCTAGTTAAAAGCATGTCAGAGGCACCTGGGAGCTAGTAGGGCTCTTCAGACACTGCAGAGGCCAGAGTTGAACCTGGCAGTCCAACTGCTACCGTAAGTCATTTTCACCCTGGAAGAAGGAGCTAAAAATGCAAGCATGAAGCTATAGTGAACACAATGGTATATAACTGCTAATATACAGGCTAGTAATGATAATGAGGGAAAGCCAACATGATGCTAGCAGATGCCACAGAGGTGTTGCATTCTAAGAAAAATGATTGTAAAATGTGAAAATACACTCAATAAGGCCAAAGAGGATGAGAAGGACTATTTTCTACTATTGTGCACTTTTCTGCATAAGACTTACAGTTCACAAGTGCTACTGTTGTCCATAATCTTCACTTCTACAGTAAATATTTTTATTGAACTTACTTGTCATATTTATTGCTATTATCATTTCTGGTCAGAGGCTAATTCCAGCTTTGAAGGACAGAATAATGGTTGCTCTATCCACAGTCCCAGTCTACAAAGCATATCGCTCCATATCGTGTACTGTACATGCTGTCTGAGGTGTACGAGGCAAGAAGAAAAGGAAAGATGGCTGTATGACAGTGGTATTTATAGCAAATACTGCTTCATACATCATTACCTGACTTTGTTGGAAAGTCTTGACATGTGTGCACCTGCACAAGTTATCGAGGTGATTCTCACCACCTCTGGTGGTCAAGAGGTGCGAAATAGAACAATAGTTTAACCCTCCATGTGTGTCAAGACGTTAATGGAACTCAAATTTGTCCTAAAAAGAAACCTCAGAGGCAACTGCCTTATGACTGGGACAATCTTTATCCCAGCAGTGCACAAATGCTGCCCAATAATAACGTCTACCAGGGTAACTGCTTTCCAATTTTAAACCAGTGCATTTGTCAACACTCAGGACCTGCATTTAGACACCTCACACCACTGCTGCTTTTGAGCACCACATCAAATCACGTTTTCCCTGAAAGTGAGTTTTGGTGTGGGAGCTTGGCATGCTGTAGAGTCATAGACAAGAAGGAGGATATGGGAAATATCAAAGCCGAAATGCACAGCTTTGAGCTTTTAGCCACTCTACGAAACAAAAAGCCTGCCTTTTCTCTGCACCTTGCTGTGTTTGCTCATCTGGTAGGACTGTAGCTCTGCCCAGATTCAGTAGAACCGGGTGCTTTCATTTAAGTAAAGAGAATATATGCATCAAATAGAGAGAAAAAAAAACATGCAATTATGTCCTTGATCGGGTTAAGCTTCCTTTTGCCAGCACTGTCCGAAAAGCCGCCTCCAAATGGGCTGCTCCCCAAATTTTACCTCCTCCCTGCCCCCTTCTACTTATCTGGCTACCATTGGCCCCATCTCTCATTCCTCAGATCGCCGTCCAGGCCTCTCCTCTTTTCCCTCGCTCCCTCACTCCCCGTCCCACATAATGGAGCTCTCTGCCTCTGTGAGGCTGCCAAGGATGTGCCGCTCAGCCCAGTAATGACCTGAGGGGACGCCGCGTGACAGGCCGCCTGTAATAACGCCTCCAGCCACGGACAAAGCAGCCCCCAGGGTTCGATTTTTAAATACTTTATGCTTTGGAGTGAGACTAAGAACCATTTATTGTTTTTTAGGTCAATGCGTATGGATGGGTGCTAGAGGACAGAATGAGAGAGAGAGCAAGAGAGAGAGAGAGATAGAGGCAAAGATCAGCAGAGGAGAAACATCCTACTTATGCAAGGTGAATATTCTTGTAAAAGGGATGAACAAAATCATGCAGCAGTGAGAGTACAGGACAGGTTTACTGTCACTTTGTGCTTTAAATGCATTTTGTCATACAGACAGAGTTTAGAGTAGGGAATGTTGTTGCAGAGCCACAAGGTTATGTCCTTGAGCACAGCATTTCCCAAGCCTTTTATTCTAAGAAGATGCAAAAGTGTGTAGAAAGTGTGTCAGCCCACAGAGCTATGCTTAGTCAGTCAGCATTTTCAGTCTGAATCCCCTGCGACATAATCAATTCAGCTCCTTAAGGCCCCTTGTTATTCTGTTTATTCCTTAGCAAAGGATGTCCCCTTGACTCAGGCTATCTCTGATTTTAAAGCAATACAGTTGTAATTTAAAAATCCTTTAGTATGCCCTAATTAATACACCAATATTATCATTTCAGTTATTAGCATTATAAGCAGTATTGAAGGAAATAAAGCCCCAAAAGCCCTTTCTGGCAGGAGTGAGTGTGTGTGTGTGTGTGTGTGTGTGTGTGTGTGTGTGTGTGTGTGTGTGTGTGTGTGTATATACAAGTGCAAGAAAGAGTAAACATTACATATTTTGCATTAGATAACAAACACCAGTCATTTTTAATGCTCAAAATGAACCTTTTCACACAAAAAAAACAAAAACAAAAAAAGTTTAATATATAAATTAAATCAAGCATACACATTTTGGGGTTTTAAAACCTTTTTACGTTTTGCTGCAATTTAGTAAAAATCTATTAAAGTGTGTTATTATGAAATACACATGGGAATTAAATGTGACGATTAGGCCTGCTTAATTCAGACTACCAAGATGATGTCTTCAAAATTACAAGCAACTTACACGCACATAGAATATGCACAGTGATGTAGTGTTACTTTGCTTGGGTCAAGACACTCAAGCTTTTTGTGCTAAAACGCTGGAGCAGCAGCAGCTGCTGCGAGTCAGCAAAGCGTTCAGCCTGATTTTAGTTGCTGTATCATTCTGTTTCTGTTGCTGTAAGCAAACTGCTGAATATTGTTCAAATTTGAATACTTGGTTGAACATTAAATAGATTACATAAATCCTAAACTGGTTTAGGTGTGCATACTGTATACTATTTGGTTAAAAAATACTAGGTTACCTGAATAAGGTATTGAGGGGTGTGTGTGTGTGTGTGTGTGTGTGTGTGTGTAGAGCTATAGTTATACTGTAGACCGATGGAGCCCAGCTGCTGAGGCTGCTGTTGAGTGAGGGCTCTGGGGGGATTGGTACGAAGCTGAATGAGAGCAGAAACATTCTTCACCTTATTGATTTTGTCGATTGTTCTAAATGAGGAGCACTTTAGGCCAAGAGCTCAGCACCGGGGCTCCGCTGGGCTCAAACAGGACCATGCCACTGTGCTACAGGGAATTCTAACACACACACACACACACACACACACACACACACACAGAGGCACATATTCTCTGATATAGTATATCATATACATGCTTTTGTCATTTACCTTTATGTCAGTAATCAATGATGTAATCATTACTATTGTACACTTTAATAACAATGTCTTTCCATCTTAGTCCCTTACGTTTGCCCAATATAGATTTTCTGTTGTATATTTATTGTTTACCATTTCACTTTTCTTAGACACAGATCTAAAAGTGTAAATTGATAAAAATGTACAAGTGTTAATTGATAAAAATGAAATACAATTATATAAAATTAAAGTTAGAATGTGCGTATTAACACAATAAAGAAGCCTCCCCACCCCCCACCCCAATTTTGGTATAATTCAGTAAGTTACACAGTGTTCATTACCATCATGTATGATGTCCAATGTGAAATGAGCAAATATACTAAATACAATAAGGATGAGGGAATGAGGAACTATAAATACTTCTCTAGCTAAATGCAAAAAGGCACAAAAACATATTAATATAATAATATTTATTACAGATTATACATTTATGACATCATACAATTCCATAACACACTAGTAACACTATGAAAATTACACTGAGGCTTGTTCTTCTACTGTATGTTTGTGCTTATAGCACTCCTCTGGGACCTGAGCTTTGGGTTTGACTGCATATAATAACAAATTGTTCAGTGCCACTGAAATCTTATTCTATCAGCAGTAATTAGCTCAGTTAGACTAAATTCAAACTAACAACACTACACTTCTGTTGCACTTTTGCCATTTTTAAAACCTAAATTATAAACATCTTTCTTCAGATTCATCAGAGAGGTTTTTATTTTATTTATTTTTTGATGAGGCCTCTGTAATTATATATATGCATGGCTCATCCATGACAAAATTCTGTCATTCAGACAGCTATGAATTAATGTATGACACATGAGTTTCCAGCAGCTTTCATCCAGATTTGCATCCCCTGGCTGCACCCATACAGGATGTAAAACTTGTACACTGCTGTAGATTACCTGTTATTATTATTATTTTTTAAAATAATTTTTAAATTCCTGTTGTATTTTATAATACTATTTAGTAGGCTAATATTCGATTTTGTCCATAACCTGATCTGGAAAAAACAAATTTATCTTGCTATCTGACGTGAATGCAAAGGTTGTCTAAGTAATAATGATGCATGGGGGGCTGGATGACTGATGTCTGTTTCTTTTTGGTGTAGGTGATCTAAACTGCTTCAATGCTTTAGCATTAGAAAAGACCACCACATTCTAAGTCAACACATATTCTTTAACTTTAGAGAACACATATGTAGTTGTTTGCTTGCTAGCTAAGTTGCAAGACATCTACGCCTCTCCACATGTGCAGTTTTGGTTTATTGTGTGAGGCAAACAAGTTCAACATACTGCATATTAACATTAATGATTACATTTGTCCAATCAAGTGATTAGTTAACTAGGAGAAAGACTACTAATTCACTTTAACCATATCCATGTAAACATCATAGAAACATCCACAAGCAGCCAGCAGACAGCATGCAGACTCATGGCATGAGCAAAGATTCTGAAAATCTTTGCACAAGAAGCTTTGGTTCTGTTCAAAACAAGCAACTGCAAAAAAAAAAAAAAGGAAGGGAGTGAGGACAGTTTGCAGATTGATTACTGCTGTGCCTCGACTTTGGTCTGTGTTTACAGTAAGAAAAAGAGTTAACTTGGACCTGTCCTAGTCCAATCCTGTCCCTCCAGGATTTTTGCGATTTTGCGCTCACAGAAATGAATGCAAAATCAAGCAAACTTGCAATTTTTCAAAATTGATTTAGGCTAAGAGTAAGACGCATCATGTGACGTCATCACAACACGCATTCAGTCAAAGGCCTCTTCGATTCACGTGCGTCGATCGTGAGTACAGCTAAAAGATCTCATATACCAACAAACATCACTGCGAAAGACCGGGCAGAACAATTTCATGCAACTGTGATTTCAACAATTCGAGTAGTTTTCCACAAAAAAAGCACAAAAAACGGCACAAGACGCATCACGAATTTTGAAAAACGCAGCAGTAAAATTAAAGATTTTTGGCCATAACAATCACAAAAAAAAAACAACTGATGATGAATAAAAGAATGATTGAATATTTTAGGGAGGGGGTGGAGGGGAGCTCCACCTTCTACATTGCTATAAAGACAGCAATATCATTGCTATAAAATAGTACTATAAAACAGTGGATCTGGAGTCTATCCCAGGAACACTGGGCTTTAGGCAGGTACACACGCTGAATGGGACACCAGTCCATCGCAGGGCACCATGCATGCACATATTAGCCATATGTAACACGTGTATAATCACATAATCAGGTTTTCTGCATTCCTTTCCATTCCATTCCTGTCAATGTTTTGAATATTCAGTGACATCTCATTTGTCCATAACGTGTGTGTCAGTGGTCTGGGTGAACCGGTGCACTGTTATTAAAGTGGAATCAAACACAGCCCTTGAGTGGAAAATAAACATCCAGATTTAATAAGCCTCTCAGCTAAATCGTGTACATGCAAATTATTCAAGCTGGTACCTATCTGTCCTGCCGAGACGAAATGTTGAAACACACACACACACACACACACACACACACACACACACACACACGCGCACACACACACACAAAATTAGTGTAAATCAGCAGAGTAATGGTAGCATAATGACCGCTTGGTGCTCTCAGGCAAATTGAATGATAACAAAGCTTCACATGGCCCATCCTACTGAAGAACAAGAAAGAGGAGGGGGGAGTAAGGAGTGAGGCCCAGTGAACTCAGCTTGCCTCATTAAAAGCTTGTCGACGCCTTGTAAATTTCCACGGAGAATGGGGTGGAAAAATAATCGGACAAACTCCCCAAGAGCGCCAGTCCCATCTGGGCCGTCTAGACCGGTCGGCTGGCTGGAGGAAGAGCAGGCATTAGAGGAGAACAGAGGGGGAGAAGGAGGCAGACACAGAGAGCGAGACGGAGATGAGAGGAAAACACGCAGCCATCCAGCATGTGCAGCGTGCCTTCAATAATAGACATATAAATGGCTTCGTTTTGGGTGTTGTTTTGGGTGATGTCGATTTAGCTGCTAATTGGTGACAGAAACTGTCAAACGGGTGGCAGCGAGTGATCGTTGCTGCTTCTGTCAGGTTAAGGTGAGACGATAGAGGAAGAGAAATGACGAGAGGATGCTTTTCATCTGATAAAGGAAGAGGGGAGATGCAGGCGGCTTCATCGTTGCCCCTTTACTCAGTCATATAAAAATATAAAGCAAACAGAGTCAAAGAAACAATAAACTTGGTTTTATAGAGACCCCCCTTCTCTTCCAATCACTCTCTCTCTCTCTCTCTCTCCCTCTCTCTCTCTCTCTCTCACACAAACACAGACACACACATCGTTTCTCTTCTTTGCCGTCTCTCACACTGAACATTGTGTTTGTTTTGTAGAATGTGTGTTTGCTTGCTGGCAGGAGGCAACCGAGCATGCAAATCCAAGAGAGAGAAAGTCACAGAGAGGATCACCCATTGATCTCTCAGGGCTCATGTCCTGGCCTGGTCTGTGTTGAAATGAGCAGTGATTAAGCTTTGATACTCTGGCAAATGAACATTAATTAGAGCATGTGTGTGTGTGTGACTCTTTTGGCAAAGCCAGTATTGTCCAATATTCACACTACTATTGAGCATTAAAATCAGATCTTAATGTTGTGCCATGCACAAGCACATTCTGGCTCTCACAGATGGTGCAGGGTTGGCTGCCGGTGGCACTGGCTAGAGAGAAAGTATGTGAGTGTGTCTGTGCGTGTGTGTGTGTGTGG
>JANDJT010000012.1:12152071-12174943 GCA_024331685.1 Stegophilus panzeri
GTGAGTGTGTCTGTGCGTGTGTGTGTGTGTGGGTGGGAGGGTGGGGGTTTGAGGGGGACAGTGATACCATGCATATGTGTTTTTGAATATTTCTAAGCATGTGTGCATTTTAGCCAGGGTTTTTGTGAAACTGTACTGTATTTGAGACACGTGTGTGTGTGTGTGTGTGTGTGTGTGTGAGAGAGACAGAGAGAGAGCGAGAGAGAGAGAGAGAGAGACAGAGAGCTGGTTGCTGTGTAGCAGGATGTAAAGGCAGGTCACTGGCGTCTAGTCATATCTCAGAGGGGATTTCCTGGTTATTAGAGCCTTGCTAGATCATGGGCCAATTATACAGAAAACTGTCAGTCAAGGCGGCGTGATTAGAGCGAAAGGACAAAACCAGGTGAGAAGTGTGAGGCTTTCTGGGGGCAGCTTTGATTTGCTAATGAGGGGAAGAGGGGAGACGACCGGGGCCAGGGTCCTCAGCTGCAGTGCTGCTTACCACGCTTCATTTTCACTCTGACCTTCTTCTAGCAGGATTCAGATTTGAGCTCAGTGAAATGGCAAAGAAACGTGTGAGGTGCGAGCATCCAGGCTCCCAGCAGGCCCTCTGTGGCTTTATGTATGTGGTTTGTGGTGGAGGTCAGAGTCCGTAACCGACACATACTCTGAACCACAGCGAGGGCCAACAGTAATCAACGCACATCCCCTCTCCATTATAGCAGAGGCCAAAAGGCTCCTTAATTACCCTTAATAGCTTTAAACACACTTATTGAAGTCCCAGTGCACATTTCAAAGCAAGTTCCCTTGCGAGGTAGGAAGCGGGAGGAGGGGAAAGCGAGTTTAAAGGACAAGAGGAAGGAGGGCCAGTCATCCAGCCCTTTCCTCCCAGAGCTCCTCTGCACCTCATTTTGAGAACACAGAGGAAGGAAGATGGAGGAGGTAGAAGAAAGGTGACAGAGGCTCCTAATTTAGCAGGTTCTGGTTGTGGGGAATGACACAGAGGGGCATGACGTGACTTTTTGTCAGCATCCACCTGGTGAAAGAGGCGAAAAAAGAAAGAAGAGAGAAAAGGAAAGGGAAGGAATACAGGAGGTAAGGAAAGGAGGGGAAACGAGAAGAAAGGAAAGAACGGGAAAGGAGAGGAGAGCAAAAGAGAGTAGAGAATAGGAAAGCATAGGACAGGAGAGGAGAGAAGGATAGAGCCTGTAATGAAGCAGGCCGGGGGGAGGAGAGGCCGAGTATTGAGATGACAGCTCTGGCAGCTGATGCATGAGGTCCATGCTAATGCTTCAGCCTGGCCGTGATGGATCCCGAAATCTTGACCACACATCCCATTAGCCTCTGTCCATGACAGTCTCAATAAAGATATTATCGCAATCCGCTGGAACTGGCAGAGACCCCAGGGGTCGACACCAGAGGAGCCGTGTGCAAATCTCGCGGCTGGATTCCTCTCCCCCAAAAAAGTTATTGATGACTTAACCTCTCGCGGTGCAGGTTAGTAGTGATAGATACATCAGGAGTGCGGAACGACACAAGATAATAAGGCAAGCTGTGCATCACTGTCGAGTAAAAATAGAACGCAAGTTACATGCTGTATATACTGTATGCTTTGGCTTGAGATGCATTTTGTTTCTCAGCACTATCTGAAGGCATGCATGTGTTGGGCAGCGTTTTCTTGTGTGTGTTAGATTCAACGAACGCCAGCTCAGGGTTTGTTTTAGTTCAGAAATCAAACCACAGCCTAATCCTTACTGCCAAAAGCGGTCCAGGTGTGTATCTTATGCTGTATCTTTTATCTTGTACTGTGCATCAGGGTAATATTTTTGACAAGTAATAGAGAGGATATAAATGACCCAGGCTTCGGACAAATAGGGAACAGGGCAGTGTGGTGAGTGGCGTCGGGAGCACCACAAGATTCCCGGCGCTGAGACAAACCGAGCAGGGAGCGTCATGGAGGAAATGGCGTGAGAGGTTACTGTGACAGACACAGAGCACAATTATCACACCATGATGAAAGAGCGGTGGCCGGCTGGTGCAGCGGCCCGTTAATTACGCTTCTTTTTCCGCCGGCCTCTAATGTGAGGAAAAACACGCAATGACAAGTGTGTAAAAGAGCAAGCAGTAAATTACTGTCAGAAAAAATAAACGGAGGAGCGCGTGGCCCGTGCGATGATTTACGGGGGCAATTAGTCACCGCCCCACGGAGATGCTGAGGACAGCAGCCGAGCGAGGGTGTCAGAGGGAGAGAGAGGGAGAGGGAGAGAGGGAGGGAGTGAGAGAAGGGGAAGGAGGGAGAGGGAAGAGAGGAAGAAGGAAATGAGTGTATAAGACAAAGTACATATAGCAGAAAGCACAGGAAGCAAAGGAGAAAGAAAGTGGACACTTGCATGTCCTGACTTAGCCTCATTAAATTAGATCAACCAATCGCAAAATTGATATTTCATATCATCATCATAGTTTTTCTAACTTACCTGTTGAGCTTGATAGTGAACTTGGCTAATAGCAGTTTGCTAACAAGCTATCAAACTCCAGGTAAACTATTTAATTGTGCTAGCAAACTTAGCCACTAGTTTTAATTACACAAATGGAGTCCTAGCAAACATGGCTACTGGTTGCTACTGGCATTTATAAATAGCATAATAAAATAGTTTACATAATGTTAACTAGTTTGATTTTACACTTAATTGCTGGCTTTAATTAATAATAATAATAAAAAAAATAGTAATCTATTCTATAAACTATCTGTGCCATTAAAACCAGCAACTTGCTAGCAAGCTGTTTAACTCTAGCTAGACTGTTTTACTGTGCCAGCAAACCTGGCTGATTGTATTATGTACACAAATAGAGTCCTAGCAAATCTGGCTAATGGTTTAATTACATAATAAAGTAGCTTAGATAGTGTTAACTATCCTTTTCTACTTCCTAGCAAACTTAGCTAGTGATTTTATTTGCATAATGACATCGTGCCTAACATCAGATAGGTCAGATAATTACTGCTGTTATTGAGGTAATGTTACTGTTGACTAAACTAACAGGCACACATTACGCTCCAGTGCTACAAATAAGATTTTGGCAAATGTTCCTGAACACTATGTTAAACTAGAGAAGTTTCTTAAAACTAGAGAGAGAGAGAGAGAGAGAGAGAGAGAAAGAGAGTTGTGTAATAAGTATTACATTGAGCCAAATAAATGGTACAAAAAGTCAAGTGGTGATGTCATAAGATCAAGTGTAGAGATGTGTCTGATCAAATTTAGATTTGTCTGATTCAAATTTAAATCTGTGAAGCCCCAGCTCATTTTTCAGTGAGCCAACTTAAATGAATTTTATTCAGTTACAAAATTGTGGATTGAAAGTCTGGACCCCACGAAGATATATGTGGTTAAGTGGTTAAGCTTGAACCTTATTTAACCAGGAACTCCTGTCCCTGTATAATATTTAGGACACGTCAGGCTATCAGGTAGTAAGTTTCTCTGTTCTTGCTGGACCTGTTTTTGCCTGCAGTATCTGATCGTACATCTGCACATGTCCTGACCTAATGTTCTGCAATTGAATCTGCTTACTGTCCCAAACTGGCTTGAGTTGGATGACAGTAACACACTTAAAATAATGCCTAAGTGAATTTTAACAGCAGAACAAAGTGAAACAAATGCGACGGCACATTTTTTAAATAGCCCCGCACAGTCTGAGCGGACCAGCACCTGCGTCAGTAAGTAAATTAGGACAATAAGGAATTCTCCAGCTGCAAGTGTTCTGCAACTCTCGCAGAGCAAAACTGAAGCGCGCTCCCTACGGAGGGCACTAGAGGAGCTTTTAATCTGCCATGTTTACCATAACACACGAGTGTCCTTTAATCACTAAATGTTTGAAATGAGCAGCAGCCCCATGCGCACACACATTAATGGGCCTTAATCTCTTCCTAAAGTGACAAGGCAGCATCTCTGTGGTTTAGAGTTGCCTCCTTCATCCTCTTCTTTTGTCTCTGCCACTTGATTTCTTCTTCAGTGTCGCTGAGTGATGTTCACTAATGGTGAATACACGTTTTTTTTTGTTGTTGTTCTCAAACATGTGTAGATCATTTTTCTCAGATGCTTAATGTGACACCGCAGCTTTCATCCCACATTAAATACCTGCTGCATTTAAAAAAAAAGGAAATTAAGGCCATTAGGGATACAGTCATGTAGAATCATGTGTAATTGCTAATGACAGACTGTGTCATATCATTTGTGCTAATTTCCCTCATTCCGTGTGGCTGAACATGGTTCAGCTTGGCTGCTTTTTCCAGATTTAGTTTTCGTGAGAACTGATGGAGTCAGAATAGGCCCTCATTAAGACTTCATCACACCTGCTGATCGCTTACAGCTAACTGCTGATATAAAGCCCGTTGTCAGGTAAGCAATGACACATATATCAATGCGAAAAGTGGTGTGGCGTAGATGTCTGATTAAGCATGTCGATATGGAGATGTCAGGTAAAGCAAATGGCCAATAAGCAATGTACACACTCATACAGAGAAAGTGCATGCTATGCATATTTCACATTGTGCTCTATAGGGGAAGATGTATTTTGCCTGTAGGTTAACAATTGTTATTTTTTTAACAATTGAGAGCAGCCCAGAGTATATGGCTAAACCATTGACATGGTGATAAATCACAGACCTTTGTACATTGTGCATCAGACAAACAGTAAGTGGTAAAAAAGAAATACAAATGGACATCTTTGTTTTCTCGTACACTCTGCTTGTTTTACAGTGAGGGGCTAATAGCATGCCTAAGAAGTAAAGGCTAGAGATTTTGTTCAGGTCTGCTTAGCTACAGATGTCTTGTGGCAACCTTGCCAGCCAAGGTGCCAACAGACCATGTTAAAAAGATGAAGAAAGAGTGAAAGAGTTCCTTGAGAACATAAGAACTGGAATTGACTGGAATGGACATATGCAGGTCCAACAGTTCTGCATTTTCTTAGACCTTCCCATGGAGCATTTCCTTTATAGGGCAAGAATGAAATTCCATGACTTTTGGTTTCCAAAATGAAATGCTCCATCCACAGAATTGATATCTAGTTACTTTTCTCAGTGAAACCTCAATGGAACTTGGAATCAGATGTCTTGATTCTTACTTTTTTTTTAGTGTTAGTTCAAGGTTCATCTCTCTGTATATTACCCAAAATGCACTGCAAACAAAGTCTATTCTAGCACTTTGAAATGGCTACAAACAGCAAGCTGGTTTACAAATGCAAAATTCAAACAACTGTGCAAATCTAGCTGTATTGTCTGGTAATTTGATTTAGAATCCTTGTGTCAAAGAACTAACTGACATATTAGCTAGCAGATTATTAGCCAGCTACTGAATAAAATAAATTAACCAGTAATATGGGGGCATGGTGGCTTAGTGGTTAGCATGTTTGCCTCGCACCTGTTCTCCCTGTACTTTGGGGATTTCCTCCAGGTACTTCGGTTTCCTCCCCCAGACCAAAGACATGCATTGTAGGCTGATTGCCATTTCCAAATTGTCTTTAGTGTGTGAATGTGTGTGTGTGATTGTGCCCTGCGATGGGTTGGCCCAAGTTCCCTGGGATACCTGCGTAAGATAAGCAGTACAGAAGATGGATGGACGGAAGAACTTCATATGATCTAGTTTCTAAAATCCTCAATTTTGATTGGTCAGGAGATGTTAATTGGATTTGTATAGCAGCTCGGGCAGTAGCTCCCACTGCAAATGTCATATTAATGTGCTTGACTTAATAGGGTATTGTTTCTATAACAACAGTTTACATAGGGACTTTCAGCAGATGCTTCTCAGAAATTATTGACATGTAATTGTTTTCCTATAAAAACATGCCCTGTTTATTTAAATTATTATTTTATTTAAGCAATTATTAAGAACACCCAACTTTATTTTTTTAACATTATCTACCATATTTTAACTGAGCCAAATACAGGGTTTTTCCTTTATCCGTACTGGTCAAGGGCATTTATCTATGTGCCTGATTCAGGTTAATGCATCATTGTCACTTGCCTGTCTTATTTTTATCTTCTTTAGGCAGCTTCTATCCTGAGTGTTCCTGCTCTCAGACCATTCCCTGTTTGCCACCATGATATTTTTCAGCTTGGACATTTTCTAAAGCTGCTTCACTATAAGCTGTCAAGCTGCTTGTGCAATCTGTGCGGTGACATTTAAAATCAATACCAATTTTCAAAAGGCTAACATTCTTCATGTCAGTACTACTGTAAGTCTTCCCCTCATTCAGCGACATCTGTAGTGTATTTAAAGTGCTTTTATTTTTCGCTTGTTTTGTTCCTGCTTCAGTCAATTACCTAGGAACTCATCCATTTCCAAGTAAGGATAAAACTACTGAAACAAAGCATAAATCAGGTAAATGTTATTGTGAGGTAAAAACTGCTTCCAAATTGGGCATTTTATATTGCTGAAATGGCCAATAACTGAAATGAGCAGCACATTTCATTTGCCATTAAGGACACTCACTCGATTAGTCTTAAGTATGGTCATTGAGGGTCCAGGTCATGTGTGAAGTGAATTTAAAATGTCTTTATGCACATTTTTGTTCATGCAAGGTCTCATCATGGACTTATGTCTGTCTGTGTTTTACTCATAGAAAACAAGAAGACCAGGTCAATTGTTAATCCCTCTTTTTAAATATTCATTTTCCGTCAAGCACTATGTCAGAAATATGCCATAGACAGCTCAGTATGACCCATCTCTTGGATATACATATGATACATTTTTCATGGCGGCTCCTAAGCATTATATATTCACACTTCGTTTTAATAATATTCATGTTTAAAGGGCGGGGGTGGAGGATATGGCGAGAGCTTGTCAGGCTGATGAGTTAAAACAGGTTCTTTGACGAAGATGGGACTTGGACAGGGGCACAATGTGGAAAGAGCATTTAATGCCAGTTTTGTGCTCCTTTTTTTATTATGAAGAGTTTTATAAGAGTTGATTTCTTAATCTGGCTGGGAAAACAGACTATAAGTGATAAAACCTGTGGTGGATTTTAATTCACCTATAATTAAATGTGAACACATTTTTGCACTGCGCACAGCAGCAGCCCCCATCAGCAAGTGAGAACGTTACAGCATTTCCACAGACTTTATCATTCCCTCTAGCCTAGGCATGCTGGGAACAACAGAACACCACAGAGAGAGAGAAAGAGGGAAAGGGGCCGTGAATCAATCTGTGTAATGGGGGAAGGCCAAACGTAATAAATAATACAATAACAAGGCAAACTAATGAGCCGTTGCCAAGGTGAATTTTGCAGAATAGTCCCTCAATGTACAACCCCCCAACCCCCCCACCCATAATCCAGGGGAGCCGGTGGATGATAAAGCGGCGCCATAAGGCAACACCTGTGCAATTAAAACGTCTGACTCTTCTTTGCGCATTACATTAATTTCAGCCTTTTGTAAAGGCCCGATGAGCATGCTAATAATCTAGCCTACTTGACTCTGTGTCTAGCCAAAACAGGGCATCTAATTAGGCAAAGGTAATTAATTAGAGATAAACGGAGCTAATCAAGAGCTGTTAGTGTTCTTTCTGTGTCGTCATTAAGATGCTATGCTCTGATTGGCCACTTTACCACCTATCCAGTGACTAGAAGGGAAGTCTGGATGGTTTGCAAAATGCATATTTATGCTTAAACTATAACAGTCACTATGTCAAGTAGAAAAAAAAATACAAGTTTACAAAATCAATTTGGGCATAAACGTCACAAATGTACTACAGCAGAAGTGCAAAGTATTCAAGAATGTATTTCTGACATCATCCCTTATTCAAGGTGCATATACTTACTAGTTACAAATTGACCGGAATTTATGATACTATGTTCTTACTGTATCAGACCGCATTCCAAAAGCATTTTTACATCCATTCTCTCACTTTTATCCATATATACATCAAGCATAGAGTTCATAAGGGAGCCAACAGTGATCCAAACAGACTTCAGACCAAGTGACAAAAGTTTTAGTACTCAGAAGTCTAACAAACTACTCACAATGCAGTCAGTGAAAATAATATGTGATACATAACACACTAATAATCATATTACAGCAAGTTTGCTTTTTCCAACTGTCCAACATTGTTATTTGGTCAGCTACAAGTTTGAGAAGACACAAGAAGCTTGGGCTTGCTTATAACACATGTCTTTCTGAGTCAGATAGAGATACATATTGATTGAAACATTAACTGTGTCTCAAATGACGTACAATACACTATGCACTATATACTCTACCGTCGAGTGTATGAATTTTAAAAGGGTAGTATCATCTCAAATGGAACACTAACAGTTTTATAACTGGAATTATAAACTGTTTCCCGGTTGATGGCAAATGATGTCAAACGCACGTAATGAGACACGGCTAGTTTTAGCAGAGTCAATGAAAATGAATTTTACCGTATCAAGGTAACATAAACAGTAAAATGAAGAAATTCATTTACTGAAGTTTTCACACTCCCTTTTTAAAATTTTTTTTCTTTATTCTGAGCAAATTTTAGCCAGCGTCAGCACCTGGTTGCCCCACCCCTCTTAGGTAAGCTATGACCTTTTGTCCAACATTCCACACTTTGTCTTTTCAGTTGAATAAGTGCATCATCCTGGCACTTGAAGTGCACTTCTTGTTGGAATTTTTAGTGTGAACACACTACTCACGCTATTTATACTAAAAACCTACGTAGAATAGTGAACAAGTATGCGATTTGGGATGCAGCTAGTAAACTGAGGTAAGCTATGTATTGGTCTACAGTATAGAACCTTTAATCCAGTGTAATACCCTTATAGAGAGATTAGGAACCAATTGGGGTTCACCCTTTATTGCCTTATTTAACCCAAGGAAATCTGGCAGAATTTTGATAGCAGTTGCCAATTAAATGTCATGCCACCAGATACATTAGTAGCTGTGAAAAGCACATTTTTGTTAATATGATGCTGAAAATAAAAGTTCCAATAAAAGGAAATTGGTAAAAGGGCTCTGATTATGCTCACAGTGATTGTAAGCAGTGCTTTGCTTAACCACAGCACTGAATTAGGGAAAAACAATTTCTAGACAATATGTTATGTCTTGTATTCTGAATATAACAGCTTGGCTCTAAGAGAGTCTTGCCTAGTCAGTTCTATTTGCAAAATGAAGACGTTCTGATACAATGTTTTCTGTTGAAGATTTAAGATTAATGCCTCTCATCTACACCACATGTTTCTATCAATAAAAAGCAGCATATTAATGGTTATGTGAACATATGCTGGCAGTAATTCAAAAGGAGGGACATAGAGACATGGTAAGGAAGATGGAGAAATCGTGAGAAATAGGACATTTAAAAAAAAAAAAAGCACTACAACCAGAAAAGGTTTGTTGTTTGGGAAGCTCTGGCTTACTGGGCCGTTTGAGCAGAGGAATATTTTAAGGATTGTTATTATTTTTCTCCCTCCCCTTCTGTCCTTGTACACAAGGGAGTCGTCTGCTACAAGGAGGCAGGCCGCTCCCTCGACACACATCATTAGAGGGTTTTTTACAAGCGACAAGCAGCCTATTTGGCTGTCATTGGGATTGTTTGAAGAGAATATGTTTATCTGCCGCATGCTCTAGAGGGACCAGCATCAGAGAGTAAGAGCGAGCATTTCGCCTATGAGTATTTGACACCACTGTTATGCATTTGCCAATATGAAGGCTAATATGTGGGGAATGGTGCCGTCTAAATTGGCAGCTCATTGTCCTGTGTCGCTGCAAATGGGACCTGACCTTTGACCTCTGTTGTCATACACAAAATGACCCTCGTGTTAACCACTAACCAGCTGCTAACTGCTTAAACAACCGTAGCAAAAAGAAAAACAAAAAAGAAAAGCTATCCATCATGATTCCCTGTGAAATAGATAATCGTTTATATATAATGTTTTGGCCAGAGAAAAATGGACCAATGGAATTGAATTGTATTTTTCTGAATTTGAGCACATTAAATCCATTTAAATATTGAAATCCAGGTTTCATGTAATCCTGTTTAGAACTGAAAATGCAAAAGTGTACACGGACATTCCAATAGAGTGTGTGCGTCTGTGTGTGTGCGTGTGCGCTTGTGTGTGAGTGTGTGTGAGGGAGTGAGTATGTGTGAGTGTGTGTGTGAGAGAGAGAGAGAGTGTGTGTGTGTGTGTGTGTGTGTTTAAAGGCAATCTAGTGGCCAGGCTGGGCCTGCACAGGACAGGCGACAGCCACGAGCCTCGTCAAGAAGCCATGCGTGTATGCGGATATGATGGACTGTCAGACAAGAAACGAGGGCCGATAATCCCGCCATCACCGACCCAAAGTGCAGGGATGAGTGTGTGAGAGACTGCAGATGTGTGTGTGCTACATTTCCAATTGAAATGAGACAGAACGGAGTCATACGGATCCCTCATTATCCCGTTTCCCTTGGGGGAGCGACGGCAGGCTTTCGGTGCATAAGACAGAGAAGGAGTGATCTCTCTCTCTCTCTTTCTCTCCGTCAGAAGTAAGCGGTGGAGGGACACAAAAGACGAATACTACCTCTTATTAGGAAAAACAAACAAACGCATACTGGTGTGACTTGTGGCTGTGCGGAAACACTACACTGAAATTCCCCTTGCTAGCGAGATTAGAGTAGCGAGAAAATAAAAAGGTGCTTGGTGTATTTTTAAAATGCCTGGTTTTCCCCCTGTAATGATATCCAGTGCAATTAAGCTTCAGGCTCTTTGTGTCCTTGTGTGGAAAATCTCAATTATATATATGTGAGTAAGAGAGAAAGAGAGGGTGAAGTGTATTCATATTAGTGTGAGGCTGAGTATGTGTGTCTGTGAGTCTCTGGGTATGTTATATATTTATCAGAAGGCTTTTCAAGGTTGAAAATTGACTTGTTTACGGCATGTAATTTTAAAACAGTTTGGAGGAGGGTTCTGTATATTTTATATGCACATTCTCATTTAAAAAAAATTAAAAATGAAATCTGAAGAACTACTACTCTCACTAAAATTAAATTCACTTATGGAAATTAAACAAGTTCAACAGAGAGACACTACTAACTGAAACACGTTTCTAATCACTTTAAAGTGAACATACTGGACGCTAGAGGGTTTATCTTCATTTCATTTCATTTATTTGAAACAATTTAATAGGTCAGTAACAATTTTATGTTACATAAATACAAGTCCTACAGAGTGATTAACTAAATCAAATAGTTATCAGAGTCTACACACTGGTAATGTCCCACTAAAACATAGTTTTAATCCCACAAAAATGTGATAGCTAAATGCTCTTCCTCACACATATATACACACCAAAATCCTCATGTAATGTCTGGGATTTAATACTATTTTTGATGAACATGCTCCAGCTCTTTTAGAAAGTAATTCAATGAAATGTTTACCTTTTTGTGTTTTGCTTTAAAGCAGTGACTGTAACTAACTGTACACTCAGAGTACAGCACAGTTCTGAGCACGACCAACACTGCATTCATGGTTTGTTTTGAGTTGTGAGTGTGGTTGTAAGAGGGTATTTGCAGTGACAGAAGATTGAGAATACTCAGACTGGGGAGGGGAGATTTACTCAGAAGCGCTTTTAAAGCGCTTTTTTTTTCATTGGTTAAATATTAGACATAAAGGTTGACCAATATCATTGATTTATGTAAAAAAATAAATAAATGATGAAATATGGAGATACGAGTTCTGATGTATGTCACTGAATGAAGTTCAATTTATTCATTAATATTACTCCAAACAGAGAATTGCTCATTTAAAACACTAGCTACTATAATCATTAAGAACAGCTGCTAGTTAATGTAGCTAGCCACAGTACATGTTGAGATGTGGGGCCACCCTGTGAGGATTGCTGTTTCTGTTGGTGAGTTGAAGCTATGAGTATGAGTTGAAGGCTATTTTGCTATAGAAAAAACACTCCATTGTCCAGTTTTCTCGCTGGATTACAGTATAACCTACAGTACTATGGGAGTTCTTGATGCAGCAGCACTGTCCTACTATGGAGACATTTTCCAGAATCACGATAGAAAATGAAAACACAAGCTCCAACTCACTAACAGTGGGAGCGATCCTCACACGATGGTTACCCCATCCCAAACATCCAACATGGTGTGACGTGAACTAGCTGGCTAACTGGTAGCTATCCATACAACTTACAAGCTCATCCTCCCCAGTCTTTTCTACTCCTATGATCTGCTGTTCATTCTCCTCAGTCCTATTCCTCTTAAAATATTGTAGGATGCTCATCTCTGTGTGAACATTTTGACTAATGTTACCATTGAATCGTTTATGGACACGTAGCAATGGCACATACACACAATTTTGGTGTGCTAGCTAGATTGCAAACTTGTGCATATTTGAGTTTCATAGACTAAAATATATATTTTTTTTGACAAAAAAAATTGTCGATCAAAACCAGAAAATAATCAGCAGTTTAATGGGCTGAAATAGCTGATATCCTACCTCAAATAAAATGTGGTAAATCTTTCATCTATACATTAATGTGCTCAAGAGTGTCTGAATGCTGGGTCGTAACCTCAGGACCTTGTGCCCTCACCTCAGGACGCGAGTTTGTTTGTCCACAGATGGTTCAAGTCATCTCCAAATGAATCCATTCCGCTTTCATTGTGTAAGAGTAGCCACCTCTCTGAAAACCCATACCAGGTTTTTCTTGTTACCTTCCAGTGACAGACACTTTGCTCTCGTCAAGCTTTGCAACAGGCAAATGGTTCAGCGATCCCTAGCTACTCGCGTCTGACCCCTGCGCTTATTATAGCGAAAATTAATTTTTTTATTGAATTGTTTCTAAAAGTTGCAGAATGGATTCATTTGGAGACTGTCCAACTTGGAAATCCTAGAAGACAGGCAGGCAATGCGAAATAAAATTTGATTTTAGGAAAAAGTGGGAGGGGGACAAAACCTAGATTTTGAAATGTGGGGGAGGAGGGCGACATCCCCCTCATGTAAAATGGCTCCTACGCCCATGATCCGTACTAAATAGTATCCAAGATGAGAATTAGTGTGTCCCAATGTCCCAAATCGTAGTATGCTGAAATGAGCATCCCAAAGGTACACAGATGGTTTACTATTTCTGGTAGATTTTTGAAGCTAATATTGTCCACAACTCCTTGTGCGGTTTGCTTCAACGAATTCAAGGATGCATTTTAGAGAGGTGTAAATGAATCCATCTAGCCATACTTTCATCTTCTATACCGCTTATCCTATTGGGCCGTGGTTAACCTGGAGCCTATCCCAAGGCGGGGTACACCCTGAACAGGGTGCTAATCCGTCACAGGGCGTAAATGAATCCATGATGTGGAAAAATAAATCAAGGGAATGATAAATTATATAACTATACATTATATAAGCAATGTTCTCTTCCGTTACATAATGTGTTAGTATGTCCTAGTACTAGCATACTCTTTTACTACACACTCAAAAGTGTACTGTTTTCACAAAAAGAGTGCATACTTTTAGTGCATAGTATAAGTACACCAATTGGGATGCAGGGTCAGTCTTGTCTCTGTCCCCTGTCCTGTCATTGGTGTATTTCCTGATTGTGTCTACCTGTTCTCTGTTCACATCTTGATTACTTTTTAAACCCTTTGTCTTTGATTGTGAAGTCTTATGAAGTCTCGTACATTTACTACTGTTAAGTCTGAGTCTTATTTCTGTGTTTCATGTTCCCTGGTTTTGACTCTCACCCATTTTCCTTGTTTTTCCGTTTATACACACTGAGGTCCAAAAATCTGGGACCACTAGTAAAAATGCTTCCTTTGGCATATTTTTCAAATTTAATTGAACAATTTTCATAACAAATTATATTATACAGCAACAAAAACAACTTGAAAAGTAGAATCTTTCATAAACTGAAGTTATTTTCAGAGTTTCTTAATATTTGGTATGCCCCTTTTTTGCTTTAATTACAGTGTCCACAAGTTTGTGCAAAACCTTATGATCCATTTTAGATCAAAACCATTTCTTCAATAGAAGAGATTAGGGATGAGGAAAATCTGACATTTTGTAGAAAGCAGGTAACATAGTCAATTGCTTTACATTTAAATAGGGACTTAGAAATAGTGCAGAAGTTTAAATGTTAAATATTTCAGATATTAAATGTTTACTTTCTTTGTTTTAAATATTTCAAAATTCGAAAATCTTATGTTCTCACTGTGTACTGTGGGCACTTTTTCTTTTTAGGTTATTCTACAGCCCTCTGACTTTAACTTTTCACAGACTGACCTGCTGAATCTCACCCAGTCTGGATTTGAGAGTGGCCTCCACAAGAACACCCAGTTTTGGACACTGTGTGATCTGCAAGAGATGACTGCAAGTTATTAATTTCTTTTCTGCTTGATCAATCTGCAGCATCTGATACAGCATTTGATACAGTGAACCACAGATCACACTAACTGCATTGGGATGGCTTGTGTCTTACCTCCCAGGAAGATCCTAGAGTATATCATGGAAAGGCAAGGGATCTAAAATCATTAAAATTTTAAATAAATGTGGCACAGCTGAAGTCTCTCTGTTTAACCCTCCTCTAATGTCATTGCACACCACCTTTGGGAAGAGTCATCCACTCTCATGGATTGCCTTATCACTTATTTATTAAGATCTAACTCTGATAAATTAAAGTCAATTAAGAGGTACATTACTATCTACCTCCGGAGAGGACTCATGTCTTTTAGCTTGCTCAGAAATATGGCATCCATCAGGAACATTAGGTTTTCATTTTCTGCCAAACTTCTTTAATATCCATAATTGAAGTTAAATTTAGTGGATAGTGTTTTCTTCATATTCAATTCACATTAATTAAAAAAGAATGTGTGCTTAAATAACCTTTTACCAAACTGTTATAAATTTACATGTGCATTCTGTAAATAACTCGCGTACATCAAGACTTTGTACTTGACCCTTTTCTGATTTCATTGTACACCACCTCACTGGGAAAAAAAGCTTCTCATCAGTTTATATTCTTATGAAATTCAGGTCTACCTCTGTGGAGGATGCCTGCCTTTTAGCTTGCTCTACAGATATATTTCAATCTGGATGAAGGACTGCCTTTTGAAACCAACATTTTAAAGACAGAGCTTCTTGTCATCCTGGCAAATGCCTTGATCTAACATATCACCATCAAGTACAGCACGTCATTGCTACTAACATCAAGGTCCTCCAGGAACTTTGGAGTAAAAACTAATGACTAGCTTGCCTGCATAGACCACATCACAGTGATTTCCCCATCATGCAGGTTTGCTGTGTATAATATAAGAGAGATCAGACTGTATCTAGAATATGTACCACAACGCCTCATCCAAGCGCAGTTTAAATACAGCAACTGTCTGGAGGCCAGACTAAGAACTTGAATTGTTAAACTATTGCAGATGATCCAAAATACAGGAGCACATAATATGGTTTTAAGCAATTTGGGCAGACATTACACCCCTCGGAAACTCCTCCCTCTTGCTGCCCGCTTGCATCAAATTCATGACCTTGATGCCGCCTATAGACTAACCAATTAACGTTCATCCACCTACATGCAGTCACTACAGACTGTGAGTACATGTAGGTGGAGTGTATTAAAATGCTAGTTAAAATTATGATTTAAAAAAAAAAACAAACCCTGAAATATGAAATCTGCTGTAAATTTTGAAGCATTGTCTGTCTGAAAGAGGGAGAAAAGGAGCATTGCTGTGAAGAACAGATCAGGGGGAGCTTTTTTCTGCTTTATTTTCTGCTTCTTCTATACCTCGAGGCCCAGAGCGGGAACATTTGGAACATTTTGACACCTAAATGCTAAACTCAACTGTTTTTGGATGATAATAGAAGCAATAGCTCCAAGCTGTATTTCTAAAGAAATAAGTGAATGTGAGCAGACAGTTCGAGAAGAGAAGAAATGCAGAATAAAAATAATAAGAAGAATTGATTCGTTGACTATAAGGACATTGTTTTTGCAGCTGATTACACTGACATTGTAAAAAGGTACATTTACGAGTAGAAGAACAGAAAGAACAGAAGCCAGCTGTACCACTTTCCTGCTTTTCCCACTGGTTTGTTGTGTTGGTTTGTTGTTGGAGAAGCACATCACAAAAATCTTGTCAAATGACACAAATTTATGCAGAATTGCTGTATGTTTTCTGTCAAGGTGCTTCCAATATCGTTTTTAAACATCATTTTGCCACAAGCTTGAAACTCATTAGCAAACAATTTAACAGCTAAAATCAAACAGAGAAATTGTTGTCAATATTTTTAAAATATTATTGCAGTTTTGTTGATTTTGACAAGTGCTAAAATATTTTTCACATAAAATCCCATGGATGGAGACTTTTCTTTTTGTTGTTGTTTTTTTTTTTTTTTTTTTTTTAAATCTTCAATTACTATTGAAGAGGTGCAGTGTGTAGCATTGCCGTCTCACAGCTCCGGGGTCCCTAGTTTGATCCTGAGCTCAGGTTACTCTGTGTGGAGTTCCGCATGTTTTCCCTGTGTCTGTGCGGGTTTCCTCAGGGTTCTCCTGTTTCCTCCGACATCCAATAAAAAAACATTCAGATAGGTGGACTAGCGATGCTAAATTGCCCCATAGGTGTAAATGAGTGTGTGCATGTGTGTGCATGGTGCACTGTGATGACTGGTGTGATCACTTCAAGGCCAGTGTTCCTGGGATAGGCTTCTGTGACCCTGTGACCAGAATAAAGTGGTTAATGAAGATGAATGAATGAATGCTGTAGAGAAGGGCCCATCAATTAGATTTGACATGGGGCCAAATTCTCATGATGTCACCTGCCTGTGCATGCACACACACATGTACCCTTTGCTTCCTCAGTGGACTTTCAGTAGCTGGTAGAAATAGTTTATTGATAAAAAAAAACAAAAACAAAACAAAACAAAACAAAACAAAAAAAAACAGCTCTGTCCAAATTCAATAAATGTTTCTTTTATTTTTCAACTTCTCATGTAGAGTATTGGAGTGGATTACTTTGTCTCTTATTAAGATACAGTTGTCCTTGAAGTATTCATAGGTCATAAGAAGCTGGATCTCCTTTAAAAAAAGTAATTTACATAATCTGATCCTCGACTGGACCGCTGATAAATGAAGACGTAAAGGACGAAGTGGGGTGGCGTGACTGTAATTACAGTTAAGACGAATCAGCCTGTCGAGGTGTCCAGCTTCGTGTGTTCTTCACACCGTAAGTCATTTCATCAAGGGATGGAGGCACACATGTTCTCCAATTAGCCTGACAGAGTGGTTGTTAAGAAGTTTAATTAGTAATGGGTGGTCTCGCAGGCCTAGGTCCTGAGTGGGGGTGCAAATACGAGACACTATTTTTTGCTCCTTAGTTTTTCCTTCCTCGTCCTATTTGCAATGTGGCGGCTGCTTTAACATGCCTACAGATGTGTTAAAAGCTAGCAAGTGTGTGTGTCTGTGTGAGTGTGTGTGTGTGTGTGTGAGAGAGAGAGAAAGCGTGAGAAAGTAAAGGAACAGAAAAGCAAGCGCCTGAAAAAAAAAAAAAAAAAAAAAGAAAAAGAAAAAAAAAAAAAAACTGTGAATGGACCCAAATTACAATGTAATGTTCCTGCCGTAACTCCTATAACAACTCATTAGCGAACTGTCAGAGACATTTATTTGTTATACTATGCCTACAGCCAAAATCGCAGAGCTGGGAAAGTACACGTAATGCAATTAGATTTAAAAAAGCATCTAATAAAATATCCTTCAAGCGCAAATGTCAGGAGATAAAGTAAAAAAAAAAAAAAAAAAAAAAAAAAAAAAACAAGCAGCATTTTAATGCCTTTGCGCATCGTTTTCTTGCCTTGTTTCTGGCTTGTGTAATAATTATGTTTGCATCATCAGATTAACTTCAGTACAGTGCCATGGGCATCGAGAGAGCATTTTCCTGTTGACGTATTTTAGCTGCTGTTCCTTCTCGGCAGTGAGAATTAAAACCAGCGGTTCTAAAAACAGCCAGAAAACTGTGACCAGTGTCTTGAGCAACACTTTCATTGTTATTATTATTATTATTATTTCTGATGCATTTAGTAGTAAATTTGTAGACAGTCTTTGGGAATAGTGAATCAGAGCATTTTCTGCTTGGCCTCCCAGACAAAATTTATCTAATTAGCTTCAATCCTATAGGCAAAGTTTTCCTCTTTTCTCTTACTTTATAATATTATTATGCATGCTCATGATCCCACTCTCATCCTAATCTATTCTTCCTGAATGCTGTTTTCTTACGATTGATGCTCATGTTTTTTGCATGTAAATGCACACAGAGAGTTTCTCTCCCTGTACCCTGTGCTCCAATTTAGCGTAAGTGTGTATATCAGTGGCCTCAGGAAGGCCCTATGCTGATGCGACTGGCTTCTTCCGTCTGACATTCAAAAAAGATATGCCCAAGGCTCTTCGCTCCCTTTACTGCTGTATTTGAGGTGAATTTTTGCTGGTGAGAGCTTCAAAGTTCCTGTTAAACTCCACTAAAACAGGCCTGTGACCCTTTAATTTTTTTTTTTTTTACACAAATCAATATGCTCTCCCAGTGGACTCCCTTGGTCTCTCTGTCATCAATTGGCTTGTCACAGATGCTGTTAAGAGGCAGAGGAAATTCCTTAAAGAACAGACGGAAATAACCGGGAGCAATGCAGGAGACACTAAAGCATTATTTTACATAGCCGAAGGGCCAACGCAAGGTGCTGCACACACAAACAGTCTGCTAAACGCTGTCACTGGAGACTCTGTTTTGAAAGAAAAAAAAATGACTCAGGATGAAAAAATTTACAGCTGATATTCAAATGAAGGCTTTAGAATGGTTTTTATTTATTTATTTATTTATTTATTTATTTATTTATTTTTTACCCACGTTTGAACTAAAGATGCCAGTTTTCGTTATATTTGATTTTTTTTTTTTTTTTTTTTTTTTTTTTTTTTAAAGCTTGAGATGATATATGCTATAATGTAGTTATGTTTTATAGTAAGTGTGAGGACATCTGCTCTGTGTGTGATTGAGAAGGGATTTTGATAGTGTTCACAGGGTCACATAGTGTACTGTTTGACACAGAGGCCCCCTGTTTCCTTCCTGCTTACTGGTTCCCTCAGCTCCTGTAATTTCTCCACCCTGATCATGGTTAGCATCTGTTTCTTGCTTGTTCATATCTCATTATCATATTCATTATATCATGATATTCATAATAATATTGTTCCATTGCCCAATAGCCTTTTGTTTATTTGTGTTCTTTGTGAGGTTTTGCATGATTCCATACTAAATATTTCACTGTTCTTACCTGCATTTGTAATTTTTTTGTTGTGTAAATATTTTCTTACTCCTAGTCCTGCATTATTATTTTTTTTCTTGTCTCGACCCAAGCCTCTATGTTAGAATAATTAACCTATAAAGCCCATTATTATGATATGATTATGATACGAATGATTAGCCTATGCAAGCCAATTAGAAATGAATGTTTTCTGTGGCCATGATATGAATAACGTTATACATACATTAAAATACATGAAAACATTATAATACAAAAAAAAGATAATATAGCATAATTAGGCATTTAATTTCTTGTTTTAGTTCAGCTTATTTTTCAAACTTATTTTGAGCAAAATGATGGAAAGCATTTTTTCTTTGCAGAAGTCTTCTGAAATAGTCCTAAGAGAACAACTTGACCAGACTGTGTGGTCCCAGTGTGCTGCAAAGCTGAGGTCACATTTTGGCTTTGGGCTGTTCGGAGCCCTAGGAGCTGAAACAGCCATCATTCAGACACATAGCAGAGAACGTAAACAGAGTAGGGTTGAGACAAAAAGACAGACAGATAGACACACACACACGCACGCACGCACACACACACACACACACACACGCACGCACACGGGGAGAGTGAGGGAAAGACGAGGGTGTAGTGATGCTCTGTGGATGTTGCGTTTATGATATGCAAGGGCTGCTTGATGTGGCTGTAACTGCTCTGGAAAGCCTGCTGACAGGCTGTTGTAGCTGCTCGCTGATCACAGGCAGTAAAAGCATGCAGATGGTGGCAGATGATCAGCGTACTGCGAGCGGAATATAAATATGGCTGCTGTCGAAGGGAGGGAACAAACAAACACGCATGCATGCAGACACACACACACACACACACACACACCATAGACGAACAGAAACACTACTTACACTACCCTAGCCTTCTCAACGCTACAGTCCTTTTACAGTTCCATGCTAAATCCAGTATTAATAGCATACACTGACTTAGCATGCTAAAAATGTACTGTGTACATATTAAATGTATTCTCTTTATAAAAAACATACAGCATAATAAAGGTGCATGTACAGTATATTACAAACACTGTATATATTACACAATTATAAAATACAAGAAATCCTATAACACACACACACACACACACACACACACACACACACACACACACATATATATATATATATATATATATATATATATATAAATTGCACTACTAGGATAGATACATAAAAGAAAAGACAGAAGCAGTTGTGGTTAATGTGTAATTGCGACTGTATGTGTAGTAATGATGATTAGCTTTAGTTTAAAGTTTAAAGAAGGACAGCACATTAAGACCATTTTGAGAACTAATTTTTCAAAACCATTTTCCCCAAGCTATGTTTTTTGTTGTTGTTGTTTCTTACACATTTCACTGGCCCAATGTGATATAATGTAATCAAACTGATGCTATCTAATGTGTTATAATGTCATTAGGCCTGTGCTACAATGTAGAGGAAATCCCTTAAAGAATAGCAGGGATATAACCATATGCTGTATGTTGAACATGATGGGAGCCCTGGGATGTCATATATCTCCTCAAACTGCTTGCTTTTTACTAAGCCACTTCAGGTTAAGCACCTCCTCTGTCTCTATGCCAGTCCCACCTGGGGCCCCGGCCTTCTGGCCACAAGTCTGCTTTTTAGAACCCATCACGACTAATTGGCATCTACTGTAACTCATTGCTTATTACACCCCAGATTTTTGCTGCGTTTGGTCATCGTCGGCTCTCTACGACACCTCTGAGCCTTCACTTTCCAAATAGACCTTTCTGAATAGAAAGTGTTTTAAAATGTTCTTTGTGATGATTGTTGGACATTTTTCACATTTCAGGGATCAAGCAGTGTGCATCAAATACGTTCACTGACACTGGGATTTCTCCTTCGTGCTATGTCTGGGCTAATTGGGATGGAAATAAAGCAGAGGAATGGCAAATTAATGTGACAGGAAGAAATCACATCTCAGCTGCCCAGCGAGCAGGGGGAATAAAACGAACCACGAGGCTGCTCCCGGCTGTGCAGTCTCTGTTGTGTAATTAATGTAGCATTTAATTCACCCATTAAGGTGACAGACTACAGTGTGTCAGTATATCTGTACAAATGTCTACCTCTGGCAACAGTTAAAAGCATTACATGTCATGACTAAAATAGAAGGATTTCATGCTATATTTTCAGAACCGACTTCAGAACCGAATAGGTGGATATAAAAGAAGACATTCTGATTTGAAGTTTCATACATGTGAGGTGGATTTTGGCTATAATGTGTCTTATGTAATCAGCTATGTTTGCATTTAAGCTAGATTGGGTATGATTAGCTCATGCTAGTTAGATATGTGAGTTGTATGTGAATTTGCATAAAAGAGTACATTATTATTATTATTTTTTCCTATATCAGCATAATTTTAATTGTCTATATGGTTATGTAATGTTAGTGATTTTTTTTTGTTTTTGCTGGAGCAAGCAAGCTTACACCTCTAAACAAATTTAACCTCTGCATCTTGATTGAACCATGAATAATTAGCTGGTCAGTGGCTAGGCTAATTAACGCCACAGTAATGTTCACTAGCCTTGGGTTTTGGTGCTGACGCTGTGTTAGGGACTGGCTGTGCTGCTCTGGCGAACCACTGCTGATGTTTGCCTGCAGTTGAGCCCATTAGGATGGACTGTACCACAGTGATTGCTGTGTGAAAGCCAAGAGCTCCCTGATTCCATGATTATCCTTGTAGAGTGTAATCTCTTGAACTGGTCCTAAATTCATTATTATATGCTCCCAACTGTGCAGTTTCTGTTGTGAAATTCATATAGCATTTAATTTACCTTGTGAAGGTGTCAGACTACATTGTGTTACTATAGCTGTTCAAAAAGCTGTATTTGGTAACAAGCATAACATGGCTGTCTTCTACAGTAAAATTATTTTATGCTACATATTTTTCACAGAATTTTCAATAAGCATATACTGACTGTATCTCTGTCATTTTTCCACCTAAAATCTCTGTATGTTCAATTTGTCTTATATAATCAACTGGTTCTTGTGTAACTGATCTTATTTATACTATTTCTCACAAGGTCTTATTACTGCACATGATCTCTGGCAAGCTGTTTTGCCTGTTAATTCCAATTAGCTCAGTTGTGCGTCTCCGTTGACCTTCCCTGTTCATGCCGTGGTTTGTTCTTGCTGTCCTGCGGTTCTCTGACATATCCGGCAGCCTCCAGTATTGGACCCAAGAACCTCTTCACTGCTGGTGGCATGAACTCTATGGAATGTTACACAGGCCAGACTGTCTCATGGACCTGGTCATTATGTTTTAGAGGAGGGAGAGGTGGCTGTGGGGATAATAGGGGTTTCGTTCATGATGTAAAGTGGATGCTGGCCATTAATCTGAGCACTGGTTGGTACTGTAGTGTGCTGACAGGCTGATTGATGCCATGCTTACTCTCTCATGCCGAGCTGCTGCTTGTAGATCACAGTGAGAAACACTGAGTACATGTGCTCACACTGCTGAGCAGCTTCTCTCTCCGTAGTCTGCTAAAGCTGTGGAAGTGTTCTGTTGTACTGTTGGCCAAGTACACAACTGCACAAATGTGGGAGGGGAGCGGGAGGGCATGCGGCGAGGGGTGGGTG
>JANDJT010000012.1:12212517-12236697 GCA_024331685.1 Stegophilus panzeri
TAATAATAATAATAATAATAATATTTTTTGTTAATATTTTAATACTTTAAAAATATATATTTTTCCCCATTATTTTATTATCTTTCGTTTAATATAGATTTTAATCTACAGCGCCGGAGGGAAAGTTAGGTACACACGTGCACTTTTACACGCTGCCTAATTTGCCGTAGAACGTCTGACCCTAATCGCTATAGATATCCATTTTTTTTTTTTTTTTTTTAACTCAGAAGAAAGTCCCATTTAACTCGTGAATCTCGTTTAAAATAACTTATATTTAGTTTTCTACTTTTATAAACTTTCAACCACTAAAGATACAGGCGCAATCACACATAAAGGGGCTCGCTAATTGTAACCCATTCTTCAGTCGTTATTACAGGCTGTAACCAGTTCTAGGGGTCATGTGGTGAATTCACAATCCCATAATGCAATTGACCTTCTAACACTACTATTACTATAACTATTATTATTATTATTATTATTATTATTATTATTATTATTATTAACAACGAAAAACTACAGATCTAATGAATTTGAACTGTAAAAAAATCTAAGATGAAATCCCAGGAGGGAATTGTGAGGTCCTTCTACTAGTACTACACCTATAATAATAATAATAATAATAATAATAATAATACTAGGCTACTACTACTACTACTACTAATAATAATAATAATAATAATAATAATAATAATAACAACAATAATAATAATGTTGCTGATCTGATCACAGGACGAAGTGGAAGCGGCAGACGGCGGTGGGTTTGGAGCTGTTGGCGGAAGCGGGCAGTTACTCGGCGCTGCAGCGGATGTTTCCGTCACCGTATTTCTACCCGCCGGGGCTCCTCGGCTCTGTGGACGGAACAGCGGCGGCGGCGGCGGCAGCAGCAGCGATGTACAGCAGTGTTTATCGGAACAGCGCACCGGCGCCACATCCCGCAGCTACTCTGCACAGACCGCTCGTGCCGCGCGTGCTAATTCACGGCCTGGGCGCGAGCGGGCAACCGGCGCTCAACCCGCTGGGGAACCCTGTTCCTGGCACGCCGCATCCTCGGTAAAAAAAAAAAAAAAAAAAAAAAAAGTACTACAGAAAAAAAAAAAAATCAATGAAAAAAGACGTTGGAGAGCGAGAACTGAATCAGACTGAAAGCGCTGATTTTTTTTTTGAAAGGACACGCAGCGCTTTTTCCCCGAGAAAGAATACAAGAATAAAAGACAGCTTTATCGAAGAACAACAAGATGATGAAATGTTATTATTTAATATGGACCATGCATTTCTGCGTTAAGGCCGTGCACACAAAAGTGACTGTTCATTTGACGGATTGTTGTTTTTGATTTTCTTTTCTTTTTGTACAAATACACTTATACTACTAAATAAATGTAATTTTATTAGAGGGGCAGAAAAAGATTGAATAAAGACAGAATACTAAACACTAAAGTTATATGGGATGCTTTTTAACGAAAGTGGTTATATTAATTACCATGACACTATTAAAAAATTCAGGTACCTTTTTAAATAATCTGATAAATGCTCAATTGATTAAAACATTGGATAAATACGAAAAAATAAATTAAAGAATAGTAATAAATAAATCTAACTACCCCAAATGTATTGTTCCCCTGCAAATAAATAGAAACTTCTTAAAGCACCACGGATTTATATCTTTGTAAACTATACACATCTTTAAAACATCTTTTAGGCTACTGTTACATTACTTTGACATTTTTTGTCAACTTAGACTTACTTTACTTTGTGGTAAGCATTTTATTTTCACGCAAATGAAAGACCAATTTAGTTGAAACAAAAACATTTTTGAAACCACTTATTATTATATAAAAAAAAATGTAAGTATCGGTGCATGTTTGAAGATTGTTGTTAATTATTTGAGTTTCAGTGAATACGAGTTTGAAGCGGTTAAAAAGATTCAGATGATCTGATACAGTGCATTCAGAGCAAACTTCAAAGCGGAAAACCACAGGATTTGTCTATTATGGCATATCATAACAAGCAGCCTAAGTATGTTTTGGTTTGGTTTGCTAGCTGCTAAGGATTAGCTAACATGTATGAATATGTGTCTGAGGCATACTGTTTGGACACAGAGCTGCGGTTTCGACCATAGTCTTTCACTTTTGTTCCCGTCCTCGTCCTTTTGCCGTCTTTTTCATTTTATCGCAGCATTTTACAGCTACACATTCTGATTTAAGTTTGTTTTAGCTTGAAGTAATGAGATGTTATTCCAAAAAAATTCCATCTGCAATTGAACAAAGTCCAACATTAAGGTGTAGTCAAAAAGGAAAATTCACACCCGACAAGTGAAAGAAAGAACGAAGAAAAAGAAAGAAAGTAAGATATTAAGTAAGAAAGAAATTTAGTGAGTAAGAAAGAAGAAAGAAAGAAAAAGACTAAACAAAACAATCAATGCAATTAAAATAATTTGTCGTCCCCCACATAAAGACTGTGGCCTTTTATTACATTTAAATACAACATTTCGCCTCTACATTTTGGAATAAAACAATCTTCTTATTACTGAGACGGGTTTTTTTTTTCTTTTTTTTTTTTTTTTGGTAGAATAACAAATTAGCCTGAAACAGTTTATAACCGAGTCAGGTGTACTTTTCTGGCCTTTTCCTTTATTTATTAATCGATAACTATAATTAATGCGGTTTCAACGAAATACACTGAATATGGTATTTAACACAAGCATAAGTGCTAGTGGAATTAAGTGCGTGTTTAATGTAAACACAGTAACGTCTCTATGAGGATTGCTATACATTCTGGTGCTTTGGGCGTTTTTGTGCGGTTTTGAAACTTTAGCTCGACCCTTTCCACTGTGTTAAAACGAAGCAAAGAGGTAGTGAATATCGACCAGCAGCATCATGCGTGTCTTGTTTCGTAAAAGTGCTCTGTACCAGCAGTCATCCCCACACCTAATTATAACTCAGATCTATAATGTAGGCTAAAACTCCCTCGGGCTAGAGCTGCTGAATCTATTTACACCATTACTGATGGCAGATATGTGACTATGGGGACAGAGCCTGCAAACCAAAGCAAGTAGTCTCAACCTGCGCCTAATTTAATATCATTAATACCCTATCTGCATTAGCTGGATGACTTTACTTTTTTCCCCATTTATATTTTACCATTTAATGGCATACTATTTGGCTTATTTTACAAATGCAAAAAAAAAAAAAAAAATGAAATCTGAAGCATCATTCCTCAGTAGCCTATAGGTCATCTAGTTAAAATAATATACCTAAGTCATTAGCCTGTATTAAAAAACATACAAGGTGTATAAATGTATCCTTTTCACATGTGTCATTTTTTGTATATGCACAGGCTAAAGGGATTTATCTGAACAGGCTTAAAGTATTGCCCTATTGCATTGCATGAGTATTAAAACTTATTTTATTTTCCTGCATTTCATCTAATTTTAGACATCAGAAAAATAACAACTTAAACAGATTGAAGTTAGGTAACTATCAGTAAAACAGAATAAACTATGTATTTCAATAGGTCAGCTGTGAAGGATTTGCTTTTGATTTAACAAAATCAACAAATCAAGCAATTTACACAGAGACAGTTCTTTCACATTTATGGTTGCACTCTGCACCATACTTTAATAACATTCTATGACCGATTCGATTATTATTATTTTTTTTATAATCATGTGAGCATAGCAATTAAATATAATTTAGTTTACAGCTGATTTATCCAAGCTCAGAAAGCAAGCATGAGCATTTACTGGATATGAGAAGTGGAAAATGTTCAGTCCTTTCACTGACCTGACACACATTAGGCTTCAGTGAATTAGGTTTATTCACACTGTTTCAATGACCGTGTGTATGGTTTCTATAATGGCCTCATTTTCCCACAGATGTATTGGTGGGCATGTCATAGTTCTTATGCTAATGAGAAACACAACACATTCAATTGATAGGGATACATCCAAATGAAGGAGAATCCAAAAATGAAAAAATGAAGCCAGTGCTGACATTTTAAAATGGAAGAAAATCTTTAGTGTTGTATTCATACATACAGTGCTAACTGTAGTCAAAATGGACAATGCTCTAATACTAACTCAGTAATGAATATTGCACTGTGCAAATGCAGTCTCTTGTTTGCTGGCTTTTACAACACCATGACACAGTGCGAGTGCCCACACTTCCTCCTAAACAAGAATGGAAGCATCTGGGTTTCTCTTAATTTTGCCTGCATGGATCCTTAATCTTGCCCTGTGGTGATGGTGAGGTGTCAGAGTAGTGAATTTTAAGATGGTAAGTTGTCAAGAGGAACATTTTTCAAAGCTGGCAAAAATGGTGGTGGTTGTGATGGTGGTGGGGGTGGGGGGTTTATATCAAGGTCAGATTAGTGTAAAGTGTGAATTGGGATTTTTGCAAATGTCTACCAGGCATTGCAATAATGTAAGCCTATGCCTGCATAAATTTCCAGTACGCAATTACTTTTGAAAGTGTGAAATTGACTAATATGTCAAGCAAATATATTAGAAAATCCTCTCAATACGCATGACCACCATCTGCCAATACTACTACTGGTGGATTTATTAAAAGCTTATTCGTTCTGCACATTTTAATAGTGATCTTTCTCAAATGAATCCAAATGGCTTTTAACTTGCTTAATTAATTATATTATTCATGCAACTACACAATTTACTTTGCAAACAAGTTCAAACAGATTCAGCTCAATTAAAATATTGACATAACTAGAGATATAAACCAGCATTGGCCTGAAAAACTAGATTAGTAAGGATATTTTGAAATTCCAATCTGATCTACTGATACATTTTTTCTTGCATGCAGTAATCTTGTGTAACTGTATGTAGGATCATTATTTCTATCTTAAGCTTATCAGTACTGACAAATAGTGTGTACTCACAGCAACAACTTGTTTACAGCTTTTGCAATTATTAAAATAATACTCCAGTTTACTCCAATCTAAGCTCAATTCCTAATTTTTTACCATATTTCTATGGACAAGAACTTCAGCATGTTTTGCTGTACTGAGGAATGAACAGAAAACCTGTTTTCTCAAATCGACTCATATTGGAACTCTAATAGCAGTTGTTGGGGTAGTCAATAAAAGTCTATGTGGAAACACAATTTTGTCTAGTGCTTTAATAAATTCTTTAGTGGAAAACTGTATATTTAATTCATAAAGAGGACTGCTTTTGCAGGGGGAACAATTTGCTATTTTGCATTAGAATAGTAGACACGTAACCACAGAGGTGTCTCTTTGCCTGATCATGCTGGATACCACAAAACAGCAAGAAGACTGTTGCACTGCTATAGTACGGGGAAGTTGGATAAAACTACATATGAACAGCTTTTTGTTAAGTTGTTCTTTCATGTTCTTTCCCCTCAGTGTATTCCCTTTATTGTTAGAGTGTAATGGCTGTAGTTTTCAATTTTCATCACATATTTCTATGTTTATTGATGGAATTCGATAACTGTGTTTAGGTTTTCATTATAAGTGAGCTTTGTGGTTAACAGTATTTCTGTTCTTTTCTTATTAGAATGAAATATGTAAAATAAAATTCTCCATGGTACTCACACATGTGATAGACAGAGAGTTTAGAGCATTTTCCTTTATTAGTAAAAGGTTGCACCAATAGGGATTGGTGCATCCCTATATACTATTAGTAGAACGACTGTAATAATATGTGCATGCCAAAACTTACATTATTAGCTCTAATATTAATAGACACATCAGATTATTTGCACTTCCACAGGAATTGGTTCATGCCATATCCTATTGGTTATTAAGGATGTATGATATGAAGCTAAAGTGCTGATGTTATTTCTATTAGAAAAGCATAGCCATTGCTACATTGCTAAAGCTGATTCTCCCATTAGTGATAAAAACACAAGGTCATTTGTCAGCTTTAAACTGGGTCACAAATGTGATAAAGGCACAAGACTGCATATTATTCACATTTCTGATACAATGTCTCCTTCACTATAATGACAGCCACACTTTAGAATTAGGATGGGTAGCATGGTTGATTTTCAAATGATTTTTGATCATTTGCTAAATGCTTTCCATATGGAATGTCCAACCTAGTAATTTAAGGTATTTCAAGGAGTTTTTTTTTTTTTTTTTTTTTAAATTAACAACAACAATAACAACAACAATAATAATAATAATAATAATAATAATAATAATAATAATAATAATAATAATAATAATAATAATACGTTTCAAAAGCAAGACTGAATGAACCTAATAATATATATAACTGTTGTCCATATGTGATCCCTGATCACTGGTAGTTGTGAACTGAAAGCTAACCAGCCGGTCTGCAAGTTAATTCTTGTTTTTCTGAACCCCCATTTTCCCTGTGCCATTCAGTGCTGCCAGGTATGTGGAAGGGAAACTTTGTCACCGTGTCCTGAGCCATCACTTCATCAACTTCCACCTGTCTATTTGGCTACAGTCATCTTCCTGCTCCTATCCTGACACTCCAGCTCGTCCATGACATCTCTGCTGAATGATGCATTAGCTGAGCTCTATCATGGTTTAAACGCTCTCATCATTTCAGCAAATCCAGCCTTTTCCCATTCTCCTTTTTCTGCCTAACTGATGGGACAGCTAGTGGCAGAAAAGTTCTGCTAGCTTTCAAGTTTCAAAGCAGCCACCTCTGTAGCACGTGCAGCCATAGAAAGGAAAGAAAAAAAGAGAGTTAAGTAAAAAAAAAAAAAATCTGTCAGCAGCAATGTGAAATGCTTCAATTTTTTTTTTTTTACCAAGCAATTAGAGGTTTCATCATCACTGAAAGGTGTCAGCATTCATTACGCCTCAGCAACAGTTAATTGCTTAAAAGTTAAAATTACACATCTGACAGCATTATATTTTAAGTGACAAATTCAGGTTCTGTTGTGCAGACACTGAGAGAGAAAGAGAGAGAGAGAGAGAGAGAGAGAGAGAGAGAGAGAGAGAGGTGGAATGATGCCATTTCAGTCATGGTGCATTGTGCCCACTGGATTAAACTAAAACAAAATAGAACTCATACAACCACAGATATAAGAAACATATGATGCTTTGGGCTAAGATTGATGTGTGAAACGTACCACTCTCTTGGTGGTGTCGACTTTCCAAATTGCCCCCTTTGAGATGAATTGAACCTACAGCATCCACAAAGATGTTTTTGTGAAAATGGCAACATGGTGTAAGTTTAGGATGTAAGAATAACTGACACTTCGTAGTAAGACAACAAACTATTACTTTTCACAGGAGAAAATGTGAATATATTTTTTATTTTATTTTATTTTATTTTATGGACTTTTACAGCTTATTACTTAGGTTCTCTTTAGTTAGATCTTAGCTAATGTTCTTTGTATAATTGGTGATGCAAAGTTCGGTAAGATTTGTTTCACAATTGGATTTATAGTTGACTTACCCTGTGTTGATACTAGCAAGCAACAGATGAAATACATTTTTTAATGTACAGGTGCAGCATAGAGCCATGCAAGACAAATGGCATTTGAATTGTTTTTCTCAGTTCTATAGAAATTAGCTATAAAGCAGTAGAGCAACAAATCCAAATGATTGGCTCTTTGGACCAATCCAATCGCACATGTGGTCTAATATTTCTTCAGTTCCCCAAGAAGAAAAACTTAGAACCATGGTTTCATCTTATTCGGTCATATATGACCTTTCATTAAATGTCTATAGAGACATTATGAAGGAAAATAAAGCTTGGAAGGAAGTAGCAGAGATCATTGCTGCCTCTGGTGAGTGTACATAGCCTTCATCAGGTAGGCTGTGTTTGTTATGATGTGACCAAGCTAGCTTCAGGCATCCGTCATATGAGTTTTAGCTAACATTATCATACTTGATCAATTTACAATGAATATGTTGTTGTAAAGGTATTTTTTACTTTAAAATTTTATGTAATTGTGTTAATGCTGATTCCTGATATATTTGATCAAATAAATAAATAAAACTCTTGGGCTTGCTAATGTTATTTTTTATTATTAGGGTATTATTACAGTTGTTTATAATAACTGATAGTAGATTTAAAAGTATCAATAACAATAAAACACTTGCTCAGAATAGGCATGTCTTGTTTATGATCATATAACCAGGTTTGTGCCCAAAAACAAAGCAAAACAAACAAACAAACAAACAAACAAACAAACAAAAAAAACCAGTTACAACTGAGTTACAGCTTATTTTATCAGAGCAGAGCTGCATCTCCCCATAGACTTGCACTGGCTTATGAGCCATTCTCTTGCCTGCTAATGTGGCAGGGTGTTGACGTATGGAAGTAGTTAGCAACAGCGGCTAGATTGTGGCATCTAGATTATATATCTATGACTACACTTGTATGCTGTTCATGTGCATGCCACCTTGTAAGAAACCCTAATGATGATAAAATGCAGAAACGAATTATGAATTAAATACTAATTAAGAGAATCTGTTCCTCACAAACTTGACACAGGCAAGCTGCTCAGCAATTTTTGTTCTTCACATTGTTGTTTTGAGTAGCATGAATTATAAACCTGCATATTCATACTGTGGAGCGGCTGGAGTCTTTTCTTTCAAGTGAGCAGTTGTTTACCCTGTGCTTTTCCCCCCTCATCTTAAAGTAGAATACGTGATCCTTTGAACCGATTGTTTGTTTAACAGCTGCAGGGAACAGAGAATCCCTGAGGTCTGAGCAAGTGTTGATCTAAGTTAGGATTTTAAATCGTCTAATGAGGAACTCTTTGGATAATTAGCACAGGCAGAAATGCTTGCGGATAATTTGAGCACTTCACCACACAGATCAGGGAATGGAGGGGGGTGAACAGAGAGAGAGATAAAGAGGAAGAGAAAGAGAGAGAGCAAGGTTAATGAAAATTATCCCATCAACTTGGTCTCTACCTTTCGCTGTTCTCCTTTGTTCTGTACTGACTGCGTCATTAGGAGAGCAATGGAACAATTAGCTGTGTGTTTCATGGAGGGCCCAGGGCTCAGTGGAGTTGGGAGGTATGAGTTCAGCTCCGCAGTGGTAATTAGACACTTGGAAGTGTCGGTCTGTGAGGTCTATCAGGAAATGAAGCAGTGGTGGTGTGCCTCTGGGGAAATGACAGCCTGTCCTTCACCGTCCCCAAACCGTGAACCACAGGAGACCACAAACATGAGCTGGTCCCAGTTTAGACAAGTATACAAGTTCTGACTGGCTTGCTTAACAGGAAAAGCTATTTGGCTGTGTTTTTTTTTTTTTATGTGAATCCATATGTATGGGGCTGGACACCAACAACTCACACAAATGGCATTTTTATTCTGCATGAAATCCTGATTGACCATAGACACACAGCCACTCTTCTTCTCCAAACCACCATTTGCATTGGCGAGTGACACAAGCTTGATCACACTGCTGATTTGTGTTCCCCAAGAGGTAAGTAACTGTGCCGTAACATCCCATCATATTGTACAACGACACAGTGTGTGAGAGAAAGCTTGCATATTTCATGCTTTCCAGCACTTTGTTTGTTGTGTTTCCTCCCCTCCCCGGCCTCTTTCGGCTGACGGAGTAGAGCGAGGAGTGCTCGATGCCATGTCAGAGTTAATTACATTTTTAAATTGAGGTTGTCTTTGGGCCAGCTGCTGGGGAAGAGTGACAAAGCTAGGCTATTAAGTGCATGGAGGGTGTGAAGAAATGGGGCTGAGACGAGTTAGCGGATACCTGCAAGCTACAAGCTCAGACTTGCTGCATGGCAGAGATGTGATTAGGAGCTGGAGTTAAGCATCAGCACGTCCTCCTCCAGCCCTCTCCGCCGGCACCGGAGATCCAGCTAGAAAACAAGTTGTTGATTGGTGCTGAATTGTCAGCTGTTTTTCATGACATGCAACTTCCCAGGCTTGTGAGTATTGGCAACCACACTTGGTCCTATTTATATCAGCTCTTCACACCTGCTACACAGGCATGGACAACTGAGGTGGTAGGCAATGTAAGAAAGCACAACTGCAAGTTTTGTTGGTGACAGTGGATCCTCTTGTTATTTCAGTCCAGGGTTCATCCAGTTCTGGGTTTCTCAGTGGATGTGGCAACAGGCCTATTCAATAAGCCTCTTACCATTGGTGGAGGACACATTTCTTTCCCTTGTTATCCATAGCTGGTGGACGTCAGCCTCTGAGTTTTCAGGAGATGCTAAACAAAACCGATGAAGCTCTCCCAGGACTACAGGGATGCTCTTTTTTAACCAAGCTATTTTTCTTCATGGCTTCACAAAAGAACTGGCCCCCTCAGTTGAAGCGATTTGCAGTTCACAATGCGTCAGCTTAACCAGTCAGGTCAGGTCAAGTTGAGCCACACAATGGATTCAAGTCTCTCACCCAAGACGGCTCTGAACCAGCTCCTCCCCAAGCACTACAAAATTGCACAAAGTGCTACACAAACAAAGAGCCAGACTTGTGAGCAACACAACATCTTTCATATTGCATTAATAAAAAAAGGTAGACAGCATATTTCAATCTCTGATTTGGGAAATTAATCAAGTAAATTCTTGCTCGTTTGGGTCAGTATTGGCCACGGGATTTTCATACACATGCAAATATTTTATAAAATAGTAGCATTTTTCTTGATCTATCATGGTTAATCATATGCAAAATCATCAACATTCTCTTTCAACTGACATTTTGTAAGAATTAACACTAGCTAATTTCTATGAACAGTGACAAATGCTTAGGTTTTGGGTGCAGAAGAGGGGTGTAGTAGGTGGTTCTAGCCTTTTTGTGATGATATTAGTTTGAAATCTAATTAAAATCACATACTTATTACATTGTAAAATTGTGATGGCTAAATTTTGCTCAGATACATCTGAGTTCCAGTAGCATTAAAAGTGTGTGAAAGAAGCTTGGGTCTAATTAAGATGGCAAAGACACTTGAAGTCTCTCTGTGTAATACAGTCACTTATTAGAGATCAGAGATTAAACTGGAATCCTCCATGACATAACACACTACATATGTGAAAGCACTTTTAGGTACATTGTTTCAATTATTTAGTAATTATCACTGTGACATTAGATGTTACAGCATAAATGTACATGTGAATACTAAACAAGAAATTTTTTTTATTAAATTCAAATCTTGTTAAGCACAATATTGTGTTGTTACAGTTAGATTTAATGTCCATTTTACAGGTATGAATGATGTTAGAAACCATAGTGAATTTAATAACTAGATGGATTCCTTTGAGTGGGAAGCCTCTCAAATCTGGTCAGACATAAATTAAGATTAAAAAGATTATTAATCTGTCTACTCCTATCATCTTTTATTGGCTCTCTTTAGGCTGGAAGAGGACTTTTATTGGCCCTTTCAGGAAATTATTGTCTGACTTGCTGGATAACAGGTTATGGAGATGTGGAATAAGATTATTAAGAAAGAAAAAAAAATCCCGTCTACCTTTACAAGTAAGGAAGTCTTTATAGTCACTTATTAGCATCAGATTTTCTATTAGGTTCGGGTGCTGTTGGGTTCACTGTGTGCACACATAATCCAATGATATTCAAGATCATGTTTATTAAAGCGGCAAATCAAATCAACCTTGCCACATATGGATGCGCCAAGCCTGATTGCGCTTAAGAATGAAATAGGAGCAGGAATCAATCCAGCGCCATGGTGAATTATTGCGCCGTGCTTTCTGCTAGTGAAGGAGGAGGGCCAATTACAGCCTCAGTGCTGTGATAATAAGGGGGTAATTGCTTGTTGTCAGCAATATCCACTTAAGGCTCACTGGCCTCGGGTAGCACACAACATTTCTGTCTCTCTCATGCAGAGAACAAAGACTACAGCTGGGTTCAGCCTCATTTGCCCATGCTCACACTGATTTCAACTGAACAGACACACAGCGAACCAAGCCCGTAGGCTGCATATGCGTATGTGGGTGAATGCGAGGGAGAGTGATGCTATAATAATTTAATGGAATAATATAAATGCTCATTAAATTATGTACATTTAACTTAGAGGTTCATTGGATATAAGCACAAATAATTGCACCAGGGACCAATATAAGTGTCCTTAATCAAATGTTAACCTCATACTTATGGACACAGACACACACACACACACACACACACACACACACACACACACAATAAATAGCCAAGCACACAAATTCGTCCCTGGAGCAAAAACAGTGGCAGGATGTGGAAGAAGAACATCTGATTTGTCACATTTGAAACACTAATGTTTAAACCAAAAGGAAGCGCACACAGTAATGTGTTCATTCATCTGCATAAATACCACCTGTCCCGAGCACACGCAGCTACTCCAGAGAGAAAGTTTAGCGTTGGCCCATGCACACTAGCCAATCAGCAGCGGCCCAGCTGTGACTCTGGCATCCTAATCGTTTTCAAGTGTCAGAAAGAGCTCGGAGTGCTGCTGTTGGTGCTGGAGAGAGAAGACTTTCATTCCATGTCATCTGCCAGCGAGACAGAGAGGCAACACTCTAACACAACTCTAAAAAACTAACAATCAAGACAAACACCCTGCGGTAATATATACTGTCCCTTTAATAATGTACACACGGATACCATATAGTAAGCTCCAAGCCAGCACTGAGGGGTAATTTTGAGCATATCTAATACCTTGCAAGCCTGTATTACAATTTTTTTTTTTTTTAAATACTGTGAGAAACATCATTTGTGTCCAGTGTGCAAAATAAGTTCAAATTCAATCGCATCTTGAACATACAAATGATTCTTTTTTTTTTTTTTTATAATCCCTGGATAAGCACTGTAATGTAAGAGACCCTGGTATTATTTGTTTATTCACCTCTTCTATTTGGTCTGTATGCTCAGTCATAATAGCTATTTTAACCATGATTTAAATATTGTCATCACGGTAATGGCTTGAGCATCACTGCTGACAACTTCATGCAACCTTTCTGGTAGCCATAAATGCACAGTGCTCAATCTAAATAGGTTAAACATCATTATATTCCCTTCATTAATGCTAACACCAATAGTTCAACAGTAGGGACCAAATAGATGGTTTGGGAGTTGACCATATTGCTTCATAAAGGAAGACCACTGGAACAAGATCCAATGGTTGGTAGGATTTTCAGTAATGAATGGAATTTTTGGTAGATTCATTGAATGCGGGTAGATTTTATTTGAAGTCATAAGAAATGTTATGGCCGCTAGTCACATCCTTAACCTGAACCTTAAACCTCGTAAATCTTCATACGAATTGAGGTGATTTGCAAGACTATGTCTTGGCATGGTGATTTAGTAGGTAACATGTTGCTTCACGGATCCAGGGTCTCCCATTCAATCCTAAACTCAGGTTACTGTCTGTGTGGAGTTTTATGTTTTTCAAGTGTCTGCATGGGTTTTGTCCAGGTTCTCCAGTTTCCTTCTACTTCCCAAAAGCATACCATTAGGCAACTCAAAATTATCCCTAGGTTAGAATGAATATATGAATGTGTGTATGCAGGGTGCCATCTGAAGGACTGGTGAGTGGTGTCCTGTCCAGGGTATATTCATTCTTCCTGCCCAGAGTTTCCAGGATAGGCTTCAGATCCACTGCAACCCAGATCACAATAAAGCACTTCCTGAAGATGCATGTACAAATACAAGCCGATAAGTTTCTTTCAACAACAACAACAACTACCACAATAACAACAACAACAATAAAAACATTCAAATTCATTAATGGCTTTATCCTAGTTGAACACTCACACACACCTAGGGGAAATTATGAGTAGCTAATCCGCCTATTGGCATAGTTTAGGGATGTGGGAGAACCCAGTGGAATCCCATACAGGACATGCAAAACCTCACACAGATAATAACTTGAGCTTGATCGATCAAACTGGGGACCCTTCAAGCTATGAGGTGACAATGCTATCTGCTGTGCCATGGTGCCACCCTCAACAAAAACAGACAATATTAAAATTTTGCATTTCAGAAAGTGTTACATGAATGAACAAGTGTTTCAGAATAAAAAGAAAAATCCTATAAACCTATACATCATCCAAATGTATATCTTGCTGGATCATGTTATTTGTCTCCATCATAGGATTTTACAGTATTTCAACAGCATTCTGCCTTTAATAGAATTAATAACAGAAAATTGCCAGTCGTCTGTTGTTGTAGGACTACTTTGTAAGTAATAGCCTTCTACTCTGTATCTGATTCCTCTTTCAAGAGAAGCTTTCAGAGGCAGAATTGCAGCTAAGTCATACAGCCACCGTGGAAATCATAGGGGAGATGCAAGAGGAAGAAAGAAACAATTAGAGATCATTTGAGGGAAGAAGCTTTCTATTGCTTTCAATCCAAGGCCTTTTGTCTTTTGTTGACCCCTCTAAGAGTGGGGGAAAAGAGCAGGAGGGCATCCTCCAAGCCCCTAAGTGGAGTCTTGCATATCTGACTCTTTCATCTACCACAGAGGATAGAAGGAGCACAAACGTCGGTGTCTGCCGTCCACTTTAATCAATTTAATGCAACTGGCAGGCATCATGAGCCCTGACTCACCTACAAAGAGTGCTGCAGATGGAGGATTGAGAGTGAGCTTTCAGCTGGCCTTCAGGTTTCTGTTTCAGGAGAAGACAAGGGCTACAGAACATAGGGGTGACACTCAGACAACTCGTCAGCAAAGACATGCTGGTCCTCATCCCCTTCATTCTTTCTTCCTGTCCAGCTCTCTCTCTGCAGCAGTCTCATCTGTACAAGCCATACAAGGCACTTCTGATATAAAGTATGGGTGATGGACCTTTGTTTAGTTCAAAGGTTTATACCTTTTTATTCCAGTTCCTTTGTGGTTCCTTGGGCCTTGAAATATGTATCACTGTCCCCTTTCATTCTTGGCTATCCAAAGGGGGAGGGAAATCAAAGCTTCAAGTTTTTCCAAAAGTCAGCTGGATACCCAGAGTCCACTTAACGTCATTGTTTGCCAACTCATGACCCAGTATAATGGGGCCTTGAAGAACCTTGATAGTACAGTATTTGCCTATACGGCACATAATTATCACATATTGGAGTGAACAGGAAACTTTTTCCTTATTGACAAAGTAAATTATCCATAGTGCCCCACAGGACAAAAATCTGTCTCTTGGATGTTCAGTGGCTAACAAAACCATAAACCAAGACACATTCTATTCTACACTTGTTGCCACAAGAAACACATCACCACATGTGTGTATCATATTGTCATCTTATCTCACTTGGCTATATCTTTGGGTGTTTGACTTACAGTCAAGCAGCCACCATGGCCATATCTCTCTGGGAGAAGAGTCACCATGGGACTGTGGTATGCTCCACGCATGTGTGATCAGACAAACTCAGGGGAGGAGTAGATGGGATTAGGGAACTGCAACTCCATTGCCTCCCCAGTGAGATGGCTAATGAGGTCCCACAGTCCCGACACTTCCAGCAGGCCATACGAGCAGCATCTCCGCCTAGCACGCATCTCAACACCGATCTTACAGTAAGCTTACTAAAGCTGCACTCAGAGATGAAAAGCTTCCCGGAGTAAACACCAACAACAGCTCCTACTTAGCTCCACTGAAAGGCTGATTATCTCACCAATGGATCCCGCTAAAAGAGTTTGCTCCTTTAGCTCGGCTCCTCTAAAGATCCCCTGGTAGTGATGCATGGCATTAGATCAGGACACCTACTGTTAGTCAATTAATTCAATGCCTGACACCACGATGGCTCTTACATTGCATTGTGTTGGCAGGAGGGCAGTGTAAGCAAAGATTACAACAGGCTTATGGCAAAGGCTTACAGGAGACGAGTTGTATCCGTCAAAGAGAAAGTGATTGTACATGTAATTAGTTTTATTCAATTTTAAATTTCTCGCAGCTGAGTGAATTACATTTGTTTCTGTTTTGTGGCATTTTTGTAAGCAGCATGTAAGCATTATGTCAAACATAAGGCTTAATCCCCATTTCTTTTTCTACAGCACAGTTTTTGGCCCTAACAAACAAAGGGGACAAAAAGCATCCTCATTTACAGTAAGATTGCAGGTTTAGTTAATAAGGCAGGATTATACTTACAGTAGTTATCAACAGGGTGACAGCATTTCAATTACTTTTATGCAATGCACGTCACTTGATATCTCTTCACATCAGCTCTCATTTCTGCATCTGCTGGCAATCATGCATGGCACTGAAATTTTTTTTCTAAAACATGTGGGCGTTATGAAGCAACTTAGTTGAACAAACAACACATTCATTAATTATGTGGTTAATTGGTAACGGCAATTAAACACACCATTAAAGTGAAGAGTGGAGTGGGAAATGTACATTTCACAGATCACACATGCATGCTAGAATAAACAAATGAGTTCACATCAGTATATATCTCTCTTCTTTTTTTTTTTTTTTTAGCTTAGAATGCACAAAAAAGTAGAGAACTTAAGTAGAAAGCAAAAAGTGCAGGGCAAATACAGTAAAAAAAATTATGGGATAAGGGTAACATGAATTTATCTTGTAAAAACCTTGGTCTAATTCTGGGTCAGTAATTGTAGTTTGATGCTGCATATTAATATAACAGCTGAAAAGTTCAAATGAAAAGTTCAAGGCCATGACATGTACAGTACTGTGCAAAACTTTTAGGCATATGAAAAGAAATGCTGCAGAGCAAAGAACAAAATAATGAAATGAAATGTTTCTACATTTAAAAAAAAATAAAATACCGTAAAGAGCAGTAAACAGTAGTAAAGGAAACAAAGTCAATACTTGATGTAACAAAAAAATAAAAATATAAATAGTAGTCTCCAGTACAATTAGAGCAATTTTATAAGGAAATGAGCTGTAAGTTTTATTGAGCATCTTGCAGAACTAGTCACTGTTCTTCTGAAGACTTTGACTGTTGCACTTGCTTCTTTTTTTTTTGCAGCAAAACCCAACAGCCTTCATTGTATTTTTTATCTGAAAAGTGTCTCTTACATACTTTGCTGCTTTCTTTAATGACATACAAACATTTTTCTGCAACATTTAACATTGTGCTAGAAAACTAATGTTTGGGAATCTAAAATGTTTTTGTACTGACCTGATAATGTAGAAGTCATATAATAAAAAATCTATAACAAAGTTTGTACAAAAAAAATAGGGTGCCTAAAATGTTTGCACAGTTCTGTATTTGTATACAAATCCTTTTCTTTTTTAGCCTGAATGTAAAAAAAAATAAAAAAATAAAAAAATAAAGGAAAAATTACTGAGGTTAGAAAAGTGACAAAATGCATACGTATCAATGCAAATTGGTAATACAACTACAAGATGGAACTGATCTCTCCTACACACAGGCATTCTAATTGCTTTGCGTAGCTTGTGTGAGCCGTGGGCAGGAAGGACGTCATTTTTTACTCAGTGTCATGCTGAGGAATGGCTGACAACCTCCTCCAAAAAGAAAGGCATGAGACTCATTTTAATACATATTACAGATACAGATAGTTCAAGCCAGCACTTTTCATTTCCATCTCAGTGCTGTCAGGATATAAAAGATAATAAGGATTCTTATGGAAGTGTTAAGTGTATAAAATCTGAAATGTGCCCAATTAGTTATGATGAACAAAACAAACAAAACATGAAGCCATCATGAGTAATATAAGTAAAAAATAAACAAACAAACAAACAAACAAAAAAACATATGGGATCAAATATCTGACCACTTGCCATGCTATTTACAAGATGACCAGAACTGTGAATAGAACTCAGTCTTTCCAAGACTCTGGAAAAAGTGCTTTTGTTCTTGAGTGCAGGCAAAAGCAACTTTAGGTACCCTTTAAATTGGCCGGTACTCTCACCAGGGTCAAATAACAGATTAATAATAAGGTTCAGTAATGAGCTCCCCGGAGTGTCCACCCACACTTCCCTCTATCCTGCTTTCTTTATCCCTTCCCTTGATGGATGGTAGTGGGTATCATTCACACATCACAGGAAAAAATGGCTCGGATGCCATTTGTGTGAGTGAGAAATAAGCACTATTGCGCTGACATATTGTTCCATTAAATCATGCTCCGTGTTTGGTGATATAACTGAGCTCAAATTAATACTCTACAGTGTCCACACTTTAAATTACATTGGTCCTCACTTGTCTTTGCAAACACAAATCCAGCCTACACTCATTCAATCTGACACAGCCTACACAAAATAACACCGTGCATGTCCAAAAATTGCCTCGAATTTAACAAGATTTGGAATCTTTATCTCTCAGCAGCTGCACACCCACAGCAACAACCATGCACACAACAATACAAACAAAGGAGAAATGACTTAAACCTGATATTTCTGCCTTGTGGTCTGTAAATGATGAAGACGTGTGGGCAGTAGTGAGTTATCAGATGTGGCTAAGATGGCTACTGCTGTGTGGCATCTTTGTCCAGCATCATTAGCTGCTGGTCTACATGCTCAGCTGATCTGCAGGAAGTGGTTGGGATGAGTGAGAGACAAGCAAGAGACTAACAGAGCCTCAATCGCTTTGTGCTACGCCATGCAGTGATGCTAATAACCTCTGTGTTCCTGCATTAATGCCCTCTGTCTACATATCCTCCTGGGACAGCCAGCATATGTGTAGCATAAAAGCATCAGACAATATTAACTCCTCTTCAGTTTGAAGACAAAGGAGTCAGAAGGGAAATTTTATACTTAAAGTTGTTTCTTACTTTCCACTTTCCACTGTGAATAATGTAAGATAATGTAATGTAATAATAGAGACTATGATGTAGCTCTACCATGTTATTATAGTGTAATTTCAAGACTATAGTATAATTTCAAAACGTATAAAATATTTAACAGCAAAATCTTCCCTGTTTGTAAAGGATGAGCTCAGCCAAATAGTGTATGTACACAAGTTTCCCTTAATCCCACATGCCAATCAGTAATGAAATGTTTTGTGCTTGAGTAACAATTTTTTTTTTATGTCAAATGGGTAAGCATAAACCCATTATTCAATTTCAGGTGAATTTCACATAAAAAAAATTAGATAACAGGAGGTATTAGTTTCCTTTTTTGACATTGACTTGTGTTTAGATAGCTCTACATTGCTAGATTCCCAGATAAGTTGATAGTAAACAAAACAATTCACATTACATCAGAAAACTGTTGGGGAACACAACCATGGCTATTTTGTAAACCAAAAAATAAACATCTAGACAAAAATAAATCAGGTTTTTTTGGTACATAATTTAGCTCTTTTTAAGCTTGATATGTTTGCTCTCATGACAAATCTCAGTGGGTAGTTTTTTGACCTTACAGATCCAGTGTCCCTGGTTAAATTTTAAGACAATTCTGGCTACAAAATTTACATTTATTTAAATTATATTTGATGCTTTAATACAAAGTGACTTGAGGAGATAGAATGAGGAGGATAGAATATAAAAAACTTATAGTTAAAGGCCTTGCTTGAGGGTGTGGAAGTGGCTCTCTAACAGTTCTGGAATTAAACTCACAAATTTCTAATCATTAGCTAAGGTAGGAAATGCTATGCAAAATATGATTATCAGTGTTTATAGAAACTTGTGCAAATTTAATTTTGCCCAAATTACTGTGATTTCTACAGTGGCTGAGAAGTGAAAAACAAATCACAAATATGAAAACAAAATAACAAATTATAAACACAATGGCAAATCTAGAAACAAAATAACAAGGCCAAACAAAAAACATAACAGCAAATCCGAAAAGAAATTAACAAGTCAGAAAACACAATGACAAGTCAGACAAAACGGAAAAGGTAGGTATATTTTGCGAATGGATTACTTACCACTGATTAGACGGCACATCTGTCAATCAAGATATACAGGAAGTACACCAGGCTGCGCCAGTACAGGAAAGTCAATTAGTGTGTGCACGTGTTAATATATTTTGTCCGTACTGCGGTTAAAATAAAAATTTAACAAATCTACGGCTTGTCCTCTGATCTGTCCTCTGTGGGTTAAGTTTTTGTCCATAGCGAAACTTTAAATCTTAGAAAATAAAAGTTTGCTTTGGCAAGAAATGAAAAAAATGGAATTTATTAAGCGCTGTTTTAATGAAGGACATTCATATTACATGATTTTGGATATGCTCTTAACCTACCATGACACAAAGATTAGCTTGCGCTCACTAAAAACACACCTAAAGGACGCAGGTCTGTTTAGAAGAAAAAACTATTCCCCATTAAATGAAGTAAGGAATGCTATAAGAGCAGAGCCGCATGACCAGGACAGTTGTTTGGATACCAGACAATATGGTTAGTGCTTCAGCAGAAACACAAGTTGCGTGTAAAACATGATGATGTTATGCAATTTCTGCAAGAATTGTTTTAAAGTAATCACAGAAGTCCACTATTATACAAGAAACAAAGTTGTTTACAATTTTTTACTTCCTGTATATCTTGATTGACAGACATGTCGTCCAATCAGCGGTAAGTAATCCATTCGCAAAATATACCTACCTTTATGTTTTGTCTGACTTGTCGTTGTGTTTTGTGACTTGTTAATTTGTTTTCGGATTTGTCGTTGTGTTTTGTGACTTGTTAATTTGTTTTTACATTTGCCATTGTGTTTATAATTTGTTGTTTTGTTTTTGGATTTGTTATTTTGTTTTCATATTTGTGATTTGTTTTGCACTTCTCGGCCACTGTACATTTCTGAGTTTGCAATCATAACACAAAGTGAGCCTTCTTCTTCCAGCAATAGCTACAGGCCTCACACTCCTGTGAACCATGAGTAAACATTAATTCACAGAATGAAGAGCTGATATTAAATGTATGCAGGACTATAATGTCTCACTCAGATTAGAGGCTCAAATACCTGGCTTAAAAACCAGCCAGCTGTATCAGCAATGCATACTAAGGCAGCTGAAAACTTCACTGTGAAACCAGGCTAAAATGTTTGCCTCTTGTTCGCTTCATTGCCTGTAAATTTGAGGGTTAAGGCTCAATCAGGGAATTTCTAAGCTTGACCCATGATACAGAAACTGAATTGTAGTTGTAGCACTGAAATACTGAAAGGATATGAATAGCATTTAAGAAATTAAGTTTTAAAGATCTATAGGTATCTAGAGGTAGTTAACTGAGGACCATAGTCCACCTGTTGTATTTCAATGGACAGAACTGGGTACTTGAAAAACACCTGCCCATAGTTCTGCGACTATGAATATGAACCTGCTCAGCTTCTGTAGCACTTCTGTTGTGGTTCATCCAATCACATGCATTTATGTACATTCACTGAAGGCAGATCACTGAGGCACAACTACAGGACTAGAGACATTAGTTAAGAAAGAGGATAGCTTTTACAGCCTTTTATAGATTTTTCATTTTATTTACCATCTCCGATCTAATCAGTGAACTGAAGACATTGCTTGTTTTTAAAGAAATCGATGACAAAAACAGAACATTTCATGACAAATGATCAGAGAAGTACACATTATTCCCCACGCTTTGGAGTAAAACCACTTCAAGCTTCCATAGTTATAGGTGTAAACTAATAAAGAATGGTTAAGCATTAACTATTACCAAAATGGCAATGTTGTCACTATTTTGTCATGTTATCTGCAGCTTTGTAAACAAGGAATTTTATGTAACTGGATCTTTACAAATTATAGTTGAATAGCCTTGGCCTATAGTATGAGTTGGCATATCTGATCCACAACTCACTGACTTCAAATGCTAGCTGATTAGTATAATGTATTCAATCAGTAGATTCATTACTTCTGCACTCATTGTTAAGCTACATCATGGCCAGGGCCAGCGCTACCTATAGGCAGAGTAGGCAATTGCCTAGAGCCTCTAGAGCCCCTAGAGGTGGGGCCTCCATAACCATAACATTCCTATATGCTAGTCCACCAATCAAGATGGGGAGCAAAAAACTAGGCTCTTCATCCATTGGAAATAGATGAATTGTCACTCACCTGCAGTGAAACCTATTAATATTACTGTTTCAAAATGGGTCCCACACTCTGAATGTATGAAGAGATATGGTATGATGAACAAAAATGCAAAAATGCAAGTTTTTTGCATCTGACTGACTTTAAGTTAGTGACTCATGATAGCACCGAAACAAACACATCCTTCAGGGGGCTTCTCTGTAGGTGGCCATGGCCATGATAGCATCCTTAACAAAGGAATAAGAGATTGTTCAAATGACCTTTCATTCTTTCATTCTTTTTTATGGTTTAACTTAGTTAAAGTTTATTTAACATGGACATATAAGTAAAAATATACAAATGTTAATACAGATGTATAAATAAAAAGGTTAGGAATCATATTTGTTTCAAGTGCTATTTATTTATTCTGAAAGGTGGAGGGAGGAGGGGTGTGGGGGGCCTCCAACATAAATTTTGCTTAGGGCCTCCAAACGTCTAGAACCGGCCCTGATCATGGCTTACACGAAGCAAGCATGGACTTGGGTGAAGTGGCATTAAAGTGTGACCACAAGCTCTCTGTTTGCATTCCTTGTTGTTTGTTGGGGCTAACTGAGTGGCTGCCCCTCACTAAGCTTGATAAAAACACATCTCTGGCCCTGTTGTGTGTCACTGGGCCCTGAAGGCAAAGCTGCCCTTACATTCACTGGGTCAGCTGGCTAAAACCTAGCGAATAAAAGCAGCACTGTATGGTCACCTAGCTGCTTTAAAAAATTATATATAACTTGTGCTGTTCTTCAACATAATTTCATGATTCTGTTACAGATTCTTCTTACTTTAATTAGGCTGCTCCTGGTGCAGCTGAACACTGTGTGTCTCTATATGACTGAACATTTACATTTATGTGTTCAGGCCTTGAAGTCCATCCTGCAGAGTCATCCAATATGGTGGCTTTTTTTCTTCAGCTTCTGAAAAAAAGCACAGGATTGCTCTTTAAGAAGAAAGAACAAGAGAAAGAAAAATCTTGGACTGCTTTTAATCTGCTGAACAAGTGCTGTGCCATGAAACTCTGGCCAAGATTAAGTGCTTGGCAGGCCTGGACAGAGTGTTAATATTTAAATTCCCCATCCAGATAATCAATGGAAGAGGGCACTTCGGTGTGTGGTTAGCCTCATACAGCAGACGATAATAGGGAGAAAACCTCCTGATTAAGACTCTTAGATGCTCTTCATACTGTGTTGTGCACAATACTTTAGTACTGATTATAACCTATTGAGGCAGAAAACCTGATCGAATATGACCTCTTTTGAATTCCTTGTTCCCTCAATGGAGTGTCAAAAAGAGCATTCAACAGTTCATGTAACAAAATGGCAGCTCGTCCAAATTGTTCACCATTTCTCCTTTGCATATGGTGCGCAAGAGAAAATTTCAGTGTGCTTTATATTCTAACATAATGCTTTGATACGGGAGCCAGGGCCATATCAAGCAGCAATAGGGGAACTTATATCTCATTCTCCCTTTCAGTATACAAATAAAATCCCAGCTTAGTGCTTTTTGTCTTTTCAGTGCTTTGAACTCTTTCTAGGCTTAAAGGGCACTTTTTTGTGCTTTAGACTGTGGTGTGCATTGACTGTAAAAGCACTCAATGACACAAGGAGCCCACAAGCAAAACTTTGAGTGTCTTCCTTCGGACCACACATCCTAAGCATTTGCATAATTTGAGGATTAAAAAGAGAGAAAAAGACAGAGTTAAAATGGGAAAAAAAACTTGTTTCATTCACAAACGAGGAGGAGAAACCATGGTGCATACCTCACCTAAGTTGAAGGGTTAACCGGTGCAAGCTCCGGTCAAACTGCACCAACAACTGCTGGAGCAATGTCTTTGAATCAGACTTTTGAGAAGGGTCCAGACTCTTTTACCATTGTCCGTGCTTAGCTGAGGCATCGCAGACAGAGGGAAAGAAAAGCCTTATGGGCATGCAAGCGCAGGATCCGGGGATAATATCTCATTTGAAGGGCTAGCAGAGAAAGAAAAGCAGAAGGAGCTGAAGAAGTAGCTGTGAGGGTGTTAAAAGAGAGCAAGTCCAAAGCTGAACTGCTCAGTTCATTTTCCAGCTCACTGGCCTTCGTAATCCATCTGGGCCAGCTGCTAACAAGATTGGGTCTGAAGTTTACCTCCACAATGCCTTAATCAGATTTAGAGCCACAAAGATCAAATAATGACCCGACTTCAGGGCAAGTTCATCCGGGCCCTTGATTACAATGTGTGGTCCTTGAGATTTGTAAAAGAATGACTTATGGTTGATTGGCCCAATAATAATAATAAAAAATTAAATAAAACAACAACAATAACAACAACAATAATAATAATAATAATAATAATAATAATAAT
>JANDJT010000012.1:12245361-12264935 GCA_024331685.1 Stegophilus panzeri
CTGTGAGCGGCAGTTGTGTGGTTGATATTTTATAAAATATGTATAATTTACTTTACACTACTGTACATGACATGTAGAAAGGGAAATTATCTTTTTCAACTTTAAGACCAGTGGTCTGTTTATGAACTGGTTATTCTACTTTAATTTTTATTTTATTAACACTGGCTACACTAGAAGACAAAACAGCACTCATAAAATTAAAGCCGAAATGGCCATGGCATGATAAAATAAACCTCCTCAATTTGCATTTTGCATAATTTATAATAAATGCCCATGGGAAAAAAGAACTGGGGTCTTTCCATTTTCCTTTTTGACATTTTTAACCAGTCCTGATTAAGTTAAAGGTGCAGGCCTTTGGCTGTGTGCACTTAGTGCAGTCTCATTTCTCACTCAAGGTCGCGTCATTGCTAGAAGCCAGAATGAGTTTGGGTCTTGTGTAATGTGTCTTAACTCAAGGCAGCATATCTCAGAATGAAGTTTAAAGGTTTGCATCCAGTAACATACATCAAGCCATATTCATTCTATGCCATTTCCTCATTTCCTAAATGCACCTATCATCCATAAGACTGAGGAGAGGCATGGGGCACAGAAAAGAGAGATGAAGATATGTGTAAGTAGGTTGCGAGAGAGAGAGAGAGAGAGAGAGAGAGAGAGAGAGAGAGAGAGAGAGAAAGACAGTTTATCTAGCTCCAACAGTTACATTAGTGTTGATTAGATAGATAAGGAGGATATGGGAGGAGGGTTCGATAAATAGATAAAGATACAATTCGTAATGAGCTTGTGTATGTTTGTGTATTTCTCCAGCCCTTAGGCTTGCTTGTGCTGAATAAGCCTTGTGCCTAGTCTAAGGAGGACAGCACACTAACACTCCCTGACAGTAAATGTCATCAGAATTTAAATTCCCTATTGCTCCCTATTGCTAAGCTTGAGAGCCTCCTTTAACCTATATCAGCCACAAAGAGCGTCTCCAGGGCCCGTGATGGTTTTGCACCTCCATGTTTTTCTTTTTTTAAAGAAAAAAAAAAACATCAGGTCACAGGCCCCCCATCACATATGTAGAACCAGCCAGCAAACCTGCCAAGCATGTACGCAGCTAATTAGTGGAATTCAATTAGGCTGATCATTAACATGGTGGACAGATCCGCTGCATTCTCTAACAATTCCCCATCCTCCACCCTTTTTAGTGTCATCCCTTGGCTAATATTAGCTTATGAGTGTCAAAGATGGCTGGCCATGCTGTAGTGGGAGGAACATTAAATGCTAAAATGGCTCAGTGGCTTCTCTAATATGTTCGTCTACAAGTTGCACTATGAAACGACATTTGAATAGCTCTAGTTAATGTGAATTACAAAATCAATCAGTAGCATATAAAAGGGATACAAAACTAAATTAGCTGGACTCAGCTATTGTACAGTACCATCAGAAGTGGGGGCAGGGGGTAAAATCAACTCAAAAGTCAACTCAGATCTATATATTAGCAGGTAAAAGCTACTGCATGTAATCTTAAAGCCGTTTTGTCAGATTTGTGGCAAAGTTCTCCAGCAAGTTCTCAACAAACTGAGAAGTAAGCCTCAAGGTGATAAGTTTGAATACGTCTAAGACAAATACCTCTACATTAACTCTATATTAACTCCAGTCTTTAGATAAGCTCTTTTGGTCCACTGCACTTACCCTATCCTTTTGCTATTGGTATTGCACTGCCTTTGCAATGTTTTGCCTTTTGGGCATTCTTGACATTTCTCCTGTTTTTTTTATTATTATTACAGGGGAGTGAATTCAGTGCCCTTAAACTACAGTAAACAGAAGAGCAACCACTTAAAAATAATATTGTAAAGTAGTGCTTTTTACCTTATCATCACACTGCACATGCAGGTTTATTTCAGGTGTAGATCTATATACATGTATTTGCTCAGAAATATGAAGAAGGCATGGAAGATATGAAGTTAAAGCATGTGTAACTTTTCTCATGTCATAGCAGAGTGGGTCGGTATGTTCTCCTGCCACAGCGAGCATAATGAGAGCAGACTTTCATGGCAAGAATCTTTATTAAGAAGAAGATGAAATGGACAGATTGTTATAAATGTTGAGGTGACTCAGATCACCTTTAACATAATGAGTATTAATAAAATTAGTTACCTTTTCTTAACATGTCTGTTCCTATTTCTGAACCTAGTTCACCATTTCTTTCTTTCTTTTTCTTTGCAGTTTATATGCAGTAAATATAAGCAATTCACAATAAATTGAAATTTGAAAGGGTGTGCTGTTACAGAAAGTTTAATCTCATGCCATAAGATTACTTTCCAATAAAGTAGCAATGTCTAGCAATGTCATCCATTCTGAAGACTCTCCCATGTTGGAAAACCTATAGGCACAAATATAACTCTGACTGTTATAAAGCGCTGACACTGAAGATTTCTTCCAAAAATGCAAAATCACCATAACAAAAATGACGTTTTTTTAAATTTTTTTTTTATATAGAATGTCCACCTTACCAGTCTCTGTGCAAGATATCACAGTAGAAAAGATAACTAGCACATAAACCTGTGATTTGGCCTGCAGCCAAACTATTGCTGTTATAGAAAAATTTATCAATACCTTCTGACCAATCACGTTTGAGAATTCAACAGTATTGTGGTATAAATACTTCATAATACATTCAGACTTTGGGGTCCATATTCAGGGTTAGGTCTGCATGACACTATTCATATAATGTTAATATAATAGATAAATATTATTCTATAATCCTGTTTAAAGCTATAAAATAAGGGGTATAATCAAGAATATCCATGAACAGTGATCCTAAATGCTTAAGTCTTTGAGGCGCATATAATATCTTTGAGTTGAAATTTACACGTTGTGTTGACTTGGGCTAAGTTGTTTGAGTTTACTGCTTATTTATTATTATTTTATTTATTACTGCCATTTATTAGGCTGCTTATTAATGTAGATAAAAAGAGAGTGTGAGAGTGTTATTTAAGTCCTATCAGGTCTCCACATGTTCCAGCCTTAGTAGAATTAAAACCCATAAACTTCAAAATACAAAGAAACCTATCATTCCTGTTTAACATTTATTCTCATACTTGCAGAAATAAATTGCTGTTCTTTAAACCTTGTCTGTGAATATATGCACATCAGTCTCCATTCATTCGTCCCTCAAACTGGAAATGTCAAGGCAGATCTGTTGCTGTCCTCCAGTATAAACACTTCTCCAGGCTGAAATACACTTTTCTGCAGAACTGGATACAAAAATGTCTTGTCTCTTGCCCATTTTGGGGAAGATGTGATGTCCTGAGCATTGAGTTGAAATCAGCTTTCTCTTTGTGTTTGCAATTTTCTGTGTAAATGTGCATTTTGTTTACAGAGACAGAGAAATGGCTTCAGAAGGAATCCAAGCATAAAGTGGAAAAAATATGAGCATGACACAGGATGAGTGGTCAGTTAGAGATGTGCATTCGTCCTCCTTATTTGGACTGTGCTGAGGTCATTACTTTTATTCTTCCCTACTTCATCCCTATGTTCCACCCATTATTTCTTATCATGTTATAAGCTCTTCCTGAAAGTCCACTCACTTGCTGGGCTCCAGTATGAGAAATGCACATAAATGTTATTCTCCTGCTGACTTTGACAGGACCCATGTTCGTGTCTCGCTCCAGACTCAGGGCTAATGAGGGATCTATACTCTGACAAGTGTTGTAAAATGAATGCTCCTGGCCATGCTGAATTCTAATGGAAGGCAACGATGTGTCTGTAGTGGAATGAGCATCAGGATAAGTGTGAGCTCCACTGCCTCTCTGCCCAGTCATTACAGGCACACACACACACACACACAGCTCATTGTGAGAGCTGAGCTCTTATGTGTATGTTGTATGTCTTCTAACCTCTGCCTTACCAAACCTAACAAAACATCAGCAAACACTGCAATATCACATGATAAATTGACAGAAAACCTTGCAAAACCTGACTACAAGTGAATAAATGAGACACAGCTCACTTGTGGGATGTAACATGCATCTGTCAAGTCAGAGGTGCAGTGCATATTCAAAGTCGGTTTACTTGGGCTAATACAATAATTACAGTCAGTATACCAGGCTGTGGTCAAACAAAATTTTTTTTACACACAGGCCAATTCTAGGAACCTGATTTTATGGAAAATTCATAGGACTTACATCTCGCAAATAGAATTTGGTTGGATATCATATGAATCGAAGTGCATATTGGAGCATAATTATCTCACACCTCCAGGGTTGGGGGTTCAATTCCCGCCTCCGTCTTGTGTGTGTGGAGGTTGTAGATTCTCCCTGTGACTTGGGGGTTTCCTCCGGGTATTCAGGTTTCCTCCCCCAGTCCAAAGACATGCATTGCAGGCTGATCGGCATGCCCAAAAGTGTCCATAGTGTATGAATGGGTGTGTGAATGTGTGTGTGATTGTGCCCCACTATGGGTTGGCATCCCATCCAGGGTGTCCTCTGCCTTATGCCCCATGCCCCATGGGATAGGGAAAATGGAAGGATGGATTTAAGCACCAAGAACTTATAGTTTCAGTCTTGAGGATATTAGTTGAATACAGATAGACAGACTGGGTAATCATAATCAAATCAATAACAGATACAGATAGTAAAAACCAGGAATGCTAGATAGACAGGAAGTGGGAGAACCATAAACATGGTATTGTTTTTCTACCAGCATGGGACTGGTGTGAGGACCAGAAAGAATTCAGAAAACCTTTTTATGAACCAGTCCATGTTTCCACAGTAAAAAGTGAACCGTTATATAATTAGCTGTGGGATTTCAGATTTCCTAACTGTGGAGGGTTTTACATGGTTTACCATCCAAAGTAAAATACTTTAACATCTAAACCCAAACCAAAGATGTAACCATAGCCAATAATCATGCTCAAAATAGATCTTCATGCTTAATAAATCTCTATGTATTCAGTGTGTACCTGCTCAAAGGACATTCTTTTAGCATTAGCATTATAGCTTGAATAGTGTAATTCATAATGAAAAGGTTGTTTCTTTCTCAGACCACTGGTCTGGATACTGCTATTAAGTGAAATAATGCTACTCCCAGTCCTGATATCACCAATACATGCTACTCCCACTCCTGATATCACCAATACATGATTTCAACCAGGCAGCATGTTGGTAGAAGAATCATAGTGATTTAGAACCTAGACCAGCACTGGCAATGTGTTAGTGGAAAAAGGATGAACAGAGATTAACAGAGAAGATGGAAATCATATCAGAGTCTTATATCACGTGCACGACCTTATGGAGAATGCAGACAAATCGATGCAGATTAACAAGATTAATCAGGAGGAACAAGTACAAATAATAACTGGAGACATGGTCAAGCTGGAGCTGGAGGGAAACAAGAAGTAGACCAGATTGTCTTGTGTAAGTTTTGGCACAGCCTCTGCTTTCATGCAGAGAAGGATAACTGACCTTAGCACTGCCCTCTTAAATGGTGAGGCTTTGGAGAGAGTCCCCAGTTTCAAATTCTTGGGGATAAATATTACAGAGGATTTCTCCTGGACCACACACACCTCCACTGTCATTGGAATGCCACAACAATGCCTCTACTTCTCGAGAAGACTGAGGAGAGTGAGACTACCCCAGGATCTTCTCATGAACTTCTATCGTTGTACAGTGGAGGGTGTACTCACGTACTGCATTACAGAATGGTACGCAAGCTGCACAAGAGAAGACCAGAAGACTCTACAATGAGTCATCAGGATGGGTCAAAACATCATCGGCACACAACTACTGGCAGTTGAGGACATTTACCTGTCCAGATGTAAGAGAAGCACCTCCAAAATCATCAGGGACCCCAACCAACCTTCACACCAGCTCTTCAAACTGCTCCCCTATGGCAGGTGTTACAGGATAATTCACTCACACACCAAACCATCCTTTTCATCCTTGTGAGGTATACATAGGGGTTGTATATGATCTCCAATACTTGACAATGGAGGCAGCGGCAAATTCAGTTTTATTGGAGTAGAGGTGGATAGCTCTCTCTCATAGCTAGCAGAAAATAGGTGCAATTTACCAAACTGACCATAGCAAATCAAACAAAAAAAAACAAAACAAAACAAAAAAAAAACCCAACAACATGGGTGTCACGTATTCCTCGTAATGAAGGTAGGACGGATGCAAATGCAGATAAGAGTTTAATGAGAAACAGGCAGACACATCCAAAACAAGAGACAACAGTGAGGTCAAAAAACAGGCAAAGGGTCAGGTGATTGGCAAACAGGCATAAACAGGACAAGGGTAGAATCGAGAACGAGAATAAGATCAAGAACCATGAAACAAAATGAGGAACAGGGTATAATCACTTGGTACAATGGTAACACTAAAACTTTCTCAAAGTCATAGTGTTCAAGAAGTCTTTTATAGCATGGAGTGATTGAGAGTGAGATTGTGTGATTAGAATTCCGGAGAAGGTGAACATGAGTGTGTGTGTGTTTGGGGGAAGTGTAGTCCATGGTGGCTATGTTTGTAGGCCACAATGCAGGATGGGTAATGTAGTCACTGGTTTGCTGTGATAGGACAGAACCCCCCCCCACCAGCACCAAAGTACACTCCCTCCCCTGGCGGTCCTGGCTTCACATGAACCGGGAGACTGATCGGCATCCTCAGCTGAGCAGGAAGGCAGAGCGACGTCCTCAGTGAAGCAGGAAAGCGGAGCGTCGTCCTCCTTTGACTCTGCAGGCTGAACTTGGTTGGCTGTGTCAGCAGACTCGAGCATCAGCAGAAGGTGGTTATTCGGCAGGTGAGACCACCTTGTGGGTCTCAGGTTGGAGCTCTGGGGAAGAGATCACCATGTTGACCTCCGGCTGGAGCTTGGCTGCTGAGACCACATAGTGGGTCTTAGGTATGAGCTTTGGGGAGGAGGTCATCCAGTTTGCCTGCTCATAATAGGTAGTGAACGCCATGCCAGGTTTATCTATGAGGCAGACCTTCCCCAAACACTCCTCCAGGTTGGGGGCATACACTGGACTCCAAAACTCCTTTAATAATAGTCCCACAAACTGAGTTACATTGTGCAGACCCTTGGAATCTGTACAGGCCAGACGCTCTGCCCACTGGCGGGATGGCCAATCAGCCGGGAGAATATGAACCCTAGCCACTGCCTCTCGTCAGGCATGGGGTGTGCCACGCTCAAAAAATGCAATTAGCAGTTAAACAAAAAATACTCAGAGTAGCCAAAAAAATCCATCATATGGCTCTGGGGGATCCATGGCAACCAATTGAGAAAGCATGACAGAGTTGAGTCTTGGTAGGGTGTTCCTTATTACCTTGGCACAATATCTCCTCCTTCTTACTGCTGCATCCATGGTGAGGCAAAGTATTCTGTCACGTATTCCTCGTAATGAAGGTAGGATGGCTGCAAATGCAGATAAGAGTTTAATGAGAGATAGACAGGCAGACAAATCCAAAACACGAGACAATAGGAAGGTCAAGAAACAGGCAAAGGGTCATGCGATTGCCAAACAGGCATAAACAGGGCAAGGCTACAATCGAGAATGAGAAATGAGAATAAGATCACGAACCATGAAACAAAACGAACAGGGTATAATCTCTTGGTACAGTGATAACACTAATACTTCGCAAAGTCATAGTGTTCAAAAAGTCTCTTTTATAGCGTGGAGTGCGTGAGTGTGAGATTGGCAACAGGTGTGCATGATTAGAATTCCGGAGAAGGTGAGAGAGAGTGTGTGTGTGTGTGTGTGTGTGTGTGTGCGCGCGCACGCACGCGTGTGTGGGAATTGTAGTCCATGGCGGCCATGTTTGTAGGCCGGAGTGCAGGATGGGAAATGTAGTCACTGGTTTGCTGTGATATGACAATGGGAAACTCGACACCTAGCTGACTCAAGCAAACAAGTACGCTAATATTAGCTAGCTACCTATTGAACCACTGAAATGTTTTACCCGTTTAGCAGAAAAAAGCCATCTCTGCATCAGTCTTGAATCCCTTCAGATCTCAGAATCTTCACCACTTCTCAAAAGCCATGCTGATATTTATTCTCATTTTAGAATGAGCTCTGTCGCTTTCCCTTTTTAACTGCAGGCTCTCCGCAGTTCGAGGTTTCTTTCTTTTGACAACAAGTGATTCTCCAAATGTCAACAATGATTGTATTTAGATCTATCCAGATTAAAGCAGCCATCTAGATGACACGTTTAAATTCTAAGCAACTGTTATAAGAACAAGCTACAAACACTCCACCATCCTCAGCACCCATATATGCGATATAGTATCCGGGTCGTCTTCTTTCTGTTTACGGATGTGACGTAAACACGTAACCAGACGTGACATAACCACGACTGACGTTTCCCACGAAATCCGACCCGACAGTTCAAATTATAAATCATTAAGCGGGGTAAGGTAAGACGTTTTGAACGCTGATTTTTTGTGATGTACTTGCTCAATAATTTATTTTTATTAATTTTTAACCAAAAAAGTTATATACTGCAGCATTAATTTACAATTATTTAAATTTATATTTTATATTTATGTGTCTGTTTTATATTGTTGCTTTACGCTGTTGTCTGAAGAACTCAGGGAATACCATTATAATTGAGAGGAATACCTTATATCTCATTGTTTTGCACAGTAGTAGAATGACAATAAAGTCTTATTCTTTTTCTTTTGCTGGCAGGATATTAAATCGGTACAGAACAACTGCACCGATTCTGTCCTTCTGTGTAAATAAACTGAAATCAGAACACAATTGCAAATAAATACTGCTGGTTAAAGCCCCACCTTTACTACTTTCAGCTAAGCCATATCACCTTAAATCACATTCTCTCCAATATGTGCAAACGCATGTGGCTTAAACCCCTCAACACCTGCAGGGTCATGCGACTGAGCTCTCTTCTGTCACAAACACACAGTGACACAGGCGTCCTCCTTTTTCTGTTGTTGTTAATCTGAGCGCACTCACCATGGCTGTTCCCTCTCTCCAGGTTAATGTCCTTGTACAGCGTGTCAGGTGTAGTGTTCTCTCCTAGCAAAGAGTGCTAAGAGAAAAACATGACCTCTTGCCTCACCATGTCACTAAGGTTACAGGGGTGTTTTGCTCCTCCAGGCCAGCATGTTTCACAGTAGCAGCTTTTTGAGGAAGCGGGTGGAGAAAAGGCAAGTGTTACTCATCTGTAAAGCTGACGGCCTCAAGATGACTTTTGTTGACCTTTATACCTATCAGTGCAGCTTAATGAAAACCTAATATCTAGTCCACACTCACAGAAGAATATATCCATAAATGTTAAATTCAAAAAGATTTTTCAAAAACTATTTTATGCTGTCTCCACAGACTGGGAGAGGGATGTTAAGATTACATCTGTCTAAGTCCAGCTATATTCAGGAGAATAAAAATTACTATGGAATTCATGATAGAGCCTTATAGTCTTAAATTGCATAAATAGTGTTTGTTTTTTTCTTCCCAAAGTCAGATATGTACATATGGGTGATAAAAAAAAAACCCCAACACAAATTGTTTTAGTTAGATGATGGGCCACCACAAGCCACCAGAACAGCTTCAGTGCTCCTTGGCATAGGTGGAGAACAGCAGGCCCATCCTGGAAGAGAGCACTCCCATCAGGGTAGAAATGTTTCATCAGGTGATCAGTCCGAAAAAATATTACATTGATTTACAGCAATCTTCTCTCTGAGGGGACAAGTAGACACAAACCATGCCTCCTATAGCATAACGAAACTGTTTGTTTTGTGCTCATTAAATTTGATATGCTTACACACCGGAGGAGGCAAATCTGCTCGTTTACATCATTACTTCTTCAGTTCACAGTGCACTGAAGGAATGAGTGGTCAGAGTGTCAGTTGCTACATATGGAACAGAAATGCCATTGTGTGTGTGTGTGTGTGTGTGTAAGAGAGAGAGAGAGAGAGAGAGAGAGAGAGAGAGAGAGAGAGATTTTAAGTGCTTTCCCAAATGTGAAATTGCATTTTACATACCTGTGTTGGCTAGATAATATCGTACTTAGTAGCCAACCGAAGATCTGATCAATTAGGGAAATTTTCTTTTTCTATAATGTATCCTTCAGTGGGTCAGAATGATTCACATGTATGGTTGGAAGTAAAGAGTTGTTGAATGCATTTATTTGAGAAATATCACATCCCTTAGCTGTTTTGTGCATGAAGGATTTTAGCAGAATGAGCTTGAGCTGAGTGAATTTATCACTGCTGGAGGTGCCACTAGATGACAATGTGCAATGTTTCCAGTGAGCAGGAAGCCATGGAATGATACCCTAATTGCATCACACATGCAGGACATTTGACCGCAGCCTGCTTAAACTCCAACACTTTGAAAAGGTGGAGAAGGACAGAAAGAGAGGAGGGAGGGACATAAGCAGAGTGGAGTATTTTGAACAGAGTACTGATGTTCTTTATGATCGATGTCCTTTTATAGGAAGCAGGTGAAGATTTTGGAGTATAGGTGGAATGAATATCCTTATCACACGTTTATTTCTTCTCTAACTGTTGTACCACTATTTAATTAAAATGTAACACATATGCTCTGCTGCTAACACACAGTGTTAATTGTTATTGTCTCTAAACAGTTAACACTTGATAGTGACACATTATGTGTTATCACCTCTACTCAGACAGCACACTGTTAGGACTCTAATTCAACCAATAGTTGACTAGTTCTAATTTTTCATAAGGCATAAAATAAAAACAGATCGCGGGAGTGGACTATGATGTTTGCATCCTTTTGCTTGTTATTGATTGAGGAGGAAAACACACTAATACCCACAAAAGATTATCTTGAGATATAGACAGACACATTAATATAATCTATGGTTCATCTGTGATTTGACCTATGTGCCTGTAACATATTCTTTTTTTTTTATTTATTTGATAGACTTAATTAAACAATCGAATGCTCATAGGCAGTGTGACAGGTATTTTGTTTCAAAAAGATTAAAAAAAATTCATGTAATCGGGTACTACAGAGTATGTCATTTTTTGGTTGGAAAATGCATTGCGTCATACAGACTGCATCATACCTGTGAGACCCAAACAAGGATTTAAGTAAAACGATTTTGAGAGTGACTTCTGGGAACATAAAAGTACATCCACCACCAGCCTAGATCAGGAAAAAGAAAACAGGGTTACATGCTAACTCTTCATTTGACTACTACTAGGAGTCAAATTGCTTGTGGGACCAGGCTTGTCTCCTAAGCGGGATGGTTCTGTGCACTCTAGATGTTTGAAACCTTCAGCAAACGCTCTGTGTGAGGTGTAAAGATGTAAATATATGCCGGAGCACAGTTTCTCAGATCTACTGTGATTAGGTTGCTTTAGCAGTTTAGATGATACTTTGAAAGTGAGATTTCTCCTTTCTTTAGCTCATTGTCACGTTGTTTTTCAGGGCTATAGACTCTGCTTTTAATCTGTTTAGCTCGATTCAAATTGGTGGCATTGACACCTCCGTGCTTTAACACAGGGTTTTCTTTTGGTCCTCGTAGAATCCCATTTCACGTAACTTAACATGCCATCTTGCTCTCTCAGGGGCAATAATTGAGTTTAGGAGAAGTTTAAACAGCTTAAAAGGAAAGGAGTATACAGATGGGCATTGGCGGGATTAACACAGACGCCAGCCCAAGGACTCTACGTTGGCCACAGGATTAGAACATTACAGAAAGAAAGACAGGGCTTTTTTTGACACTTTATTCCCTCTCAATAACATTCTTTCACATATTAAGTTAATACCACCCCTAGGTAGCTACTTTATCATGCAGAAAATAAGACCTTAATCCAGTGGCGGTGAGTCCATCTCAGCCAGGCTTTGATGCAGTTTCTCCCCCTTCTCCTTAACGTGGGTGAGGGAAGGCCTGTGTAAGACAAAGCACCCGTGACAGGGACAATCAGAAACAGCTCAGGCCACAAAAAAGGGAGAGAGAAGCTTCAATCTTTGGAATCAAGAGGAGAGGAGAGGCATCGTTGAAGTAAAAAAAAAAAAAACTTTAAGTCAAAAGAAAGAACATCAAAAGGAGCAGAAGAACAGAACAAGACAAAATGAAGCCCCTGAAGATGAAGCAACTTTTTGAGCTGTGTTTCGTGCCTGAGAAACGTATCGCTTTCACTCCTTTCTTCTGGTCTGATTTGAGTGCCACAGCTCGGTCCTACTGATCTCCTTGTATGACACTTTATCTGAGGAGCACCTTTGACCTCCACCTCAGTGGGCCAAGATGCCATGGCGCGTATAAGCTGCATCGCTGTGAGATCTCCTCCGATGGCTTCTAACGCGCCTGTTAGCAGCAGAGGTGGCCAGAGATTGTCATTTAGCTTCTTGAGAAAAGATTAGGGTCATGCACAGAGAGATTGTAAAAGTAGCAATTTTGTCATTTAAAACAGGAAGCAGCAGAAAATTGCTAGGTGTATAAGATTTAAAACCTTGATTAATCATTATCAGTGTATGAAGTTCTTAAGGTTGACAGACATTTACAAAAAGATCATCTTTGAATCACCCCAGCTGGCAATTTTAGTTTAACAGAATGCTTTCTGAACATGACTTTTCTAGAACCTTCAGTTTTAGGAAATTGGTTCCTGGAACATTCAGTCTATCAAATAATTGGCAACATTATTACTCAGAGGAACTTTATTTATTTATTTATTTATTTATTTATTATTTATTTTTGCATCTGGAAGCATTGTGTCAGTGACCAATAATTATATGACATTATATGAGCAGAAACATTATTTCTACAACAACAAATCTAATTTGTGCATAAACTGTACCATTTTCTAAAAACAACAGTACAATAATAGTAATAATAATAATAAACATTTAGTATAATTGTTCCCTTTTACATACATAAATATTCCTCAAGAGTGGATTGTTAATGGTTCCAACAATTGGTTTAACTTTGTGTGATGAGAAAACTCTGTACTCTGCATAGCAACAGTAAGGGTTCCCCAGAGGGACAAATCAAAGAACACTTTAGGGTCCTAGATATAACTTTCTTTCATGGAGCATATACGCAAAGTCTTTAGTGCAGTTTTCAGTAAACTAATAAATGCAAGTCTGTAAATTTTGTTAGTGGCTGTTGTGATGGTAGCATTGATATATAAAATGATCAGATTTATTGCATATTATATGCATGTGTTAGAAATGCTACAGGTACCAACCCCGCCCCACACCTTAAACTTAACTGGGTGTTACATTTCATGCAAGCTCATTTAAAATCTTAGAAGTTATGAGATCATGCCAATTATAGAGTCCATCAACCTTCTTTAAGTATTAAAAAAAAAACAAACAAACAAAAAAAACCTCACACAAAACCTGACATAGTTCTAATCTTTATGTGCAGCTATGTAAAGTGTGATTCAGAGTTTAATGAATTCCTCAGACTCTGACATACTGAGTCAGTAAGAGTGTTATCGCTCACCCTAATGAATTCGGTCACCTGTCTGAACCTAAGCTGTCCATTTGATTGTCAGTGCTGTCGAGGAGCCTCTGAGGAGTTTGATCCTTCCAGCAGCAGCAGATGGTTGGTGTGTTTGGAGCTGGTGCTGGGAATCACTCCCCAAACTCCCAGCAAAGCGTTTGAGGGCCTAAATCCTCTGTTGCCGCTCCTAAGAAGACCATAAGCTTGAACAGAGCAAAAGAAAAAGGCCTGCTACTGGTGCTAATTACCCAGAAACCACACAGAAAGTGCCCATGTCACCCACTGAAGAGGTTCACATCCCTTCCTCCACAGATAAAAGGCGTAGTATGAAAACATTTCGCGCGGGACAAAGGAAGGAAGATTAACATAATCTGTGGGTTTGTATCCCGTATAAGCTGGCCATGTGTGAGCCGCTGTCACTGTCTCTCTATGTTTTCTCTTCTCCCACATTCACTTTTCCCCTTTCCCTTCTCCTGCTTCTTCTCCTCTAAAGTCTGTTTTTGGAGGAAGCAGCACGGCGGGAACAGGCTAAGCCTGGTGGTTGCATTTTTCCCACCTCTCTGTAATCCTTTCGGCCGATAGCATGCTGCAGTTTGGGTTAATCGGACGTCAGTGGGTGAAATGAGGTGTCATGCTGCTGACAGATGCTTCTCTATCATAAGTCATTGTTAACTCCAAACTCTTGGCCTCTTTCTGCTACCTAACAGCCTATATGTTGAAAAGGTAGAGGGATAAACATGCAGAAATGTGAAACGAATTGATCAAAACCACTCTGCTCAAACCGTTTCTACCTAAATGATGTGGCAAGTGATCTTGTCATGCAGTCACGTCAGGTGCTTTTTAATTGTTGGTGATGTGAGATCTTTATACAGTAACACTAAAGCTACCTTCACACATACAGCGATTTTATCGCTGCAAATCGCCAGTAGCTGTTCCTACTACTGGTTGGCATAGTAATATTTATCAATGGGTGGCACAACTAGCGTTCCACTTTTGACAACAAATCAGTTTTCTTGCCACTAAAATTAAACATTTGCAAAAGTTAAACTTTTCTCAATTTTGTCATGTCGCTGGATACACGCACATCTAGTTGCCAACGGTCGCTGTCACTCATGTCACCAGAAATCAGCAGCTCTCATTGAAAATGAATGGTCTCCGGTTGCTTTGTCACTGCGAGTCACTGTATGTGTGAACATAGCTTTGGGCATTGCTTTTTCTCCCTTTGTTTTGCTATATCACAAGGATGAAGACCAAAGTAAACACTTGATTTTCGGATTTTCTGCCTTTTTTTTTTTGAGTCTTACCCACTAGCTAGCAGTTAGGGAACAGCTACCAGTTAGGGAAGGTGAAAGCTAGCACGTTCTTCCTCTGAGACATGAGAAGCCAGCCACCACATCTTTTCAAACTGCTGATCATGTGACGTCACAGGGCAGGTGAACACACTCAGAGGCTTGCAATACCATCAAAGTAATACCATCCCTTCCACCCAGAGACCAAATATGTGCACTTGGACTCTCGCCTGTGGAAGGCTGTGTCATCATCAGGGTTCTAACTCAAGAAAAGATAGGGCAAATGCTTTTCTGTTGTGCTACTTGAGAGCTGTGTAGTGAAAATTGTTTAAATTAATAGGAGTGATGAGGTGATGTAGAAGCCCATGCCTACACTAAATAACAGAGGTTGCATGAGACTCGGGCGTTCGTTATCTGACAAGCTTAGATCTTTTAAAGCCTAACTTCCAGGCACAGAGGAGTAAACGTCTTTTTCACAAACACACAAGCCCTTTTGCTCTCCCTTCTCTTTCTCCCTTTGCTTTTCTTTTTGCCTTTCCCCTTCACTCCACGCAGGAGGCATTTGAAGGCGACGCTGGTTTCTGGTACAATCTGACATTTGTCTCTTTCAAATAGTTTTCCATCAGACACTTTCAGAATTTCCATATTCCGCTTGTTAGGCTGAACTCTGCATGACGATGCCTTTTATTTGTCGCAAACTCGCAGTAACAGTAACAGTCATCGTGATGCCGAAAGCCATAACAGTCTTCCTTTAATCGTAATAGCTCCACTTTTCTCGACGTCACATATCGGATTCCGTTATTTTATTTTTTTTAAAAATATTTTTTAAACAATGTTTGTGATAGAAATGTAGTTCAGATAGAAAAGTAAAGGGGACGTGAAAGCAGTCTTTTCCCTGCAATCGAGTTGACTAGTATGTCAAGAAAGGGAGGAGATTTTGATTTTGATTTCTTTTTCCCATCTTTTTTCTAATAATAATTCACGGTGAAAAAAAAAAAGAAAAGAAAGTCATTTTGGTGCGAAAATAATACGTTTTGTTTTTAGTGGCAGTGCTTCATATAGTACAATACTGCAGGCCACATTGAGCGTGTGCAACACTGACAATCCCAGCGTGAGACTGATGTATCCGAAAGCAAGCGCTCACAAACACACACACACACACCCTCCATGTAATGGTGTGTTTACAGAGCGTTTCCATCAGTCCTTTTTTTCTTCAACACTCACATGACATTCCTCAAAGGAACTGGATAAGACAGCTACCTTTTTGTCTCTGTCTCCTTGCTTTTCTGACTCGCTCACTGTCTTTTACTACAGGCGTACTCTCTGAGATTTGTTCTAATTATTAGCACACATGTATCACTGTTAATGTTACAGGTTAGCTTTTTTGAGTGGATTTATCATTGGTAGTTTGACTGTTTTGTGTCTGCTACTGTTTTAGTAAGCGCACTTACTCCAACCCACATGTTTAGCCTTGGGTTTCTCTTGTGACTTTCTACAATGATGAGCACACGTGGATCTCTCTAGGTGAGTGTGTTGTGTGTGTGTGTGTGTGTGTGTCTATGTGTAATGTCTCTGTGCTTGAATCGAATTCTGACTCACTTGTAAGTCATTTTGTTTCTTAGGCCCAAAAGCTTTAACTCATGTTTCAGATTAATATATTTCATACTGTGCTGAAAATGTCTAAAGCACGTATCGCCACATTGTGCTGTACTGACAACGTTAAAATTGCTGCTAATTGAATTTGTACAGTCTTGTGCTTGTGCCCGTATGATACAGTAAAGTGGACATCCGCATTAACGATGCCTTACAGCTCATTACAGCAGGTTAACCAGGCTGCACTGGACTCTAGAGCATTACAGAGCTACTGAAACACACAGAGCCTCAGGCTAATGCTCTCTGCTCCAACCTTGAATCAAAACTTGCCACAGTCCACTAGGGCATTTTGAAATTCATCAGACATACTCTTCTAACATGGTTAACCCACAGCTTTTTTTTTTTTTTTTTTTTTAGTTTGGCGTTTCTTTACATTTTATGCTTATTTTTGTTTTATGACCAGTATTAGTGTTTTAAGTGATTTCATTTCATTGCAGTTTTGCTGAGTATATACTCAGCAAAAAAAAAAAAAGTCCTTTCACATTCAACTGATTTTATTTGTAAACATGTGTAAATATTGGTATTAACATAAAAAACATTCAACAACTGAAGCATAAACTGAACAAGTTTCACAGAAATTTGATGAACAGAAATGGAATAATGGATATCCCAGAAGGACTACAGTTCCCAGCAGCCACTGCACCACACAGCATCATCATCACATGACCACCTGCACCTGAATCACATTCACTGAGCACCTATGTGTATATAGCCACAGATTGCACTGCATTCCTAGCTTTGCGTTTGTTGCTTTTTGCTGTCGTTTCTGTCTTTGTTATCATGGTATTTGTTAATGTTTTATTTTTGCCTTGGCATTTTGCTTCCTGTTCATAGTTCTTGTTTTGGTATTCATTAAAACTGAAAATCTGCACTTGCAGCCGTCTTTGACTCCAAATTGTGACACCCTGAACAAAGTGGGGTCAATATCAAAAGTAAGTCAGTATCTGGTGTGGTCACCAGCTGCTTTAAGTACTACATTGCATTTCATCCTCATGGCCTGCACCAGATTTGTCAGGTCAGTTCTTGCTGTGAGATGTTACCCCACTCTTCCACCAAGGTATTTGCAAGTTCTCGATCAGGGCTGGGGAGACACATGATTACATGTAATTTTCCACTGCAAGGACGATCAGCTGTTCTTCCTGTCTCCCTGTAGCACCATCTTAGGCCCTGTTTACACTAGTACGGTTTAATTTTAAAACTCACAACTTTTGCTACGGTTACGCCTGTTGTCTACACTACTCCGTAGTTTTCAACCCTCGAAAACTGAGACTTTTGGAAACGCAGAAGACAATGTTTTAGTTTGAAAACTGCGGGCTCGCGTTTCAGTGAACACAGACCAAAACAAAAACTTTATGAAAACGAAGGTGTGGCTTCGCCCACATTTGCCCCCTGATTGGGTCTTCTGGATCACTGCGTGTCCTTTCCTGATTCGTCAAGCCCCTACCATATGACCATTACGCTACCTTGATCGTATACATAACAACACGGAGACTGAACTGCAAGCTTTGCTGGCTTTGTTGTCATTCTTAGCAGCCATTGTGCAGTTAAATTCTGTATTTTATAATACTGCAGCTGCCTACATGCGCAAGAGGCAAGCTATGATTAGAGCAATCGGCAACAAAATCTCATTTCGAGCGGCGTAAGCCCTACATGGAACGCCGGTTTGTTGTGCCTGCCGGTGACTAGCAACCAACTTCCGGTGACTAGCAACCAACTTCCGGTTTACACTTATATCACATGCCCAGTGTGCATGAATGGTCACGTGACATGCGTATTCGGTCATGTTGTGGGGATGGAGATCGTTTCTGAAACACACTGGAAACGCCGGTGTGGACGAGGATCGTTTTCATTTTAAAACGCCATTTTAAAACGAAAACGCACTAGTGTTAACAGGGCCTCACGTTACTGACATTGCAGTTTATTACTCTGGATGCATCTGCAATCCTCATGCCTCCCTGCAACAGGCCTATGGCATGCTCACGCAGGTGAGCAGGCACCCTAGACATCTTTCTTCTGGTGTTTTTCACAGTCAGTGGAAAGGTCTCTTTAGTGTCCTAAGTTATTGTAACTTAATTGCCTACTGCCTGTAAACTGTTGTTTAAGGCCTGTTCCACAGGTGCATGTGCAATGATTGTTTATAGTTCATTGAACAAGCATGAAAAACATTGTTTAAACCCTTTCCAATAAAAATTTTAAAGCTTATTTGGATTTTACAATATTATCTCTAAAATACAAAAAAAAAAAAAATATATATATATATATATATATATAATATTGTACATTGGCTGGAAATAAGCACAAGCTAAATGGCTGTATAAATATGCTTACTATGTATGTATTACACACCCCTTCCTTTCCAATCTACTCTTATTCACTCATGTCTGGACCAAAAAATTCATACAGATTTTGTTGGTAGACATAACTGAAAGTCTTAATTACAGTTGACCTTTATTTTGTTAAACCCTCTTGCATTCATTACTGAGGTGATCCTAAGAAATTGTCCGCCAGCTATATTACTTTCTGAGCTTTTTTTTTTTTTTTTTTTTTTTTTTTTTTTTTGGCATCTAAAAACCAATGCAACTCATAACTCTTAGGTACAAGATTAAAATGTCATCTAAAATCATTTGAAAAGTGCTTAGGATATAGTGTATACTATATTTTAATAATGAAAGTGCATGAGTCAAACTAATGAAACCATTTACAAATATTTATGTCTATATGACCCATTTGAGTCAGTATTAGTAAAATTGCAACAATCTTGAAGCTTTGGACTGGTTTTTCCTAATCAAAATGAATATACAGGTGCATCTAAATAAATTTGAATATCATGGAAAAGTTAACTTTTTTCTGTATTTAAATTAAAAAAGTGGAACTTTCATATATTTTAGATTCACTACACATAAAATGAAATATTTCAAGCCTTTTTTGTCTTAATCTTGATGATTGCAGCTTAAAGTTCATGGAAATCAAAAATCCAGTATCTCAAAATTTTAGAATAAAGAATTTATAATACAATTCAATTCAATTTTTCAATTCAATTTTATTTGTATAGCGCGTTTTACAATAGACATTGTCTCAAAGCAGCTTACAGAAATATCAACATGGTATATAGATATTAAAGGTGCGAATTTATCCCGACTGAGCAAGCCACTGAGTGGCGACGGTGGCAAGGAAAAACTCCCTAAGATGTTAAGAGGAAGAAACCTTGAGAGGA
>JANDJT010000012.1:12265035-12281264 GCA_024331685.1 Stegophilus panzeri
AGTGTGGATAAGATCGGGGTGATATGGTCGTGTCTTCTGGTTCTAGTTAGGACTCTAGCAGCTGCATTCTGGACTAAAATGTCGACCTTCTGAAAAGTGTTATGTTATGCACTCAATACTTGGTCGGGGCTCCTTTTGCATGAATTACTGCATCAATGCGGCGTGGCATGGAGGCAATCAGCCTGTAGCACTGCTAAGGTGTTATGGAAGCCCAGGTTCCTTTGATAGCAGCCTTCAGCTCGTCTGTATTGTTGGGTCTGATGTCTCTCAGAGATTCTCTATGGGGTTCAGGTCTGGCAAGTTGGCTGGCCAGTCAAGCACAGTAATACCATGGTCAGCAAACCAGTTAATAGTAGTTTTGGCACTGTGGGAAGGTGCCAAGTCCTGCTGGAAAAGGAAATCAGCATCTCTATAAAGCTTGTCAGCAGTTGGAACCATGAACTGCTCTAAAATCTCCTGGTAGATGCATTGACTCTTGACTTGAGAAAACACAGTGGACCAACACCAGCAGATGACATGGACCCCCAAATCATCACTGACTGTGGAAACTTCACACTGGACTTCAAGCAACTTAGATTCTGTACCTCTCCACTCTTCCTCCAGACTCTGGGACTTCAGAATGAAATGCATTTTGATTTCCGAATGAAATGCAAAATTTACTTTCATCTTCCCCATGATTGTGGTTGTGTGCACTGAACCAGACTGAGAGATTAAAGGCTCAGGAAACCTTTGCAGGTGTTTTGAGTTAATTAGCTGATTAGAGCTCTTCTCAGGTCGACATTTCTGTATTAATTCTTTATTCTAATATTTTGAGATATTGCATTTTTGATTTCCATGAACTAAGCCGTAATCATAAAGATTAAAAAAAAAAAAGGCTTGAAATATTTCACTTTATGTGTAATGAATCTAGAATATATGAAAGTTCCTCTTTTTGAATTAAATTATGGGAAAAAAAAAAAAAAACTTTTCCACGATATTCAAATTTTTTGAGATGCACCTGTATATACACCATATTCAAACTGTGATAAAATATTGCTTCACCTTGTGTGGAATCTGAACTTTTAACAGATTTCCATCAATGGGAAATAATCCATATATAATAATAATGCACTTTTTGTCATCGCAGTTGATAATTGGTCTAGGGATTTAATTATGATTAGAATGAAGATTTGTAGGACTGCTATAAACTCTAAACAGTTAAAGTGGAGTTAAGATCCTCTATCGAACACAAAGACAAGGGTTAATTGTCAGTACAGCAACAGAAGACACCAAACTTGTTGACACCACATTAAGCACATAGCTTTCACAGTGATTCTGAATGTGGTGTAATATAGCTGTGTACTAAAGGGCAGTGGTGGCTCAACTGTCCAGCTGACACTATTGGACCCTTGACCAAGGCCCTTAACCCTATCTGCACCAGGGTGTCTGCTGTCTCTGACCCCAGCTTCCTAACAAGCTGGGATATGTGAAGAAAGGAATTTCACTGAGCTGTAATGTATATGTAACAAATAAAGGCTCCTTCTTCTAAGTGGAACCATGTCTGCATGATGGTTGGGTAATTATATTACTGCAATGACTTAAATGAAGGGAAAAAAAAAGTTCCTAAATGATTGAGAGACTGATTGGAACTATTTGCTTACTGGTCACAGAGAAGGAACTTTTAAAGCACCACAGAGGGATTGTCACAAAAGAGAATCGCTGTATTCACACACCTAATGTATTTTTCATTGTAAACAAACAGTAATGGGAGCAAGCAGGAGGTTCGGTGTTTGGGAGCTATCACAATTGATTTGGCTCACGTTCCATAATTGAGAAGAGGATGTACAGAAAATCATTGTACATCACATTTCATTTTGGTGACAAAGGTTTTTGCGAACAGTGGGTGAGTTTTACTGTGTCCTCGCTGACGTTTGGGCACCATGGCAAGCGAATCAGTGACAGTTTATTTCTATGACTTAGTTGGTATCCAGAGGCACCCTGGGATTTGCTGTCCAAAGACGTTTGGTCTCCAAGTCGTGGGGCCTTGTGTAGTTCTTTTGTGTCACTAGATGCCATAAAAACATTGCTATTAGAACTTCATTTGAGGGCAAATGTTGCCCCTGACATGTTTACACCTAAACACCAGCTGCTGTTTTACAACATTTATTAAAGGCATCCATTAATATTAATAGTATAAATCTTAACAAGGCAGTAAAAGCTAATATACTGATATGTAATGAAATATATAGTTAAGTAAATGAAATACCAAATCCATAAATCCCTAGCTTTTTTTTTTAGTGCATGATACATCATAAGCACGGATGTAGCCAAGGTTTTGTGTGAGCTCACAAGAAGAGATAGCATGTAGTAAGATTCATTTTTACAGGAGACAATAAGCTCAGCTTTTTGGGGGTTTATTCCATGCTCGCTAAGTCCAATGTGACCAGATGGGATGTGTTGTTTGATGGGCCTCCTTCGCTTTGTCAAGCACAATGACAACTTTGACCCCCCACCCGCACTCCCCACGCGCGTGCACACCCACATGATGCCTGCCCTCATTGTTTGCCTGTTAAGGAGATTGGGCTGGCATTTACTCTGTGTGTAGCTGTGTCAGCTAGCATATGAGTGCTCTCCTGCTTTGCTCGGCTCTCTTGGCCCAGACCCTCCTCACCTGAGCGGACGGTCTGATCAAAGGGCGTTGAAGCTGACAGGAGAGCGAGAGAAGGCTGCATAATTGACAAGGCCTCTCAAAAAGCACAGAGGCTCACAGCACACAGTGCTACAGCACCAGCAAGACAAGCCCCTTAAGGTTCCCTCTCACTGGGATAATTATTACACACCACACATGGCTGCTAACTATTAGCATGCTGCATCATAATTTCCAGTAATGAAAAATTGTTAGCAAGCTCAACATTAGAAATTAGCATGACAAAAAAATTTAAACAAGCAAAAACCTTTTCAGGTTTAGGTGTGTCACCTATTCTTTCTTTTTTTTCCCTGCTGAAACAGTGTCTATTTTGGCTCCAGACCGATGGCGTGTTGCACATCAGCGATCAGCAGTTGACTGCTCCGAGAGCAGAAATGTCAAAAGCCTCCGGTGGCAACCATACCACGCCGTCACACGGCTGCCGTTCAGGACGAGTCTTGCCAACTTGCCCCGCATTAATCAGAGCCTCTCGCACCATTATCCAGTCAATTATTTCCTGGGTCTAAGCCAGGCTGCTTGCCATTGCCATGTCTCTGTCTAACCCCATCTCTGCCCTCTTATTGGCTGATTTCTCTAACAACACATGATGTGCCAAATTGAAAAACACAATGCTTTTCATGTCATCAAGCTGTTTTTAGGATTCCGCTATCACTCACCTAAAAATGTACAAGTAGTATGTAATGCATGCAAGTAAAAAAAAAAAATTGAGGTACCATCTTGACACAAGTGAAGAAATAGAAAAATACACATAAAAATACAAATACACAAGCTGCATATATGACAAGTAGGTTTACTGCAGCTAGGAATGGAAGATGTTTTAGTTTACTGGCTCAAAGCAAAGCTCACCTGTTCTCACTCAGTTACCCATGAAGTGTATTAAACACATCATACTCTCTTGTTATGATATGGTGAGTCTACTTTAGATTTGAATTGTCCACCTAAATGTCCCCCCATTCCAAAACTTCAAACACTTTACACACTCTATTAATCCACTACAGATTAGTTAGAAATTACTATTTTCTTGAATGTCTTCTCCATCTTTAAAAAAAAAAAATCCACTGGTTTTGAATTTCTCTATTTCCAGTGACCACATACAAATTCCATACTGTCATGTTACGTACTTACTTTCCTCATAAAGTGGTACCAAAATATTTATTATTAACTATTTATTGGTATAAGTCATCAAGGTGCACGATTATCAGATAAATATTGGACAAAACAGATCATCTTAATATGGCAGATCATTACCAATATCATCACAGATACTATTTTTATTCTTTGATATGTAGTAATGAGTGTATATTCAGTAAGTAGATGGAACCAACTTTGGAATTTGCACAATAAGTACATGTAATCGTAGGCAGAGCTATGAATGTGTGGGTTTTTCAGCAGAGAATGTTGCAGCCCAGATAGTTTTGCTCAGTTTTTGTGTGTGATATGCAAGCTAGTGGAGAGTGCTCAGAAGGACAGCAAATCATTGTCCTCACTACAAAGAGAAAATATCAGGCTTAAAGGACTGCCATCATTAGCTGACCATTTTGGAGATTATGATCATGGTGCTGATATTACAAAGGGGGCAGAGGTTACACTGTCATAATTACAGACTGATAACACTAAAGTCCTAATCCACTGGCCAAAGTATTGACACCACTACAGATGTAATATCATAGAAAAGCTATTCGCCCTGATACAACTGTTGTTGATAGTATTACAATTGGAACAGGTTTTGATAGGGCAAATGGATCTTACAGTCAAGAGAACTAATCAGGAGAAAAGACAAAATACTGTAGATGGACTTTTTACTGATAAAGGAAGTTAGCAGAAAGACATTAGCCTAATTTAAGGTTATGTTAACTAATCTTAATGTTTGTTACCTTTTAATACAAGATGAATTCTTACAAATTTACAAACTGAACTATGCTAACTAGAGTGCATTTATTTCCTGATGTCAGTCCACTGCTTTATATGCAGCTGGGCTGCAAACTCACGACTGGGCTGCAAAACACAGTTTGCTGATGAGTCAACATTCAGGGAGGAGCTGGAGCATGTCTCTTAATGTTGATGAAACAAAAGAGTTGATTGTTGACTTCAGGAGGAGACATGGTCATCACTTTCCACTGTACACCAATGGTGCAACTGTGGAGATAGTCAAAAGTTCCAAAGACCTCACCTGGACCCCGTAACATCACCTACTTAACCAAAAAAGGCCCATACATAGCTTCACTTACAGGAGAAGATGAGAAGAGCAGACCTCCCCCTTCCATCCCCACTACTTTCTACAGGGATACAATCGAAAGTGTCCTTGGCAGCAGTCTCATGACTTGGTATTGAAATGGCAGGTGCAAGACCCTACAGTGGACTGTGAGAACAGCTGAAAAAATCATTGGTGTCTATCTACCCACCACTGGCAACTCATTCCACACCACCAACTCCCTTGTATAACTACTCCCACCTCTCTCATGGACTCTTCTGGTAGAAGATTATGGAGTATCCCTGCCACCACTGCCAGACTCTGCAACAGCGTCCTTGATGTGGTCAAACCACTCAACACACTGCTACCCTCAACACCCACTTGAACTAATCAAGACTCCTTCCAACACCAACACTAATATAATCTTACACACATTTTCACCATCCTTTTAGTTCCACCTGTATGTCCCGGCTTGGCTCAAATGATATTTGGGCAAAAATGGTACCTAAATTAACCACGAGTGCTTATGACATGGCTTGCTTTGGTGGTGGAAACAGCAACAAACTGGAATATCATGGATAATTTGCCAACCAAAGCTGCCTTACACTGTCGAGCACTATTAGAGTAAAACTATCCCAGTCTCATCGCTCTGCTACTGCTGAAGTCTTGTGATCAAAAGATGTTGGTTTTCTTTGGGGGGCTTGTGGGTGAAGCCCTGCACTACTGGACTGATGGAAGTTCTAGAGGGAATTGAATGTTTCAGCTCCATTCTGGGCCTTACAGTGCAATGGGACTCTAATCTACATCTGCATTTATACCAGCCATTCATTTAACGAGCAGCATTTGTATTTAGCACCAGGCTTTGGTGGTTTCTAGCAAGGAAAAGGTAACACCCATTAGAGAGAGGCAGAGAGAGTAGTATAGAGAAAGAGAGCAAGCAAGCAAGCAAGGAATAGAAAAGGTTGAGGTTGATATGTCAAAGAAAATGCTGAGGTGAAGTGCTGACACGCCGTTGTCTTAGCAGATAACGCTTAAACCATTTTTCGTCCAAAACTTCAGTCACCAGGCTTCAAAGCAATATAGCTATAATACAAATTTTTGGAGTAAGTACTGGTGTTTGAAGTTATTTTATGGGATTTCGCTGTAAGGCCCAGAATTGATTTGCAGCAGGGATAAAAGGAAGATTCTTTATCTGCGGAGCTTTGTCGGAAAAAGCTTAGCATCCATTGGTAGTTCCGCCAATATGCCTGCAGGGCATGGGGGTGGAGGGTGGGGGGATGGCAGGCATTGACATTATATACCAGAACAGATTGTGCTGAGTGTACACCTCCTACTGCTTATGAGCTGCTCTTTCATAATCATTCATGAACCATACAATGTTTTATTTAATGTACCGGGTCAGAAAGGAACTTGAGGGGAAAAAAAACATATCAATAATGAAAGACTCAGGTCTGGAGAGGGAGAGGCTCTGCTCAGCAAACAGGTTATGGAGACCTTTTGAAGTGTGCAACTCCTGTGCAGTCAATAGTTTAAAAACACGTTATGTCTGAAGGTGAGGCAAGCTTGGAGCTTCTTTTACCTGACAAATGCCAAACATCTCATCTGTACCGTCCAGTGGTTTATTGCTGCAGAGCATAGGCTATTCAACAAGACAGCAGAAGAGAATCCCTTTGGGGTTTGGGGTTTAAAAAGACGGGACAAAGTTCAAGTCAAAATCTATGTGATGTTTTATTCTTTTCCCCCAAACCACCATTTGGGAAAATTAACAAAAGATCAGGTATTGTTACAATGTTGATTCCTTGACTCATGAATCTGACACCTGATCTATGTGTTCAAATAGGAAGGAAGGAAGGAAGGAAAGAAGCATTAATGCTGTGTATCCCCCAGTGTCTGCTCATTTGCAGGAGGTTAAATAGGGCACAAGCCGCTGCAGGCTTCTTAATTGCTTAATTGCACTCATTATTTGAACTGAGGATGAGCTCACCTCACACCTCTAATTGAAAAGGTACTGCAGCACACTCCTGCTGAATGGTGCCATCCCACGAGAGTGGAAAACCATTCTGATCTACGAGTACTATGCGACAAGCTTGCGCTCCCTGTCTCTTTCTCTGTCTGGTTCGTGAACATATGCTGTGTGCAGTATCTGAATGCACAGTGATTCTCCAGGACACTGCAGGCCTAGCCAGATGAAAGAAACACATCTCAGAAGCCCCAAACCCTCAGAGGAAGGTCCAGGGGCCATGTGACTTATTCATGACTCCTATGTCGATGTGCAGTACACATGCGCACACACACACACACACACACACACACACACACACAAAGACACACACACACACACACACGCTCTGCAACTCCTTGACTTTTAGATGGTGCAGTCTGGTCGGTCTATTTAAAAAATAAATAGGAGACTGGTGTCAGTGGTAATAATTTATGGACAGGGATGGTGAGAGGTGTTTATGTGGGGAAATGAGATGCTCTTAAAACCTGCTCCTCTGTGGAAACACTGCCCCACCTGGACACACACTGTCAATGCAGGCCAAAGCCTTTCAAATTGAGGCCTATGAAGTACTGATCCCTATACAGCACAAAGAACCTTAAGAAAAGTAATTTTGAGCTATAAGACCATGGGTATACCCTATACTCAGGCTGGGCTAATGTATTAAAATCTGATTCCATAAAAATAGTAGAGTGTCAATCCAAGTAGAAGCTGTGCAAATGCATGATGCAATATGCAGAGAAAACCACTAGCACCTACCTGTACTCATCTAGAATGAGGTGTACTCATCTAGAATGAGGAGGAAAGCAATGAAATCATGGCTGACCCGTTACACCCTGGCCGCTCTCTCCTCCAGCAGTTGTTTTAGTCCTTAACGTATGAACTAAATATCATCTCCACATCCTCTTCCACTAGCCATAAACAATTACCCTAACCACCCTAGCTGTATCTGTATCCCAATTTAAACCTGAAGTTGTAGTACCAAACCAGAAGTTGCAACAGTCAATTCACAAAGTTGATGTGTTGGACATCTAGCACAATGGCTGGTTTTAATAGGGGAAATGGAGAAAACGCTAGTATAACTAATGATTATCAGCTTAAGTTAAATACAGTTGGACTCGACAGTGACCCTTACAACTTGCCCAAGAACCTGTGGTCCATGGACATTGGCATGTGGCCAGAAATCAGTTTTCCCGACATTTATATGTACCTGATTTGGACGCCGGGGAAATACACTAAGCAAAGCCTGAAGGCATACGAAAGCTTTGACACTTGGTCCTACTTCAAGGCTTGATTTGTTGGAGAAATTAAAGTGACAAGAACACCAATAAACATTCTGGTTGTATGTGGACAGGTCTGAACAAATATTTTTATTTTATTATATAATTTTATTTGGTAAACCATAAGCTAGCTAGTCCTAGTTTGTTTGTAGCTAACACTGCTTCCACTTACTAATATTATATATTTGTGAATGTAAAACACAGTCAGAGAATGAATGAGCCCCCATTATTCATCAATGGAAATTCATCAATGGAAATTTTCTTTAAAAAGAAATAAAGTTGCAAATTATTCATCATTGTACAACATGAACACCACATGCAAAAAGAACCTACACTTACACCGCTCAACTTAGTAAAAAAGGAGTGAATGGTTTTTTGGCACTCTGTAAAAAGATAACTCCGAATTCTTGTTGAATCTGTTAGCACAGTCAATCGCACAACAGCTTTTTCCCATTTTAGATGCGTTTTTTTCTGTGTTTTCGTGGAATTCACGCTGTACATTAATGCTCCCGCTCAGTCTTTTTGCCACTCAGTGGGCATGACCATGGCGAGTTCCGGTTACCGTGACATCACATGCATACCCTCTATAATCGGGGTATTAAGTGCATGTATACCATTAATCTGCAAAGATGGATAGAGTAGAGCCAAAGACAATTAGATCTGTGTTAAATATGTGTAAATTAATGCAACCAATATAAACTACCAAATAAATATTTTCCAACAAAATGACTTGTGTTGAAAAAAATGCAGCACCCAGTGTTAATAATAATAATAATAATAATAATAATAATAATAATAATAATAATTCCAGGTACTGATTCATGTAGATGCAGAGTTATGTGCAGGTAGTTTTTTTTTCTTCAAATTACTATATACTGTATGTTCGTCATCAGTGAAAGTGATGCACAGATACTATTGTTGTGTTATTATTGTGTGTTTATGACAGGCAGGGAGCATGCAGGCCCTTTATGTGCATGTGCACTGGGAGTACACTTGTTTAAATCCAGTGACGGATCATGTGTATGTGACTGTGTTCACTCTAATGACAGGTTACATTTCCTGCATGACTGTATTATTATTATTTGAGCAGGGAGCTAACGTTGCATAAACCTGTCCCCCCATTTGCATCCTTCAGGCGGATGCTCTGAGCCATTTCCCTGCAACTCTGTTTCAATTGAGCATGCTAAAATGTTATTTCCATATGCCTCTCCTGAGTGCGCCCTACTTTTTTGGCCTTTGTGTCAGAGGCTGTTTTGTAGCTGAAATGTGTTACTAATGGCTTATGAATTAATAAGCAGCCAAACTGAATTTGATTTTTATACAAGGTGATCCTGAAAGCAGCAGGCCTACTCCCTCATTTTATTTATATTCCGGCATTTTCTGGCCGAATGCATTCCTATTTCACACGACACAACAGGACCTGGTGTATTTCACTTACTAGAGCCATGCCATTCCTGTTCCATCACTACAAAAAGGTGATTCAGATTCTGGGACATTTCTGGATTTCTTATTTGGATGCTCAGAGAGGAGCAGGCATGTCTTCTTGCTTTATTTCTCACCTAAATGAGCTGCATATGTGTTAATGTGCACTCCCTGGGCACCTTAATTCAACTTGAAACTTCTAACAGGACTGACAGACCATTAAAAAGCTGAGAGAAAAGCATTTTAAAGAAATGGTTCAAAGGAAAATCCGATGTACACAACTTTTCACAATCTCAAATGTAGTTGATAAGCCAAAGAGTCAAAGAAGTTTGACTCCTCAGCATAAAATTTAAGTGTTTGAGAATCTATCTCATATTTTAAGCTATATTTAATGATGGCTAAATGATCATGCTGTATCAGCAATAATAAATAATGATAACAAACTGATCTAAAGTAGCCTCATATTTGAGCATAAGAACACACAGACCAACCAAAACAAGTCAACACTGATAACTGCTACCTGAGTCATTTTAGTTAGGGACTAATGTTAAACTTTTCAATTTCTGAAATAGCAGAATACTTTGTATCACATTCTGGGAAATTAATTAATAAATTAGGCTCCTAGAAACTTTTTATGACACCTTTCACTCAAATAGGAAGAAAAGGTAATACATAAAGACTGATCTCAGTGTTGATATTGTTTATGATTTTAGATGGGCAAATCCATCATGGTTCAGTATCAGAATTAATCCTAGGTCAAGATTTTAATCAGAGGTTACAGTTTAATCCTCATTTGTTAAGCCATGTTAAATAAATGTGTAGCACACTTCAAATTAACATAAAACTTAGATCAACAATTCTTTAATTATCTCTAAACTAGGTTTAATTTAATCAGTGTTGGTGCAACCCACACTATAACTTTTTTTTGTGTGCAGCTACTAAAATCTAAACACATCTAAACAAACAAACAATCAAACAAAAAAAACACCTGACATGCTAAGATGGTGATGTTTTGCTAATCTGCTGCCAAGCATGGTGTTGGATAATTAATGCAGCACAGCTATAAGAACGTGGCTATTAGTGGGTTAATTAGGCAATGAAGAAAGAGAAAGCTCAGGTTAGCGTGGGCCTGGTGCAGCAGATCTCTTCTAATCTAATCAGGTGCTAATACAGTAAAGCATACTTTCAGGTCAGTTACTGCCAAATTACTTAATTTGATTCGTACTGATTCATAATCAGTATTATCAGAAATATGAACATATGTTTTGTGGCTGTTGAATTTGTGGGTTTAGAGAAGAAGTTCAGAAACACTAGCCTCAGCTACATTACAAAACTAAATGAGCAAAATTCAGTTCAACTCAATAATAATATAGGCCTGTATACAGAGCAACTTAAGTGATTGTATTCTCCATCAAAAACACATCCTATATACCTATATACTAGAGACATGCAAAAAATATTTTTTTTATTCTGACTCCTACCTGCTCCCACATTGAAATAAAAACATGTTTTGGTAATGGAGTTTTGATCCTGACACTAGGTCAGTAATGATCATGAACAAAAATTGACCTACATACAGTACTTGGGTCAAAATTAGTCTCAAGATCGTTCAGGATTGCAGGTCAAGGTCCAGTACAAACTTTCTGAAGCAGATATCTCTCTCTCTCTCTCTCTCTCTATCTCTCTCTCTCTCTCTCTCTCTCTCTCACACACACACACACACAAACACAATTGCAATAATAGACTCAGAAATGCACTGCCATCTTTGAGCACCAGTAATGATGTCCATTGCATCCATACGGTTTTCCCAGCAGCTGTTTCTCACTGACAGCTAGCTTATGACCTCAGATTACAGCCATCCATAGTTCAGACATCTGACGTCTCTCTCTCTCGCTCTCACTTTCAGTTCTTTGCTTGTTTTCAGTGATTATGTCGCCTTCAAACTTCACTCCCGGAAGGTCTTGGACAGCCATGGGGATTCAACGTTGTTGCTTCCTCTCCTTTTTTGCCCTGTCCATAAAACCTTGCTAATCCACGAGTCTGACCTTGAACTTGAGCCGGGAGTCAGAGGGGGAAAATAATTGGGTTGCTGCTAATAACTGGATTTTAGCTGCTCGGTCAGAGTTGGGAGAAAACACCTAACAACCAGTGTCCTCACAGGAAGAGTTTGAGCCTCTAAGCCCCTTCCTGGAGTTTTGGCCAGTCCTTTTCAGCCACATATAATATGATTAGCATTCTGTGATATGATTAAAGATCCATTTTAAAGGATTGCAATATTCTCTGTGTATAACCTAATTCTTCATTATGAAGACTTACACCTCCTCTTGGTTAAGAATTTAAAAAGAAAGAAAAATAAAGGCTAGGAATTAAGCTTTAAGAAGAAGCAGGTTTCTGGAGTTAGCCAAGAGACTTTAACAAGTTGTTGTTATTATTAGCTTTTTTCTCTATGAGTTTGAGACAGAATGTACATTATATGTGTCATATACGCCAGTGTTACTTATAGGCCAATGATCACAATATGAAGGCTTTATCTATAATTGTGTGCTTGAGTAACTGAATGTTGCTATAGTGTGGCTATTTTACTTTCTTGACAAACACACACCTCACCTCACAGCACCCACTGACTTTCCTACTGCACTTAACATCTATCCTGATGCTGCATGCAGGTCTGAAAAAGAAGTGTCAGGTATTGCATGTGTTTATTTTTGTCACTTGGTGTTTGTTCAGTATGAGTGAATGTAGAAGCAGTAGAAGGTGGGGTGTCAATGTAACTATGGTAAAATGTAATCCCACTCTTTCAGTGTGCGTGTGTGTGCGTGTGTGCGCGCGTGCACCTTCAGCGTCCAGTCATTTACACACCCTCATGGGTGATGTTTGGCCCATGTTTCTCTCTATATGCTACCTACTACTTGACCCATGGCACACTTTAGTGTCAGATTTTCAAACACCAGTTATTTCTAATTACATAAAATGACCTGAATTAGGGCTGCACGATATAATACTTGTTAATCATTATTAAGGCAGCATGGTAGTACAGCAGACTGCTGCCTCACAGCTCCATTCCTGGTTTGATCCTGAGTTCGGGTTACTGTCTGTATGGAGTTGCACATGCTCGCCACATGTATGCATGGATTTCCTCCTGGTTTTCCAATTTCCTCATACCTCGAAAAATTACTCTACTCTACACTACTCTAAATTGCCCTAGCCATGAATGTGTGTGCGCATGGTGCCCTGCAAGGATTGGCATCTCATCCAGGGTGTATTCGTGCTTCACATCCAGGATAGGCTCCAGATCCACCGTGACCCTGATCAGGATAAAGCAGTTACTGAAGTTAAACAAATGACTATACGTATTACAATGTTGGTTTCGTTTTTGTTGATATACTGTATACTTTGATAATACTATTATTATAGATGCCCCTTAACAAGCCATTTCTAAGCAAACCTGAGCAATCACAATCACAAGGTTACAAATAAATCTTTGATTAAATAGTGATAAAAGAAAACATTAGTTGAATTAATGTAGACCAATCACCAACATACCACAAGATACAACAGTTTGGTGATGTCAGTGGGTGACTGCCTTGATGCAGTTATTGCAAACAAGAGATATGTAACCAAAATATTTAGTGATATTTACTTTAATTTACTTTAAGACGATCTGTTCCTGTACTTTTGCTCACCTAAAAATTGGGTGGCCACGTTCTAAGTTGTTTAGGACATCACGATGGGTGAGGAAATGAAAGCTGAAATTCTGATCTATGATTTCATACTCATCTTTTGAGCTTAAACTCAAATGTCTTCCCTGGTGAGGTGTGTAACCAGTTATTTCCTGTAATACAATTTCTCACCACCAGGTGGTGTCTCTCAAAATTGCTANNNNTACACATACACATACACAGGAAACACTATATTGCTTTATTTCAACTTACAGGACAATGTATTTTTTGCTTTGCATTGCACCTTTATGAACACATTTGTCTTAGACCGAGTAAAAGGAAGTTGAACTGGGGTGAAGGACATGAAAAGTAAGCACTTATTAATTTTGTCTTGAAAGGCTATTTTTCAGCCACTTATAGCATTCACACTCACTTTGTTTTGTACTTTTTTCTGTCTACAGCACTTTGTCAGCTTACTAAGCTTTGGGTGATTTTATCTCTTTTTTATCTGATACTGAAGATCAAAGTATAAAGTCAATTTCATCAATTTTGAATTAATTTCAAATTCCGGGAAAGTAGTCCTGTGCATCGATTCATAATTTCACATATCAGAAATGTCCTTGGAGAGGGAGGTCTAATTGCACGCAGGAAAACAGTATCAAAATAGTCACAAACCAAGTCACAACTACATCAAGATTAAAAACGGTGGCATGAGGAAGAGTTTGGGCATGCAATCCTCCCTCCGTCAATTTATATAATATTACGCTGTAAAGGTCAAAGCTAGGAAATCACCTAGAGTTACTACAATTACACATAATTTCTTCAAGAGCAGGAACAAAGTAAGAGGAAAAAGCCTAAACCCATCATGCACCTATGAACAGATGAGCTGTGATCTAGTCGTGGAGAATAAGAGCTACTGTAGCTGGAAGCACTCAGTGATCATTTATGTGATGAAAAAAAAAACATGGGCAGAATTATGAAGGCTTGAATTTGGGTGGAATAGAAATCGTCATGCAATTTTCAAGGTAGAACAATGCACTGATTTATGAAGTGAATGCAAGCATAAACACAGGCAAACATACATACACATGAACAAAATTAATGTAGATGTCTTTTACAATATGAAAGCTGTTTTAGCATATCACAGTTCTGTATCTGGTACAGTATACTGAACACTGAATCACTAACATTATTAACACAATTGATGCATCTTATTACTGTGTATTACTGTTACAGTCACATGTAATCATTTAAGCCTGTTATTTTAGCTTAGCTAGTACTAATACAAAGAATTGTTTTTGGTCAAATAATGGAAACTTGTTTAACAACTCTACGGTTGTATTGTATTTTACCTTGCATTCTCCCTAGCAAGGAACCAAGTGACAGGTAACTATTTATTTCATAACTAAGTAAGATTCTGGTGACAGAGATAGATGGTAATATCTGAACTAAGATTTTTCCTTTATATGTAAATTAAGGTGGTATGCTGGTGAAGCAGGTAATGCTGGCACCTCACTGCTCAAATTTGGATCGATCCTCATCTTGGGTTACTTTCTGTATGGTGCCCTGTGATGGACTGGTGCATCATCTAGGGCAGTGGTCACCAACCCTGTATCTAGAGATCTACCTTCCTGAACACTTTAGCCCCAACCATAATCATGCCCAACTTTCCATCTAATCATTGCCTTAAGAAGTTCTTGATTATCTAAAACAGGTGTGTTACATTTTGGTTGGAGCTGAAACTTGCAGGAAGTTAGATCTCAGGGTAGAGGTTTGAGAACCATTGATATAGGATGTGTTCCTACTACATGCCCAGTGTTCCTGGTATACATTCTAGATCCACTACAACCCTGATCAGGATTAAATGGTTACTGATGATAAATGAATACATATGCAAATTAGTTATGTGGTAAAGTGACAAATCCACCTGATTGTCCCTAGGTTATTTTTTGGACCAAAATCAAAGAACCTATGGTTTGACAAACCCAAACATACTTGCAAACAAATATGCACATCACTCACAGCTTGCTAGCTATTTAGCTTCACTGTAATATAGCTAGGTAGTTACTCTTATTAAATTATAAGATGTTTATTGATTTTATTGTGCATGGCAACAGCTCCCGAGAAACTGTTAGTGTGATGTTAAAGTACTGTATAACGGCCTTTTCAGATGATAGATATATGCTAAGATGCCTTAAAGTAAATTACCACTCTATGCCAGCTTGCTATTGGCAGCTACAGTATCTACAAATCCTGTTCATGAGCATTTCTTCCAACGCTTTCTTCTCTAGTTTGATTTGCCTAGAGCAATGTTTAAGGTATACTTATACCAACATCTACTTCATGCGAGTTTCTTAAAACTTTCTAAAGCTTGGTTGCTGCATCATTATTTAGGTGTATACCACCACCCACTGAACCCACTGGTTGTCCTGAGTGCATTTGCATTTTAATGCTTTTTTTTCCCCCCAACTATGGGGAGTCCGTCAGTCTGTCGATAAGAGAAAATGAAATTTCCTAGCCAGGCTGGGTCATCAGAAAGTTGGTTATTTTATAACAGTTTTGCTTTAAAGTAGAATGTTCCTGATCATTGAGATATCCAGGGAAGTAGAGAACAAGTTCACGCTGTAAAAGTTGAATATTTGGCTACTCTCTCTGTCTTACCACGGGTTCCCAAGATAAAAAACAAATCACCCCCACACACACATTTTTTTTAACATGGTTTCTGTGGAAAATAATTAAAACAGGAATACCGGTTGTGTACAAGTCAGACCCTTTGTGCTGTAAGCCACCGTCATCTGGGAAAAGCCTCTTTTGGAGGGTAATAATATGTTCTCCCCTGCTTAAATCTGAGATCAAATGCTCTCTCATAACGCCAGAGTAATTAGATTTCACTATGTAAATGGCCTACAGAGGCGAGACATGAGAGAGAGAGAGAGAGAGAGAGAGAGAGAGAGAGAGAGAGAGAGAGAGAGAGAGAGAGAGAGAGAGAGAG
>JANDJT010000012.1:12286479-12331900 GCA_024331685.1 Stegophilus panzeri
CTACAGTGGATCCCTGTGGATGGGAATCTCCCAAGGAGTGCCATCTAGCAGGGATATTATCTCTCAGAACCATATTCAAGCTGGCCAATAAGGTGCTACTAGCAGTAGACATAGACTGTCTTGGCAAACTCTCGCTAGAACTTGTGGGATGTGCACCATGGCGTCGAGCCCTAATTGTGCGGGAGGAGTGAGGGCGAACCACAGCGGGCCGTGTATTGTCTCCTTGTTGAAGTTTCCTTTGAAAGGGAAGTAATGTTTGGAAATTTTTTCTACCGACTCAATAATGCAGAAATATAAAATAAACATCTAAGACAAAGTTAAACTTAAGAGTTAGTTAGACAGAGTTCACAATACTGTCACAGCACACACACACACACACACACTTTTTTTTGTATGTATACATACACTAACTTTACTTTACTTTGTACACCTGTACATTCATGCTAGTAATCCCATTATGTGGCAGCAGCACAAAGCATTAAATAATGCATATACAGGTCTAGCTTCAATTATGGTTACATATCAAACATCAAAATAGGGGGAAATATGTGATCTCAGTGACCAGAATATGTGTTGGTCTGAGTATTTCAGAAACTGCTGATTACCTGGGATTCTGCTCTGGAGTCTACAACAGAATTGTACAACAACAGCAACATCAACAACCATCCAGTCAGTGGTAGTTCTGCAAGCCTTGTTGATGAAAGAGGTGAAAAGAGAATTGCCAGACTGATTTGAGCTGATAAACAGGCTACAGTAACTCGAATAACAACTCTAACAATAAGTGTGTTAAAACTTGAGGCAGATGGACTATAATAGTGGAAGACTATTATAGACTATTGGGAGCCACTCCCATCAGCCAACACAAATCTGCATCTACAGTGGCCACAGGCTCCAAAATATTGTGTTGTTTCCCCCAATCAACTGCCCAGTTTTAGCCTTTGATGGAATCTTTGAAGATTTTGTACAAATGACATTGAAAGGATGTCTTATGAATCAAGTGTGTAATAATTTAGTTTGCACATTAGTCATTCAGCTCTGGTAAAATGCTAAAGAATCTAAAGACACCACACCTCTTAGGCAGATCAACTATATTTGGGGGAAATTGTCTAAACTTCTTACTTCATACTTCTTTATGCTACTTGATTTTCATAAGAACATTTTTATACTGTATTTATTAGATGTAAGAGGCACAATTGCTGAGTTCGTTGGTAAGCCTTGTGTGGATTGCATTTGCTGCATCTTGTCTAAAAACAGCTAGAAGGGTGCTATGAGGCATAGATACCCTCTGGCTCCCAGAGGAAGCATGTTATTATTGGTAATAAAAAGTGATAAATATGGCGTGAAGAAAAAGCGTGCACCATGCAGAAAGAGTACGGCATTTCACACAAGGCACCGAAGAGATTACAGTGCATTTCCTCTTTTCTGTTCTCCCTTCCCTCTTTATCCTCAAAAAGCTCTGAGCATTGTGATGAATGAGCACAATGAGGATTCCTCAGCAAAAAAAAAGGAGAGACATAGGCACCCTTGACGATAACAATCAGAACAGTTTAATCTTTTAGGGAGGGGGAGTAGGATGCTAAACTACTGTCAAGTCAAATATTTCCCACAAAACCCATTTATATAATGGATAAGTAGAAAGAGAAATAATAAAAGTGAAGGGGACTAAAAGTGTTTCCACCATTTTGCACCCCCAGAGCACAGTGAATTTCTTCTTGGATTGCTGAGTACAAAGGCAGAGCCATTAAGAGCTGAACTATAGTGGACAGTGTATGGCTTTAGGGAGTCAACGATGGATTGGAAAGGAGGGAGGAATGGAGGGAGGGTTGGCAGAAAGAATCAGACCTATCTTGACTGACCTCTTCTGCTTCCAAGGAAGAGTGCACTGACACACAGGAGCTGAATAAACAGATTTTCCAAATGCTTTGAAATCTGTTTAAGACCTGTGTTTGAAACACAGAGAGAGAGAGAGAGAGAGAGAGAGAGGAGGGGGTGGTGCCTGTGCCTCAAGAAATGGCCTATAAACAAGCAATGTGGTGCCCATTTCTCCAGAAACATGGCATTAAGTGATCTTTTTTATTGACGGTCATGAAGTATAAGAAAAAGAACATTAACAATTAGGAATCACTTGGAGGAGCGGAGGACTGCAGGCACAGAAAATGTTTGCTGTTAGCCTTGTAGGTTCAATGCCTTTTATATTGGGAACACAAAAGGAATAAGAGTGATGTGTTTCTTCTTAAACCCCATTTTCCTTTCCATTGTTTCTCTTTTTTCCTTGCTTTTTCCTGTCCTCGCTGCAAATGGTAGCCGTGCCCCCACTCCAGAATAGATGTATTGCTTATGACATCCCAGTTTTCATCCATTCACGATTTTCACATTAGAGTTAAATCTCAGCAGCTGGATTCTCACGGCCGAGTTAGCCCGAGCCCATCAAATATTTAAGCGTCCAGAGCCACTGGCAGCCAGGTTGAGGGGAGTTCACGTCCAAACAAGCGATCTGCAGATTCGCAGACATCCCAATAGAAGTGTACAAGAGAAAAGAGCACTGATAAAAATTTCATTAAAATGAGACGGGATATTGCTAGCATTCTCCCCAGCATCAGTATGAAAACTTAATCCGAGTTAATGGAAGAGATATGAAAGCCTTTCTCGATTCAAAACACAAGCGGTGCATAATTTATAAATTATTGTCAGAAAAGTGATTCTGCTCCGAGATTTATTCAACGTGAGATGGGAGGGACCCCTGCAGAGATGGACTGGAGGAAAAAAAAAAAAACACTGCTCTTTTTGACCTTTGATACCAGCAGATTTCATACTAGAGCTGTCGATATAATCAAGTGAGCTGGTCATTTCTGGAAGAACCGCAGCACAAGCATTCACTGCTAATAAATATCAACTCAGCTCTGTTCAGGTAGCCTATAAAAACACTCAGAGGTACAATAAAAGATAGAAAGATAGAAACACATGGCAAGAGGAAGTAGATGGGAAGAACATGTTCTGTGACCGCTGGCTTGACAGTCGCTAAAAGCTTCATTATGGTGGAGCATTGTTTCTACGACATAACACTGAGGAAGCCGATTCCTGTAAAGAGCTTTTCCCAAGATCTTTTTTTTTATCCGACTCCAATTACACATGATATGTTTGCATGGCAGAACCCCCACGGGTAATTCACACTGACAGCAACCTTGTCCTGAAGCATGCTGGGAGTAATAGTAATGGTTTCCTGCACTGGAAACATTTCTTCCTAATGTAGACCGCTCGTGTCCCAAACGCCATGCTCTGTTGTTTCTGCTCTTTACATGGCAGCCAGTGAATCCTGATTAAGATTAGCATGTGTAAGACTCTTAGCTCTCCCTGAAGGCAGAGACTATTATATGAACTCGTACCCATCCGAGTCAACACACACATCAGCACTCAACACCGTTCTGCCATGACTCTTTTTAACACAGAATAGCTTTACAACGACAAGTTACTATAGCACTTACTTTCAGATTTGTTCGTCAACTGTGCATTAGTCTTTCAGAATACAGTCTAAAAATCTTTGACCACAAACTCATTTCATTAAAGCAGTTAAAAAGTGTTTGTATTGAGTCAAGCAAGGACAACAATGCGTTATGTTTAGAAGAATGTTCTGACTAACTCAATATGACTCAAGGTATTAGTCATTATACCGCAGCACTATTTGAATTATCTGATAAGTCAGAAGGTGTTGATTCATTTTGTATCTAACAGCAGCTCTGACAGTAGTCCCAGCTATTAGTCAAACCACAAGCTTATATTAATGCACTCAATCAAATATGTTGTTGTTTCTATAGTAACAGCTCATTCAAATGGACTAGTATGGTGGATGTCTCATATAAACTAAGCCTAATAATAAACAGATTAAAAAAGTGTTGGTATTCAACAAAAAAAACCACAATTTTTGATTATGGTGAAGGAAATGATAGGGTCAAAAACAAAAAGAGCCTGTTTATAATTTCCATTTCTTTAACGTAAGTGATAAGAACTTTTGCTTGTATTTCCTCATCTGTAAGTCGATTTGGATAAAAGTGTCTACTCAATAAATAAATGTAAATGTAACTAACTTGTCTCGTAGATGTCTCGTAGAATCGATAATAATCAATAATTAAAATAATCGACAATGAATTTCATTATGGATTAGTTGGGTCTGTGACGTCACTGTGGATAAGCCCAGTCAGTGATGTCACTTCACAATGATGAAAAGTGCATTTCTATTAATAAAATACTTCAGAAAAACAGCGGTCACAGAGTCAGCTGCTGTGGGTAAAGTGCACGATCCAGGTTGTCCAAAACGTGAGAATGTTTTATATTAAGCGCTTCAAACAAACTCATAAGTGTATTAACATGGCTTGTCGAGTCAGATGCTGCGACAGTTGCATGTGCTGTTTAATGTGTTCCAGACATGTTTTCTTCAACACAGAAATTACAATTTTTCGTTTATATCCTTATCTGTAAATGTTAGAAATTCATGACAGTATTTCCATTTTACATAAAGTCTCATCCCGACAGCGAGCGAGTCTCCATTAAACTTCACTGAATGAGTGCGAGTCCACGTGTCAATCAAACAGCACATGATAGAGAGGAACCGCAATAACTCTGACTAAAATATTCATTTTGATCAAATATGTTGTTTGATGCTATATTTAGTGATATATTTAGAAACTAAAGTAATTGTGTTTTTATGAGAGCAATAACTGTAATGGGATTATAACATGTAATTGTATATAAATGTAAGAAGTGTCATACATTTACAGAATAAAGTAACATGTTACTGTGTTCAAATGAGTGAATGTGTGTGTTACTGCAGAGTATTCAACATCTTACTGGTTAACACTTAGTCTGTGCTTTTGTTTTTATTTTTAGCATTTTTAATATAGTGACCTCCGCTTTAAAGCTGGTGGACAATCAGTTTTTTTTGTTTTCAAAATATAACGGTACTATTTTATTATTATTATTTTTAATCCTGTGCACAATATGTAGTATAGCTCACATAGATACATTTAATACCTTTTTCATAGCCTTAAGTTTGCACAGTGTTTGAAGGACAACATTGGGCAGAATGTGAAATAACGTGTTTATTTTTTAAAAATACAGAAAATAAAAATTGGACTTTTAACCTAATTGTTACGTTACGGACTTGACCTTAACCGTATCGACATCGATACACTCCGTTACAGCTTTACTCATTAACACATTTAATACTGCGCGAAGTGCGCAGCAACACGAGGGGTTTAAATGACGAATGTCATTTACCTTGAACGCTGACAGCTGGTAACAATTAGTACACACCCTCGAAAAACAACCAATGACTAAACCAGGAGGAGACAGAACAGAAACAAACGCACGTGCCCATTGTAAACAAAGTCTCCATAGTTCATACGCAATCCACGAGCGTGTGCTCGCTCTGGTTCGTGCACGCGCGCACCCTCCGGCTCTCCGTGCACGTCGCCGCCTCAGCGCCATCTGCAGGCGAGATCATGACACCAACTAATTGATTAATCGAAGAAATAATCGACAGTTGAATGGATTATCAAAATAATCGTTAGTTGCAGCCCTACATTAAATGTAACTATAATGTTATGTTCTTTAATGATCAAATTGGTGTGTTATAAGAGGAATAAAACATTTTTCGGATGTACATTTATTGGAAAATAATCATCACACCAACGTACGTCACACCACCCAATCACTGATTAATTTCTTACATACAGTATGTCTGTGTCCAGCAGCAATTTTCCTGCTCTGATACACATATTAAACCTGAAACTGTAGAGAAAAATCATTGAGCATTTGAGTGAAAATCAACAAGCTGTGCTGTACTCCAGATAAACAGGACCACTACTGGGCTGTGCTCTTAGTGTAAGTGAGTGCACTGTCAACTGTGTCTAATTGATTAATCATGACTGCAAAAACATCCTGAATGCTTTCTAACTGTACAATTAGTTAACCTCAAAAGAAAGGGGTTGAAGGGATGCAGTTACCTCAGCTCTCTATCCTAAAAGCAAATGAGGGGAAAAGGGGACAGAGCAGGCCTTGGAGGCAGGACTTTGCTCGGCTGATCTAGCAGACGTGTCCTAAGCTGGCAAGTCAGAGACGTGTGTATATGCTTGGCTAGGCCGCTGCTTATTGAGGGTGATAAAAGCATAAAAAGGGGATATGAATTCTCAATGTAGTGCTGAAGTGTATGAGAAGTGTATGAAGTGCTGCAAGCTTATTTGGGACAGTGCCATTTAAACTCTTATGTCTCAGAAAACAAGGCCCTCAGAGCTCTCATTTCATGTGGATAAATGGATGCAGAGGATCAATTTACTGACAAAAAATTAATGACTGTCCCAAAAGCAGGAGGATCAGAGTAAACTAAAAGACAAGCAAGAGCTAGTGAGCAGCAGCTGAGAACCTGGTAAACAGAGCTCACTTTAACCTGACAGTGCACAGGCTGTGATGGTAATATGATAGTAATTCTATATTAGGCCCTTTAGACCACTGTTACTGTACATGTACCCTTCAAGAGCATGTACAGCAAGGCAAACAGTGCCAGCATCCATGTTTTATTCATGATAAAAGTTGTTCACTTTCACCTGCTTTCTCTTTTTTCTCTGTATTTCTCTGCCTCTGACTGGTTTTAACCATAAGCTGTGGTTAATTCATACTGGTGTTGGGGGCTTGTGGCAGAAGATGGTTAGGTATCACTTAGTTTATCACATACCCTGACATTTATTATTCAGCACTCCACTTTTGCATGTATATGTGTAAGAGGCCTTTATTCTGTTTCATCAGCACCTGGAAATAGGGCAAACTTGAGTGGGAAAAGGCTTTGGCATGCTGGAGGAGAGAAGAGAGCTCTGTGCCCCTCAGAGTGGACGAGTTAAGCAGAATAAAAGCTACCTTTACCCAGGCCAAGCAGGACTAGAAGACTGGACGTGTGCGTGTGTGAGATAGAGACTGCGAGAGAGCTAGAAGGGTGCAAGGGGAGCAATTTTCTGACCTTCAGCCAGCACACGGGGTGATGCTGTTCATCTTTGTACCGCTGTGTGTGTCAGTGTGAGTCCAGCTCAGGTGCTCAGGGACCCGCCGCACTCACAGAGTGTCCGGCAAAATGAGAAAAAAAAAAAGAAAACTCAGACACGTCCCTGGACTGGAGGAGCATACTCGGTCAGCTTTACTTACAACCCCCCCGAATCCCTCCCCCCCACCCCCTTGGAGACCTGAGGGCTCGCACTACCTCACTTTTCTTCTCTCTCTCTCTCTCTCACATTCACTCTCTGTCTCACTTTTTTTCTTTTGTCCTTTTTCTTTTACCTTAACCACTATATTATTTTTATATATATATTTTTTAGCTGACCTAATTGAAACCTGTTATTTTCAAATCAAAATCACCTTCCTTCTGAATCCCTCCTCCCACACTCTCTCACTATTGGGTTTTTTGATATAATATTTGCAGGATGTAACTGCAGTGTACTTTGTTAATTTCACTCCACATCTCTAGCAACTTTAACAGCACTTTAATTGCTCCATTTATCCTGGAAACATGAGCCAATGAAAAGGCTGGTGGTCTATGGTCACACCAGATATGTAACACACTATTTTTATGATACTTGTGCACCCTGATGTTTAGGAAACGTGTTCCAACTGAGTGCATTTTGGTTATTTAATTAGAATTGAGTCACACTGATTATTATGAATTTGTAAGCGTGAGACTATTTTGTCTTCTTGCTTACTGAAGCTAACAAGCTAGCTAGCATGTTAACTACTCACAAATGCAGCTTTCACACGAACACTTTTATTTATTTATTTGATCTTTTCTACAGAAAAGTCCCAGCCACCTTCTGTGCGGACATTAAGGGTGTTTTCAGACCTGTAGATTCTGTAGAAATCTACATTTCAAAGTGTACCAAAATATGTTTATGCAAATCACATGTGAGTACTCTCCTCTCATTGGTCAGAGTGTGTTGTTTATGTTCCGGGTTTCCGCTCATAGTGGTCATCCCATCCAGATGGATAGACACCAGTTCCTCAAGCTTACTGTGGCTTTCTTTTTATCTGTAGTTATTATAATTGATCTAATTTCCACTAAGTTCCACAGAGCGATTAAAGGCCATTTCATTGAGACTCTTTGTAAACACCTTGTAAATCTGTGTGTTTTATGTGCTTTTGAAAGTTGTTCAGAAATATGTTCGTCAGACCAAATTTTAATGAGGCTCGTCTATGGTCCAAGTTAAGCCATGATTCATGTTGCGAGCCATTAGCAAAACAAACAGCTTTTTATGTAACACAGTTCCCTTTACGCATTGCTATACAGGTTGGTTCGTTGGGCCGGATTGGTTTATCACCTGATGTGAACAACTCCAGAGTTCGTTGGCACCTCGTTCAGGTGGTTTCAGACCGATTGTTTTTGTGCAGATCCGAGCACAACTTCTGTATTCATATATGTCTAAACAAACTGAACCAAGGGAGAAAACGCAGCAGGTTCTGAAACAAACATAAAATTATGAAAAGTACAAGACACCAATTTTTAAATAAATCAAATTGTGTAAAATTTTTGTTATAAGTAGAATAAAACACTTCAGGATGTACTGTTATCGGAAAATAATCAGGGTTGTAACAGGGATTGCGTCACACAACCCCAATGATGATCATTTTACTGTAACCACATGCCTTGTTGCATTTTATTTCTTATTTATATTTTACCCTGAGAAGACATCAAGTCTAGTCTGAAATGAGGGACTGCTTTAAATATTAATTTACTTTGGGCAGTACAAAACCAAGTAACAAGGAGTTCTCAGGAGGTGTCTGTTCTTAAGAGAGTGAAGGAGACAGATAGACAGGGAGAGACAAAGAGAACTGAAGTAATTAAACATGCATGGCTAGGGTTTGACCAATCTCCAGAACAAGCCCACATGGAACAGAGTGTGAAAACCAACTCAGGATGAAGTGGTTCTTCACCAACCTTAACACCTTGAGTGGATGAACACACTACTGAAGGGAATAGGGTGGTTTAGTATACAGTGGTGCTTGAAAGTTTGTGAACCCTTTAGAATTGTCTACATTTCTGCATAAATATGACCTAAAACATCATCACATTTTCACACAAGTCCTAAAAGTAGATAAAGAGAACCCAGTTAAACAAATCAGACAAAAATATAAGACTTGGTCATTTATTTATTGAGGAAAATGATCCAATATTACATATCCATGAGTGGCAAAAGTATGTGAACCTCTAGGATTAGCAGTTAATTTGAAGATGTAATTAGAGTCAGGTGATTTCAATCAATGGGATGACAATCAGATGTGAGTGAGCACCCTGTTTTATTTAAAGAACAGGGATCTATCAAAGGTAGATCTTCACAACACATGATTGTGGAAGTGTAGGTGTTGTTGATGCTCATCAGGCTGGACAAGGTTACAAAAGGTCAAATGGTTCACAAACTTTCAAGCACCACTGTAGGTATAAAATGACTTAATATTGGTTTGTGATAGTTAAATATGTTTAGTATTTTCAGTATAGAAGAAACATTGGAAAGGTTTGGTATTGAATAGTTTAGAATAGTTTAGTGGAGTATGGTTTAGCATTTGCTGTGAAAAATAAATAAATAAATAAATAAATAAAAGAGAAAAGTATAGTATTATGCTTGTGCTATACAAATTCCTGTGTTCCTGTGAAATGTTAACATATTGTTAACATAATGTTAACATATTTGAATGAGCACATTCACCATGTTGACTTGCCCTGCACTGGCACTGATGTCAGAACTGTTAAATAAAATTACAACCCCAATTCTGAAAAAGTTGAGAGAGTATGTAAAATGCTAATAAAAACAAAGAGGAGTGATTTGTAAATGTACTTTGACTTGTATTTAAACAAAAAACATATAAAGACAAGGTATTTGATGTTTTACCTAATCAACTGCATAGTTTTTTGAAGACTTTTATTTTGAAATTGACGCATGCAACACATTCCAAAAAAGTTAGGACAGGGGCAATGTAGGACTTATAGCGATGTGACGAAGTTGAAATAAGAAGGTGATGTGAAATAGGTGAGGCAATCATAGTATATAAGGAGCCTCCAAGAAAGGCCTAGTCCTTCAAGAGCAAGGATGGGTTGAGGCTTGCCAGTCTGCCAACAGATGCATCAGCGAATAATCCAACACTTTAAGAACAACATTCCCCAAACACAAATTGGTAGGATTTTGGGAATTTCACCTTCTACAGTGCACAATATAATTAAAAGATTCAAGGAATCTGGTCCAATCTTGGTGCATAAAGGTCAAGGCTGAAAGCCAGTTCTGAATGCGCGTGATCTCCAATCCCTCAGACATCACTGTCTTAAAAACCGTCATGAGTCTGTAATGGATATCCTGACATGGGCTCAGGAATACTTTGGTAAACCTTTGTCAGTCAACACCATTCGCTGCTGCATCCACAGATGCAAGTTAAGGCTTTATTATGCAAAGCAGAAGCCATACATCAACACTGTCCAGAAGCACCCAGACTTCTCTGGGCTCTGTCTCATCTGAGATGGACAGTAGAACACAGAATCGTGTTTTGTGGTCTGACAAGTCAACATTTAAAATCGTTTTTGGACAAAACATCTATCGTGTTCTCCGGGTCAAAGAGGAAATGGACCATCCAAGCTGTTATCAGCGTCAGATCCAAAAGCCAGCATCTGTCATGGTACGGGGGTGTGTCAGTGCCCATGGCATGTGTAACTTACACATCTGTGAGGGCACCATTAATGCAGAAAGATATGTACACATTTTGGAGCAACATATGCTGCCATCCAGAGCAGGACAATGCTAAACCACATTCTGCCCGGATTACAAGCACATGGTTGCGTAAACAGAGAGTGTGGGTGCTAGCATGACCTGCCTGCAGTCCTGACCTGTCTCTGATTGAGAGTGTGTGGTGCATTATGAAACGCAAAATAAGGCAACAAAGGCCCGTACAGTTGTGCAGCTGAAAAAATGCATAATGGATGAATGCGGGAAAATTCTGCTTGCTAAACTTAACCAACTTGTGTCTTCAGTCACCAAACCCTTAATAAGTGTTATTAAAAGAAAAGGTGATGCTACACAGTGGGAAACAGTCGACTGTCCCAACTTTTTTGGAGTGTGTTGCAATCATCAGATTTGAAATGAGTGTATATTTTCAAAAATAAATTAAATTCACAAAGTAAAACATCAAATAATGTGTTAATAATGTATATATAGTACAAGGTGAATTGAATTTTTAAATGACTCTTTTTGATGCTTTTTTTTTTGCATTTTCCATACTGTCCCAACATTTTTGGAATTGGGGTTGTAATTTAAATCACCGTCTTCTGATTCAAGAATTCAGCAATGCCATAGTACCTCAGTATCTCAGTACAGAAATGTTCTTTAATGATAATTGTTAATAAAGTCAACAGGAAAATTAAACACACTTGTGCTGCATCCAAATATCCCTACTACCATACTATACAGTAGGTGAAAAGTAGTACGCCAAAAGAGTAGTATGTCTGAATTCTCAGTATTCATAAAACAGTAGGTGAGAAATACCCAGATGACCTACTGCTTCCGGCGAGATTGTGCAGTAGGGAACCAATGAACATTGCACTATCCCATTAGGCAACAGGACTTCAGCGGAAGAGCTGTCAGAACCAAAATCTGGTGGAAGGCAGCTCGTCGGCTCTTTTTAAGTGTAAGTGCTGTAGATATTAAATGTTGTTCCTTGTAGTTAAACCATACTTGTTTAACAACACCTGAGTAAATTGTTGAAGGTTTAAACAAAAAGAAAAAAAAACCAAACATTTTTGCGGTTATTATGAAATCATAGGTCACAATGCCAACATGGCAGATGTAGTCAGTCCAGATAGTACTCATACTACACACGTATACTGATCAGTATGTACTGTATCAACGGCTGAGCAGTAGGTACTGAATTGAATGCAGTATGTACTGTCACAGTACACAATTTTGGAAGCAAGGCACAACTACCTTTACAATAGTTTCTTTACTTCTTACACTCTTACTGTCTCATAGTCTTTCTACTTTGTTGTTTAATTGTAAAATTGGACAGATGAACTGTTAAGAAATTAGGGGCAATTAAAGTCGATCAGGTCAGATCATCCTGTGAAACATGGTTGAGAGGAGACAGAGAGAGAAGCGGGAGGAATACATGATCAAAAGGCATCAAAAACTGCTCTGATTTGTTCTTAGTGGTGTCATCTGCAAGGAGGGAAAATACAAATTATGCTAATCTAATTTTCTTTCCATCTACACAATGTGTGTCAAAGACAAGCTATCAATCGAAAAATCTTTTGTCTGTATATAAGTATATTTCTTGAGCTACGCATTAGCCTTGTAGCATAGGCTGCTATCCTAGCATGCAAAACTACAGGGACGATGAAAGTAGGAAGTGGCTCTCTATCAGCCATGACCTCTTTTTCTTTGCAGTCACATTACTGTTGTGCAGAAAGTATATCCTTTACATACAAAAGGTCAAGCAGATAAATCAAACTGCACTTCCACATTCACACATCATGAGCTAAGGGGGTTGGGGAATAGATGAGGCCTAATCAGACGCTTTCCTTTACCCAAGATAAATAAAACATACTCCAATCTGCGAACACCATTGTTATGAAAACCGAGAACACAAACTCCTCATTAGGCATGTACACGATAACAGGCTACTAGCTTAGCACAGTCATCAGCGAGTATTTCTTAACACAATCTGGTGTGATCCAAAAGACTAATTTACCCCCCCAGGTCCAAGAGATGTTTGTTGGCACAATGACATTTGTGCTGGTTAGATAATACACCATGATGCAACATACTGAAACATAAGGACATATCCCAGCTCATGGGCCACTGCGCTGATTTCATGGGGTATGTGTGAGTGTGTGTGTAGCTGTTTTTGTTGGCTAGGTTTGGGTGTTGGTGCTGGGATATCACAGTCCCACTGTGATGCTAATTAAGGTTCGTCTCATTCCACACAAAAACAGAGAAAACACTCGACACCTTCATTTGATAAATTAATAAATAAAAATGATTGAACACAGGAATATGCCAAACTTTTCACGATGGAACAGGTTTGTTCTTAATTAACTCTGTGTGTGCACGTGTTCTCTCCGATTTCAATTAGCAATTGCAGAAACCATCATGTAGCCCTCCTCTCCCTGCTCCCACACTTGCCACCTTCATCCCTTCACAGAGAAGTTTTTGACTTCCTCTCTCAGTGGTGTATTTCAAGAACAAGCAGAGGTTCAGGAAGGAGTGGAGAGCTGCCATCCAGACAGACATCACACCTCTTCTGCACGCCGCTAATTAGAGTTCATTATTTATACACTTTGATTCTTTGATTTAGCCTCACTCCTCTCAGTGCCAAGTTATTCGGTGCTTGTTCTGCAAATGAAAGCGACCGAACAGATTGATTGATACCAGTGGGTTTTTTTTCTTCTCAACATTGCTCCTCCAAAAATCTTTGGATTTAAATTCAAAGCCTCAACACAAGCACCACCCAATCGGATTTGATTAGCCTCATATCTCTAAAGGTAATGATAGCAGAAGCAGAAAAGTCAAAAGGAACATGTAGAATGGGAATGCAGAGACTGGCTGATTGTGTCCCATTTGTAACACAGTTCTTTTCGCAGCCGTGCTTGTTCATGCAAATGAAGCAGCATTATGATGGAGGGCTTTGACCTGAGAGGTTACGGTACCAATACTGACAAAAGAACCATATGGTGTTTGCGTAGGGATGCTTAATAATATCTACAACAGAAGCTTAATACGCCTAGCTTACCACATGAATAACCCCTATTATTACATACACACAACAAAATACATACATACACCAAAAATAAAATTATAGTTGGTCAATACTTTGCAATATTTGTACAAAGGTAAAATTGGACAGGAATTGTCGAAGATTAGGGATGTAATTAATATGAATACATTATCACAAATGAAAAGATATATGTTCTGAAAAGAAACAAATATTTGGTTGTTGTTTTTTGTGTGTATATATATATATATATAGCCCACGCAGACCGCATGTTCTGCACAGCATATATTTGTTTTCCATTGTTCTTTATTGTTATTAAAAGAAAATATTTTAGGCATTATATTGAAGCACAGCTTAAAGGACCCCATTTTGACTCACAGCAGCACTATGTCTCAGCTTCATAGTAGATTCTGATAGCACGACTAGTGAACTTTCCTGATCTTTCTGGAATGTAACAAAACCCCCAAACTGAAGTAAATCTGATAAAATATTAATAGGTGGTGAATTGCATTAACTATGAACAATAGTTCCCTAATTTGGGAAGGACATTATTTATTTTATTTTCAAAGAAAATTCTTCTCTTTATATAGTAGTAGGGAAAAAAAAACCTTCAGACTTAGGCCATGCTCGCTTCCAGTTCAAATCCGAATACAGATACAGATAGTTGGAGAAACTAAACAGATACAGATACTACATATAGTGGTATTGCGTTACACCAAGAAACTAATAATGAAGAAACATAAGACATCAACAAGTCAGTATAAATGACTTCATATTATGAATAAATTTAAAAATACGATTTTATAATTTTTTCCTGCATATACAAAATGTACTAGCTTATTAATAAATAAACAAATTACTATATAACTTTACCAACAAGTGAGACCAATCCACCTGCTAAAAGGTACATTTTCTCAAAATAGAATAGTTTGTCAAGGAGACAATGTTTAAACTGTGGAGCCTGCAGGTTGAGAGTCCTTTGCTAGACCAATGTTTGCTTCCTCCCACCCTTACCTTGCAGCATTTCTCTCCTGTTGCTCAATCAGACCTAAAAATATCTCAGTTCTTTAAATTACTTTAACAACAGCACTGATCCCTCAGTCACACACTAATACCTATAAACCTAGAGTAGTCTCCCATCAAACTAAATCATTACCTGCTTTGTACCAAAACAAAGAGATCCTTGCCGTGAGTGTGTTTAGATGTGGTTACCATAGTAATGAATGGCCGCTGCTCTCTTCTGAGAGCTTGTTATGTGTCGTGCTGGTGATGCGCTTTTTCCTCCGGCCCCAGTTCATCTGTCAAACTAGGTTTTTCTTCCTCAAAATAATGATGGCTCTCAGAGCTGAGGGCCGCCTCTCAATCCGACGTGCGGCTCGCGCTCCTCTGGGGTGGAAATGCCCCCTGACACTAACAGACACAAACAAGTTCTCAGCACTAAGTGCTGCTAGGGCTCATTTAGCCTTAATCAATATGGCGGCCACTGTGAACCCACTCATATTTCAGCATAAAACAACAAGCTAGTGATAGGATCAGAGATCCACCCACTGTTTTGTTACTGTTATCATGAGTAAATCAAAATATAGACATGCATCTGAAAGCACTGAGAGCATAATTCATACCGTGGGTGTTGAAAATAATTAACAATACAGAAAATGTATTGTATGCTGGATTCTGTGTAACATACAATTCATCCTTGAGAAATCAATTTTATTATCTAAGCTTGATTAAAAATGAAAGAAACTAACATTTCATCTTTCACACTTTTCTACCAGATTATTCATCTTTATATCAAGACTCGGAATTTCCTTTCATTTCCATAAGCACGTCTAATTCTGGATCACCTATTCGTCATGCTTCCAAGCTCTTGTTATACTGTCCACATGTATTTTCCTTATGTGATTAGTAGCACAGATACAGCAGGAATCATAATTATATTTCTTCCTGCAAGGATATAGACAAGGACACTATTTAAGCTTAATTTTAACCATTAATTATATGCGCATGACATTGTAGAAGAATATGGTATATATTAGTGTACATGACATGCTTTTGAGTTTAAAAATACACTGTAAAAAATAATTTAACACTTTAATTTAAAACACTGAGAAGTTTACCAATTTCTGGGGAGAAAATAATTAACATTTTTTGTTAAAACTTGTTTGTGAAACTTTATTTCTGTGACATCTGAAACCAATTTACACAGTAAGATGGGGCTAATAAATGCTCAACTTGGACCCCCAAATGAATATAAATAATTAACTTGGAATAAATGGAATGAATATAATACAAATGGAATGGAATAAAATACAAATTAAACATAGCAATACACACATCAGCACACTCACTAGACTATATCTTAAACATATGCAAACACATGAAAACTTGTAAATTCAAATAAACTGGCTAATTTATTTATTTATTTATTATTAAATAATAATAACAACAATATAAAAACAAATAACACAAACCTAGGATTATAAATCTGCTCTCATTTCTTATGCCACTGTAAGACAGTTAGGCACATCTATGTGGAGTTTGTGTATTGAGATAAGGAGGTGAGTGGTTTATATCTCAAGCTTAGGAGAAGCTGAGAGAACTCAAAACTACAAAATCGCAGGCAGGTGCGTTACAGTTCAGCCTTCATGTTCCTCACACACAAACATAGGAGAAGCATTGAGGAGCTGGGCTGATTTGGAAACTTTAAGAAAAGCTTTCTGGGTGAAACTCCCTCATGGAGCTGGTTGAGAAGATGTCAAGTGTGTGCAAAGCTTGATCAGAAATACTGTTAAGTTTTCTGTTTTCATTTGTTAATTGTTTTTATGTACCATGTAATAGACTGGGTTCCTGGCATAATCTCTGGATCCCGACCAGGATAAAGCTCTTACTCGAGATGAATGAATGAACAAAGAAAACCCTTCTATGATTCCTTGTGTCCTTCTGATAAGTATCTTTTGATTTTTTTGGTACTGGATAGCAATGCTTTCCCAGAATTCATACTTTACACTGATCATTTCTTTTATACCCAACAAAAAAAAAAAAAAAACTTCCTGCATGATAGGATTGCGAGTTGTTTTATTTATTATTATTACTATTATTATTATTATTATTATTATTATTGTCTGAAGTCAAAAGGTTGGCTTCGAGTGGATAAAAAGATGCAATCAAGGGTGATGGAAACAGATTTCTTGATATATAATGTCGTAGTGAGTGTTTGACTGTGTTTGGTTGGTGCATCTTCAGAATATTCAACAAAACAGTAGATGATGGAAGCCAAAAAGTCTACTGACAGGAATAAGGACAAATGTGATAAAAGTATTAAGAAATCCAAAGACTGCTAGTCATCTTAGCAACATTTTCAGTAACATGTTTAGTGTAGAGTGTATAGTGTGACCTACTCTGCAATGCTGTGACTAAGCCGCTCAGTGTAGCAGTTTGACAATCAAAGAAAGCAATGAGGATAACCTGGGACACACACACGCACACACACACACGCACACATAGACACACACTTTTTCTCGCCCTCTCTTTCATTTAAATCTGTCTCTGCAATGTACAAGAAAATTCAGTGATATTCTAGCTGGTCAACACACACTGTCCTGTGTTAGTTTCTCCTCAAGATAAAAAAGTGTATTCTTGCAGGGTAATCAATGTTCTTCTTTATTTAATCTTCCTAAGGACCACCACTTTACAGCCTTGTCATTTAGGCTTTGTGTAAGCTTCCAGTACTCCAGGAACAAGTTTGCACTTCCAGTAGATTGGGCTAAAATGAGTTAAACCTCATGAAGACCTAATGAAGTGTCATCACTGAAACATTGATTACATACCACAAATAAAGAAGACATGTTTGAGCATGAATTTCATTTACATTTGCAGCATTTGGTAGACACCATTATCCAATGCAACTTACATTTATCTCATTTATACAGCTGAGCAGTTGAGGGTTACAGGCCCAGCAGTGGCAGCTTGGTGGTGCTGGGATTTGAACTCGCAACCTTCCAGTAAGACGACTGATAGCTTAACCACTGAGCTATCACCACATACTACCATATGGCATTTAGAAGACAATTGTAAAAACATTGCAATGTGAAGCATTGGGGCAAACCCATAAATCATCACTATAGCCTGTAGTAGGGGTCATCATGAAAGTACATAGTATTAAGAGCAGAGTTGGGTGTAACACAACACAAAGTAACACTTTACTGTAATCTAATGACGTTTCTGATAACGCAGTAATGTAACACATTACATTTTAAATTTATGTATGTTGATTACAGTTACTGATGTCAACAAAATGACGTTATTTGCGTTACAAATTTACTGCTAAGAAAACAATATTAAGTAAAATGCATTTTGAAATGAATCACGTTTTGCCCCGAAGATTTTTTCTTTAGCCCTGAATAATTCTCCACTTGGAGCACTTTGTCACTACATAACTGAATGTCAGCAAAAGAAGACCGCGGTGTTGTAATTTTATATCTTCAGTGAACGGAGGCGAGACCAATCAGACAGGGTTTACAGGAAAATACCTGGAAATACTCGTGTCTTATTGGCTGACAACTCTTAATTCTGCCGAACACTAACTCACAGTCAATGTGCGTAAAAATGGATATACGCAGATTTTTTTTTTTTTAACCAGTAAAGCGGAAGCTGAAACAGTAACATCCTCTGATGCTGAGCAGGAAAAGGTGTGTCAATGTCTATATAAGTTCCAGTTTACGTGAACATGATGTGAGCAGAGCATAAGGAAAAATTATGTACTTTGCATGGATCTGTAGCATCTAAACCCATACAACGAACCCTTGGCTAGCGACACCAAACTAGCCCAGTTAGAAAAGTTTTATATTTTAATCGGTCTGGTAGTCCTACAAACAGTGACAACACCCGATGCAAGTTTTATGATAAATACAACTTTTTCTGATCATGTTGTACATTGCGCACTAAAATTACTGAAAGAACTCTGAGTTTCCCTTTGTAGTGTATTTTTGTAGGTTTGATAAGTTTTGAATTTAATGTGAAAGTAAAGTAATTAGTAATCTGATTACTTTTTACATGCAGTAATCAGTCATGTATTCAGATTACAATTTTAAAGTAGCAATTAGTAATATGTAGATTTTTTTGAGTAACTTACCTAACACTGATTAAGAGTAATTGATAATCAAAGTCAAAAACAAAATATGGGCATAATCAAAAACTACAGGAGAAGCACACCTAACAAAAACTCTGAAAATGGTCATCCAATATAAAATTGGCAGAAATATCTTGCTTCATTATATGAAGACAGCTTTCCACTGTACAATTTTGTATCACAAATCTATTTGTCAAATTTAGTACTTTTGTGACCAAAGATGGTGGAAAAATGTGTCAGAAATAATGGATCAGAATGAAAAAGCTTCTATGATGTGTGCCAAAAAAAGACATGAAAATGGAATGTCATTACTTGTATAGTAGGAGTATTAATCCTAGGAGTACTGTATGAGAATCTTAATTGTATAATCTGACTTGAACCACACAACATAACTGTACATAACTGATATTACAAGAACATGACTGATATCACACAGTCTTCCACAGAATTAAACCAAGATATTATTGGAATCTCATATTGGCGTCCCACAAAGTGTGATGATAAACTTATATGAATGCTGTTATCACAGAGCACAGCAGCCTTAATTCTTAGTTCAAAAAGTTTTATAGTGAAAACATACAGCGCATTCATATTGAATAATCCTGTTTAATTCTAGTTTCAAGTTTGAGTCCAATTGCTGAATTAAGCTTAAGTCAACATATCATGTAAGACCTTGTCAAAATGAAACAATGTTGAATGTGTTGAATCTTTTCTAGTTTGAAAAATATGATCAGGCATCTCTGACAGTTCTGTTGCAGCTAAAGACACTCTCAATAAAAAAAATCTAAACTGAGGTAAATGATCCTTCCTGAAATGTCTGTCAACACAATTTTGGCTGTCAAATTCAGGCATTTTGTGATACCTTCAAAAACTGTTCACATTATGTTCCACTGGAAAAAAAAAAGTGTGAGATGGAAACAGATTTAAGACTCAGGACTCTTCCAGCTTTAATCCAACTAATGTGAATGCATGACTGCAATTTTTTTAAACACATGGGACCTTCAGGAAACACCCACTTTGTGTTTAAATCCAAATACAGATAGTGTCAATGCATTAAACCCTAGCAGACTTATATATTCCTGTCTTACCCCTATTCTATCTTCTATTTATCATCGGTAGAAACAATAAGCATTCATATCACAGCCTACATGCAGTGGAGACCAAAGATCAATGTGAAGGAAAGACATTTATCTTCCTCCTCTTAGTACAAATGGAGTCTAACTGATGTGAGCAGCAGTGATCTGCCCACACCAGGCCACTCGCTGTGTGCTGACCGATCCAGCACTCTGAGAGGCAGGAGAGAACATCGCAATATTTGATTTCCAGTCAGTCAGCTAAGCATAACTAACACTGTGAGAAGCCCTTCTTCCCCACTTCACCATCCAGATTGCTTCAACACCCCCCACCCTCATCCCTCCATCCCCCTAAACCCCACACATCTTCACCACAGATGTGCACCGATTGCCACAAACAGTGCCCTCAACTGTGATAGATTCTCACAAACAGCCTTCCTGGTGTTTGGCTAAGCACTGTTTGGGCAGATGTCAGGAAGCATCATTTCACTGAAAAGTTCACCTCTACCTGATGCTGGCGGGGGTCCGAACAGTTTAATAGGCAATGGCTCGTACTGACCATCACCATCACCTCTTAAGCTCATCTGTGGTGAAGTAGTTATGACAAAACTCAATGATATACAATATCGTTCTCTTTTTGTGCAGAGTTAAAGAAAAGGTAGCCCTCAGCATGATGTTCAGCTCTGACCAGGCCTGTCTGGAGAGTACACATGATCTTAATGAGCCATTCACAGATACCCAGTGTTTGTCTTCTGGTAACAGATCTCTTCTAAACAGACTAACACTGAACATTTGCCACAGTGGAAAATACAGTAGGCAGTTCAAGTGCTTTTGGCTCATTACTGATTCATGTGGTTGGTTTTCTGTGAAGCCACTTTAAATACCTTGCTTAAGGGCAAGTCCACAAGATTCCAGCTATTAGTTAAACCCAAGCTACCACTAGATTTTTTATTTTTAAATTTTTTTTTAATACAGTGACCACAAGACAGACAGCAAATTACACCCAGGGTTTAATATGTATTATTAACGATCCCCCATTCTGTGGACATGAATGAATGTATTTGCTTGCTGTGCCTCTACAAAAAAAGTTATTTAATTCTGTGCATCAAATATTAAAATTCTGAAAAGAAATAAGTGATGTAAAAGTATACACATTTACAAAACACAGGCATGCTGGGGTTTTTGAAAATAAATGAGAGTTTATCTGAGAGACACAGAAAATATTGTACAATCAGGCAACTGCTTTAAGATATTTTTGATCAAATTATTAATGAGTAGTAATCCATTATTTATTGTGCCTGGTTTATCTGGAATAAATGCACACAGCATTCGTTTTTATTCACTCAGCACACAGGCCATGTTTTTCTTTCTTTCTTTTTTCCATTTTGGAATAAGCAGCCGTCAGCTGCAATATGTAGGCAGGAATTCTCCTGCTCATGACTGTGTAAATGTCAATACTCTCAAAAGGTGCTTTTACGGTTCATTCAAGCACTGATAAGAAATCATTACACTTTTTAAAGGTATTGACAGTTTCCAGAAGGCATTTACTGCATAAAAAGCATCTTCTTTTGCAGTTCATTAGTTTTTGTGCATCTTAAATTGACTTGCCAGGACACTTTTGCATGAGTCAGCAAGCACATCATAACAAGGACCCATGTCTTAATGCCCGTGTCTTTTCACAGCTAGTGTCCTACTTCTTCCTGTGGTCAATACAAGATTATGGGCTTTCAGAAAAAAAAAATTCACGGGTCACTGACATTAGGCCAGACATTATGTGGAACTGGATACTCCTGGATACCAGACGTCATTGTGACCCTCTCATGCGTCCATAACATCAACATACATCTTAACAACTTCATCTTGTAAGGGTCACATTGGATCCAGAGACTTACCAGCACGTACCTTAAAATTATTTTATCACTCACTGTGAGTTTCTAACTCTAACTCACTCTTGCTACCTCCTACAATTAAAAAAAAACTGTTGCATTAAAAGCATTTAACCCATTTTGCTTCGACATATTGCACACATCAAAAGGCTGTTTTGGGGTAAAAGAGCTCAGCTATATAACTGGAGGGTACACTTTGTACAGTTCTCTCCCAGCTCCCCCTCCTCCCTTACACCCACCGCCTGCTCCCTCGCTCTGAAAGCACTAGGTGTTAACACTACAGAAGCAAAAGAAGTCAGGGAAGAAAAAATCCTGCAGGTGCCCTGTGGGTATCTTTCAAATTAATCGTCTGGCTGCTGCGTCTTATGTGCGGTTTTGAAACATTAACAAGACCTTTGAGAGCTGAGGGAAAGGGAGGGAAAAGTGCAAGCAAAGAGGGCACAGGACAAGGCATGACAGTCTTTAATGATTTATTGAGCAGATACAAATTATTTTGGCCCAGGCCTCCAGTGTTTGGTGGAAGTCAATGAGAAGGCAAGCTTGGGCATGCCATGGGCATTCAGCTGGACACGGAGATAGAGAGATAGAATAAGAGACAGAGAGAGAGCAAGAAAATGAAAGTAAGAGAGGTTGATGATGGATGGGCCACTGACAGATTTTTGGCAATAAAACTTTGTTGGTGCTAATAAACACTAATCCACCATTCTGTATTTGTAAAAGCAAATGCTTAATAGTAGTAGGGGTTAAACTTCTTATTGGATATAACAGTAGTCCCAATAAGAATTAAATTTCTTATTATTTATAGTTTTTGGCAGTGGAAAAATATTATCTAGGAAGGCAGATGCTCAGATAATGCTTAGAGAGAAGCAAACATTTCTTGGCCAATCAACTACATTTGGTGTTAAAGCTAAAATTGGCCATTTTATTGTTTGCCTGATCTGATCCTTGTGCATTTTGTTTCTTCTTCTTTAATATTCCACAGTTTAGCTAATATTTTCCACAGTATTAAAACAGGTGCTCCTTTCCTAACAACTGAAGGCCTTAACAAGGAGGATGTGATGTGTCTGGCTGCATTTCTTTTGTTTGCAATTCACAAATAGCTACCAAGTCAAGATAATAATGACCATTGAGAATTATGATAGCCTGCCCATTAACAGGACATTAACAGAGGCCTACTTTGTTTTGGATAATACATTTCTTCCTCCCAATAGCAGACTTGCACCAAGTCAAAGACTAATCTCAGTGACAGCAGCTAAGTTCTACTTCTTTATGTTCTGGTCTGTCAGTATGGTTTCCTTTGGTACTAGTGAAGTCTTTTTGTGTCCATGTTTCCTTGCTGAGTACAAATAACAAAGTCGTCATCTTGTGACAGTGAACTTTTCCATACATTGGTAGCCTATAAAAGCTCTCTGCTATGTCATGTTCAACTTCCTACTTATTCTCATCTTGCTAGAAGTTGGAATAAGATTTCAAAGATGCTAAGATATATTGCTCTAATACTTTGTTTTTTTCCTTATGTAAAGGCTATTTTAAATGCTATTACATTTGCAGTGTTACAAAGGATTGTGTGTTGAGACCAACCTTGTATGGTTATAATTCTGGTGTCTGATTTATTGTTATTCTTGCTACATTTGATTTAGGGGTTGGAACAGAGACCATTCCTATTGTTCATTTTGTCATAGAACAGTGTGGACACTGATGCAGTGCTATAGGCGTAATTAGTTTCATAATTTCATTTAAATTTCACCTTATTTTATTTATTTTTTTTTTGACGTTTTTGAATTTTCAGGGCAACCTACAAGCTTTTTACTGCTAAGCCCTGATGGAACTGGATGATGGCCATAAATAATGTCCAAATGATTTGGGATTTGAAACCCTTCCTTAACACAGCATAATGCCAATAGCAATGTATGAAGCCCACTTCACAGGTTATAAGAGTAAATTATTGTTGATTATTACCTTTCTCTGACACTGCATTAGAGAAGCAGACGCAAAGTGCACAGCAAACTCATGGACTCGGTCTTCTAGAAAGTGTCAAGTGAGCACTTTTGCCATGCTGTTATGGCAGGCTAGGTAGCTCAGTCCACTTGAAAGTAAGCATATTTGCTTCACTGTTTACAATTGAACAGAAACATGTATACAGCTCAACTTGGCTGCAGTGAAAGAGAAGGATGAACACTTCCATTGGAGTAAATAGTAGACGAATTGGCTATGGACATGAGCCAAATTCAACAGCTGTTATAAACAATGAAACAGTGTAATGAAGAGCAGAGCTCAGAGGAGATTAGTACAGGCTCTTGACTGGATACCAATTTCATTAATGTGCTGTAAGGTGAGTTTACAAGCATATTGAAGTTGCAACCTGATAAAATGACATGCATATTGGCTGCAGTAACAGATGGAGAAGCACTATAGTTAGATAAATGGCTCTGGTAGAGATACTGGTGTGCCACTAGTGATAAAGCTTTGCATGTAAAACAATCCTGACTGTAGCTCAAAATAGCGCTGACAAACTGGTTCTCAATATGTATTATGTTTTGGTGACTGTGGGATGTATGTCTAATTCAATGACATGGGTATAGACATCCTACAGTCAGCACTCCAGGCATGGGAGCCACAGCAATGGAGTGCAGTAGATCATTGAGATTATTAACATAAATGACAAGGTAAGTTGCATATGGCATGAGGCACAAGTTGCATGAAATGACAGCCTTCTTGATGGAAGCCTCCTTAGTTATGGATGAAGTCATAAAATATAAAGTGTCCACTTTACCCATGGTTTGTTGTAAGAGAGAAAATTATGTAAATCTTGTCACTTGACACTATATTACAATTGCACTGAAATTAATCAATTAATTAATGTAAAATCAATTAATTAATGTAAACAGTTTGTGGATATTTTTTAAAATATCACCAATAATTGCCATTTCTATGACTTATATCTGCCACCATTTTATGCATCTGCCAACATCTTCTCCAAATCCTGATGGAAACCTGTTTAGTGGTTCTCAATTCCAGTGTTTCTCATCATAGTATATACTACACATCAGAGTACAGGTTCAAATACCCCTTTACTGGACTCAAGTGTGTTCTATAAGTCGTCCACTGGGTTCCAGGACTGGGACAGAGAACTACAACTGAAGTACTGTCAACTAGCTGAGTTTACATATATTAATGGCACAGAGTATGCGATGCATCTGTCAAAACGTCAATCAAGCCACAGCAGGGTTCCAAGTAAATGTGTGGGATCCTGAAGCTAGAGGTGTGCACAGGACTGTTTAATCCAGACTGCGCCCTCAGAAATGTTGACTAATCACAGCAGCCACTACAGTTCATATTGTGTTTGTACCTGCCTGCAATATTTTCTTTTAGTTCTACTACCCAAAATATACACAAATTAGTTATTTAAACCATAGTAACCCTGACAAGGATAAAGTATTTACTGAAGATGACTCACAAATGCTGCACAATGTCCTTCAAGCTTCATATCTGATCACCCACACTTGCCTGCACAAAAGTCAAAACTGCACATTCCCACAACCTTTTTGTTGGGTCTCACAGAATCTCAGTATACACCTCTAGCTGAACCTCCTTATTAAACCTTATTTTTACATGTCCCTTTTGGTCGGAGCTGATCCCAGGAACAGTTTAGCAAAGATGGACACTTATGATGTATTCTTTTAGGCCACTTCAGCCATGTTAAATATTTCCTTTGAAATAACTAAGAGCTCTTTCTGACCTCAGTGAACACTTCATGGTGAATGAATAATTTGTGCAACTAATTTGTGCTGATGGAGTCATGTAGATAACCCCTCTCTGAGCAGTGGAGCTAAAACTCAGGTTCTAAGTCACTAAGGTTTTCTACTTAAATTGTTTTACATCCTGTTTTCCACATGCTTCCTGTTTCCAAGCTAAGTCTCAAAACATACTCTTAATGTGTTCAGTGAGATGTAGTGTACATTTGTCTTGCATTTTGTGCACTGTTAATTTGAGCCATGGTTCTTTATGTTTTCTCTTGTATTCATTCTTGGTGTTCCTAGTTTATACAGTTCTTAGTCCCTTACTCCCAGTTTTCTGATCCCTGCTGTAGATCTGGAGCAACTAGCCCAGGAATGGGATGCATGGAGAGCATTTGTTGGGGCCTATATTCCAGTGGGGGCCACAGGCATTGATGATGATGCTATAGATCTCCACAATGACGCATGGAAAACTACAACCCCAATTTCAAAAAAGTTGGCACACTGTGTAAAATGTAAATAAAAACAGAATGCAATGATTGCAAATCTCATAAACCCAGATGTTATTCACAATAGAACATAGAAAACATATCAAATGTTTAAATCTCGAAAATGTACAATTTTAAGGAAAAATTAAGTTAATTTTGAATTTGATGGCCGCAACACGTCTCAAAAAAGTTGGGATGGGGGCAATAAAAGGCTGGAAAAGTGAGTGTTACTAAAAAATAAATAGCTGGAGGTTAATTTGCAACAGGTCAGTAACATGATTGGGTATAAAAAGAGTATTTTAAAGAGCCAGAGTCTTTCAGAAGTACAACCCCATGCTGTATAAAATGTAAATAAATACAGAATGCAATGATTTGCAAATATCATAAACCCATATGTTATTCACAATAGAACATAGAAAACGTATCAAATGTTTAAACTGAGTAAATGTATCTTAGAGAGTCAGAGTCTTTCAGAAATGAAGATGGGCAGAAGTTCACCAATCTGTAAAAAACTGCGTCTACAATTTGTGGAACAATTTCAGAATAATGTTCCTCAACGTAAAATTGCAAAGACTATGAATATCTCATCATCTACAGTACATAATATCATCAAAAGATTCAGAGAATCTGGAGAAATCTATGTGCACAAAGGACAAGGGTGAAAATCCCAACTTTTTTGAGACATGTTGTGGCCATCAAATTCATAATTACCTTATTTTTTTCTTAAAATGGTACATCTACTAAGTTTAAAACATTTGATATGTTTTCTATGTTCTATTGTGAATAACATATGGGTTTATGAGATTTGCAAATCATTGCATTCAATTTTTATTAACATTTTACTCAGCATCCCAACTTCTGTGGAACTGGGTTTGTACTAATAAATATACAACATGCACATACAGTACTACTGAATGTATCCAAGGCCTATCAGTTATGAAAAACATTATTTTTATTATCTGCTGAAGAGAATCAACCAAAAGTCAATGCTGCAAATTCACAAAACAAAACTATCATAGTGTGTAACAACACTTTAGCAGTGTGGCATACATGTCATGTCCAACATCACTACAAACAAATATAAGTGTTGAATTATCTTTGGGTTGCTCTCATTCTGGAATATATGTGATTTAAATATGATTTACTTGGTTAAATAAGATCACTATAAAATGAGGTGTGTGTGTGTGTGTGTGTGTGTGTGTGTGTGTGTGTATGTATGTGTTATGCTTCCTCTTATGCATGATTAACATACACCAGAACAATTAGCTTAACTCGTCATGACACGTTCATTATATTAAACCCTTTAAGGCCATGTCCTACCTGTGCTCAGTCTGAATAAAACTGTATTTCCCACAGTCACCAGGTCTCACACACTCACATCACTTTCGGGAGAAAGGCATTTTGGCAGTAATTAAAATGGCTGCACTGTGCTCATAAGTCACCTGAGGGAAATGAATATGTAACATGAATTAATACAGTATGCAACTGAGATGAGTGGAGAGCAATCCCACAGCACAAATTATTACTACTAATAACATCATTACATGTTATGGATCGCATATTACAAAGCCTCCCTGTATTCCAATGGACATCTATTAAGCAAAAGACAAATGTGTGTTGTTGTAGCTCCTGCTGTAAAGAAAATTAACAAATCATAATTAAGTCATATTTGATATAATGTCAAGATTTTGGGGTGATTTTGAAAATCAGTCCATTCCTCAGTTTGGTCCTTTAGTGGGTTTATTGTGGCAAATTTTTCACAGCCTCTCCTTTCCTTACTATATACTCAAAAGTTAACTTCAGTACTAAGCAAAATAAAATAAAATAAAGAAAGCAATACAAAGAAGCAACTAGACAGGTCATATTAATGGAAAACTGAAGGGACAAATCTACTTATGAAAGTTTCAATCTGAAGGCTGAAAAGATTAACTATTATTATAATGTAACATAAGCTTTTGGATTAGAGTAGCAAACATGATTCATATGAAGTTGTAAAGCCAACAGCAATGTTATTTTACAAAATCACTATGCTTGGTACACTTTCTACAGATGCAAGAAAGTGCTTTCATTTATTAACTGGTGTAACGCTACTCACATAATATACAAGCTTGTTTACTTTTGTCTATGCTGGTATGTTACAGCAGCCACTGATATGTATGAAACTAAAACATGTCGAGGCATGCTGTTATAGGAATATAATCAAAGATGGGGTTGTGTAATGTGATCCAGTGCGAAGTGAAGTTACTCTTACCACCCTGACATTCATTATAAGTGATGTATTCAAGTCCATAGGTTAATGTTCCATTGATTTATGGACACAAGAAATATGTGCAACAGTTGCCAATTCACCAATATGTAAATAGTCCGGCCAATTTTTATTTGATTCCTTATTCCTAATCACCTATAGAAAGACATGTATCCCACACATGTATCCCAAGACATGTATCCCACAAATATCCCACAGTTCAAGTCAATTGGACATACAGTTCATGAGGTAAAGATTTTTGTAGTTTTGGACAAATTTTCAATGTACTGAAAATCTATCATGGTGGACTTTATGGTTCTCAGTGGCTTTTTTGTTCCCCATGAGAAATAACGCATGTATACAAATTTTCAGACATTTTGGACTTATGGACATTTACGCCACCTATGGGCTCATGTGGGCCATTTGTGGGTTGGCAGTTAGTCGTGGCCTGTAGTATCAATGTGCCAAATTTCAAAACTTTTTACCATTCGGATATTGAGTGTTTGGGCACTTTAGTGAGATAAGAAGACTACTAATAATATAATTAATAATAATAATAATAATAAGAAGAAGAAGAAGAAAAACCTGAATAAACACACAATACAGTTTTTATTTTTTTATTAGAGCAAAAAAAGTTATCCAACACCTATCACTAATGTGAAAAACTAATTGCCACCTTTAGCAGCAATAACTGCAACCAAACACTTCTGATAACTGGAAAGTAAGTCTTTCATTTACTTCTAGGACTAGGACTTACTCCTATGCTTTAGCTCATTGCCTCGCTGCATAATCGAGTTGCGCTTGCATTTCAACTTATAGACTGAAGACCGGACATTCTTCTTTAGGATTTTCTGGTAGAGAGCAGAACTCATGTTTCCCTCAATAATTGCCAGTGCACACATTCTCAATCGGAGACAGGTCAGGACTGCAGGCAGGCCATGCTAGCACCCTCACTCTCTGCTTACACAACCATGCGCTTGTAATCCTGGCAGAATGTGGTTTGGCGTTGTCCTGCTCTGGATGGCAGCATATGTTGCTCCAAAATGTGTACATATCTTTCTGCATTAATGGTGTCCTCACAGATGTGCAAGTTACCCATGCCATGGGCACTGATACACTCCCATACCATGACGGACACTGGCTTTTGGACCTCACGCTGATAACAGCTTGGATGGTCCTTTTCCTCTTTGGCCCAGAGAACACAACAGCTATTTTGTCTAAAAACTATTTGAAATGTTCACTCATCGGATCACAAAACATGAGTTCACTGTGCTACTCTCCATCTCAGATAAGACTGAGCCCAGAGAAGTCGGCGGCGCTTCTGGACAGTGTTGATGTATGGCTTCTGCTTTGCACTGTAAAGCCTTATCTTGCATTTGTGGATGCAGCGGTGAATGGTGTCGATGAAAGAGGTTTACCAAAGTATTCCCGAGCCCATGTCAGGATATCCATTCAGGGATCGGAGATCACGCGTATTCAGAAGTGTTTTCGGCCTTGCCCTTTATGCACCAAGATTTCACCGGATTCCTTGAATCTTTTAATTATTTCGTGCACTGTAGAAGGTGAAATGCCCAAAATCCTACCAATTTGTCTTTGAGGAATGTTCTTCTCATAGTGTTGGATTATTCGCTGATGCATCTGTTGCCAGATTTGTGAGCCTCGACCCATCCTTTCTCTTGAAGGACTAGGCCTTTTTTGGAGACTGCTTATATACTGCGATTAGACAATTGCCTCACCTGTTTCACATCACCTTCTTATTTCAACTCGTCACATCGCTATTAGTCTTAAATTGCCCCTGTGTTGCATGCATCAATATCAAAATAAACTTACCTTCAAAAACCTATGCAGTTTATTAGGTAAACCATCAAATACCTTGTCTTTATACGTTTTTTGTTTAAATACAAGTCAAAGTACATTTACAAATCACTTCTCTTTGTTTTTATTAGCATTTTCCATACTGTCCCAACTTTTTCAGAATTGGGGTTGTAGTATTGATTTTTGTTTCAGCATTGTTTAGGTGTGTGCTCAATTCTGTATTTAATTTAATTAGTGATCAAGACCAATAAAGTGTGTACATATTACGGACATCAAGCTCCGCAGCTGAACACTGTAATTTCTCACTGTTTGAATATCTCACTATCTCAGATGTTTACTACCCACTATGTATAGTATAAAGCAGGAAACACATTTGATACACAATAAACCAAATATGTATCTGCATAATCATTTCAACAACACAACATAATAATGCCATGATTGCATATATCTATTAACCATTGCTGAGTCATTACCCAGCTACTGATTCAAAAAATATTTCTCCTCCCTGCTTCATACCTCTCTCCACAAACCTCTTTAATTAGGACAGAGAGACAACTCAACGAAACATAAGATCAGAATTAAATAAAAAATATGAATAAAATATACTGTATCCGTCTGATGTTTTTTGCACCTTCTCACCTTACTAATGAATGTGCATCAAAAGATGTATAAATAGGGAAGGTAAGTAAGAGCAGAGAAGGACACAGAACTCTTGAAATGATTTTTTTCCCCTGGTACATTAAAAGGGCTTACTACAACTTTCATGTTTGTAGTGTTAATTTCCACTAAGGCTCATTGGCTGTTTGGACACCCAACACAGAATGTGACACTTAAAAGGTGAATTAGTGCTCCAAAGCCAAATGTCTGGGCTATGAACAGACCAGAGAGACCTATTTGTACATGAAGAATTAAGGGGAAAATGTCAGGGAGAATGACAGAGGGAAAGAAGTGGACAGCTTGTCATCAACAGACCTATGTAGAAAAAGAGTCCTAGAAGATAGTGGGAAAAGTGGGACCATTTGTCAGATGAAAACCTCTTCTTTTCTTGTACTTCACCAAGGATACGCTCTGTGCTTTAGATTGAGGCACGACTTTATGAAGACAATAAAGCGTGACATTATGAAGTCTGGCTAGAATGTCCTTCTCTCTTTTAGAGATTTCCCTGACAGAATCTTTCAATGCACTTGATGTCTAAAGTGCTTTTTTATCAAGTCTGAGGCCCGCAAGTGATCTCGGAGCATCCGTCACATGGTTTGGGTCATGGAAAGATGAAGGTTAAGGATTGAACTCAAAAAAGAGAACGAGTGACACAGTAGAGTAGGTCTGTGTCAGTGATCAGACGTTTTACTTTTTTATCAAATGTCAATGTCTCCATAACAGACAAAAAGTTTGGGGTTTTTATAGCAATTGCAGAACCTTATACCCTTCATACCCATTAGTCCCAAGTCAAGTGAGGAAAAAAAATGGCATCTTGTTTTTCAGATATGAATAGAGGGCTTCTTCCAACTTACATGTGAAGCACTTCATAGTCCTGGCTGTCTCATTTCTTGAAAAGCAGGCTTTTTTACATGACTGTGTGTACATTATTGTTGAAATGTAGGTAACTTGTCTGAAACAACACCAGTGCAATCTGGTGAAATTACATGTATATGAAGAAAAAGGTCTGACACAATTTATGATAAATCAGGAGATCCTGGAGATCAATAATCTATTCACTACAGCTAAACAACTTGACTGACAAGAATATTGATCCATCCATCCATTTTCCATACCACTTATCCTACATGGGGCCACAAAGGAGCTTGAAGCCTATACCAGGCAACTCGGGGCACAAACAAGGAGGGGGACACCCTAGACGAGGTGCCAATCCATCGCAGGGCACAATTACAAACACATTCACAAACTATGGACAATTTGGAAATGCCAAATGCATGTCTTTAGACTGTGGAGGAAACCTGAGTATCCAGAGGAAACCCCTGAAGCACAGGGGGAACATGCAAACCCTGCACACACAGGGCAGAGGCAGGATTCAAACCCCAACCCCGGAGGTGTGAAGCAAATGTGCTAACCACTAAGCCAACACCCCCCCCCGCCCCAATATTGATCTTATTTTTATTTATTTTTTATCCACCCAGGACCATAGTTGCTTTTCTTTTTTTCATAATTCTTTTATTAGAATTAGTATATGAATTCACTGACAGAAATGCATTAATAACAAATGGTTAATATTTTAAAAACTGGAATAAAAAGGGAAACATATGAGAGGAGATTACCACTATGGCCAAAAAGTGTTAATTTTCATATAAAGATACAATTACATTGTTGTCTGCAAAATGCAGAAACCCAAACTAATGGACCCAAAAAAAAAAAAAAAATCAACTTGTAGCTGCAGTTAAAAAGTAGCCCAATTTCCCGTGTAAATTTGGGACCTGCCAACTGCTCCCTGTAACATACCTATTGCTAATTTACACCTAGTTTTATTAGACAGAAAAAATATGGACAAAGATGGTCACTGATAATTTCCCAAATTCAAGTAAATTGAACAGAATATCTAGCCACACTTTTAATGTTTCTATTTCTTCCTAGTTTTTGCATAGACTTTCCTAAAATGCATATATATGCTTTAATCACAACAGAAAACAGGCACAGAAAGCTTAGTACATCTGGCCATTTGTCTACAGTATCAGTGGATACATAACATTTACAGTTACTCTCAAGGAAGTTTAGTCACACTGCTAAGTGAACATTTACTAAATCATTGGTTTGGTCACATTAAGTGATATATTTGTTGGTTTCACACTGTTATATAGTGTCTTATTGAGTGGTTTGTAAGGCAGTGGACATGATAACACTATAATCATTTTATTGAGAGGAGGGACTTTGTAGTTGTGAATTGACTACTAAGCATGGTTTATGAAGTCAGATGGATGTGTGCACAACATTGCCTGGTTGCCTTGTGCTGTGTATACTTGACTTTATTGATTTCTTTTTACACTGGCGAAGAGAACAGTAATTATGAGCCTGGACCAGCTCATTGATTTGACTCGCCATTTGAGACTTCACATCGACAAATCATTACCACTCCTCCCCTGGGCTCCATCCGTTAACCAGAGGTTTGTGTTTGAACCTGCTAAAATGAACCACACTCTATATTTACTAGCATAATGTTGTATGAACTTGGGTTGTATATTTATGAGGGAAAAATAGCTTTTGCAATTTCAGGGATTCCTAAATGGGGGGGCAAAATAACCAAAAGCCGAATGAATTCGAACATGTAATGCCAACAGCTTCCAGCTTCTTCATTAGAGAGAGAGAGAGAGAGAGAGAGAGAGAGAGAGAGAGAGAGAGAATGAGAGAATGAGAAGGAGGGAAAAAGTTGCCACTGCCTTGATGGAAACAAACATTGCTTTGGGCCGCTTTGTAAACAGTACACAGCTGCTATTTCGAGTGATGGGAGCTCCACCTTGTCACAACAATTCTTTAAAAGAGGAACAGTTTAATGTCAACAATATTTTCTCCATCTGCCTGTTCATAAAATCCTGCAGATCCACCGGGGAGATGCTTCCCCTCACACAGGCAGGGAGGTGCAGATTTCGCAAAGAGCTCCCCAGATTACATCAACCCCGGAAAAATACCCATGCTGCATTCAGTACAATTCAATAATAGAGTACACTCCAGTCTTGACACAAAAGCATCTGTTTAATCTGCTGACACAAGCATTACACATGCAAAAGAGTTGCAAATGGAATCAGAGGGTGAGGCTATATACAGTACAGCAAAATGTATACAATCCAGGATCATCTTACTGGATGACTGGTGAACATTTCCAGAGCTGTAGGGGTGGTGATATACCAGCAAAACAGGATACTGCAGGAAAATCTGAACTACTGTTAACATCACACTGTACTAAGATCATCCAAGTGAATTCAATTGTAAATAAAATCACAACAAAGCTGAATCTATCTGTCACCAGGAATATAACTGGCCCTGGTCTCTGGGTGGGAGGGATTACCTACACTAGCCAATCACAACATTTCTTTTAGATTGTATATATCGAATGTTCCAGTTAGCGCTCTCCTCCACATGCATTCAGCTGTCCTGTGATGTTGCATGAGCAGCAGTTCAACCAGATACAGTGTCTTAATGTGTGTCAGAAAAAGCATGCGCTGGCCTTCAGCAAACTGGATTGCTGCCACAAAACAGAAGAACTGTCTTAGAAACGTACAACAACCACAACTGGTAGAAAATGGGGTTTAAAACGCACTATACTCCAAAACAGGAACTGTAAGTATTGAAATCAATAAACTACTAAAGGCTAAGGGTGATTCTTTTAAAAAGTCTGCTTGCAACAACATTCCCTAAGGGCCATATTCACTGTTGAGTTATGCACACATATTGAGGATTAAATAACTGAAATTGGGCACATCAAACTAGTGCACAGGCAAGTGCTTTGCTTAAAAGTGTCGTTCTAGTCGCTATTGAAAAACCCCTGTCTCGAATACATCCGCTCAAGAAAAATTTGATTGTGATTGTGATAATCTCAGTAATATTTAATAAACTTACATGGTTGAGTTAAGCATGAATATATGAGGAACTTTCCCCAAATAAATACTGACATAACTTTTAACCCTTTCATGCGTAGTGGTCACTACAGTGGACAACTTATTCAAAAGCCATTTTCTGGTTATTGCAAGGATTTCAATGAAATAACTGCATAACAGCCACTAGAGTGGACACTAATTCTTTGTTTGAACACATGCAGTCCACTGGAATGGACACTTCAATAAATTTTTGAAAAATGTATGTAAAAGTAAAATGAAGGTTAAATTATTTTTAAGCTTAAAGAAGAGTAAAAACACACAGAAAAAAAAAAATCCTTGATCAGGATTTCATAATTCATGTATGAAAGGGTTAAACATAAATCACTGCCTAATCTGAACAATAGACTCCAGTATTGGTACTACAGCGTTACATGAAACTTATGGTCATCCACTTTGGAGTCATAAACACATTAGTGATTTATGAAAAACTGTAATATCCGGTTTACAGTTATCATGTAATGAATTTTTACCCCTAATTCTGATCATTTTACATTTTGAAAGATGCTGGTCTGAAAGAGTGTTACATTTCTATACAGCTGTCTAAACTCACTGACATAGTCACATAGACAGTGGGGAAACAGCAAGGATTTTCTTTGCTTCAGCTCCAATTTACAGTGATCGTGAATTAGCTTGGTGGCATGTCTCCTCTTGTGAGCCACCTGACAGGTTCCCACAGACAGAGAATTCCAATTAAGGTCACTGTGAGCACAGTGTCAGCCTCTAATTGGATTAGATTACATACTTGATTGGGGCCAATTAGCGTGCAGTGCCTTCACCTTTTTAAAAAAGAAAAAGTAATTTAGCCTAATGGAGATGCCTGCCAAGGTGTATATTAGGAGTCTTACTGCAGTGAGTCAGATGGCCTGGCCCCAGGGCTTTGGGAGCTAAGCAGGCCGAAGCCAGGCTTATAAATAGGCTTGCCACTGACACACACGACAGGAGCTGAGAATGAGTTTTTGCGCAGGAATATTTTCTTTTACCAATCAGGATTCGGTGCGGGAGCCTTCACTTCGCATTTAAATTGCATTTGAAGTAAAGCTTCTGGTAACAAGTGTAACCTATGCCAAAGCCTAACGAATACTCCCCTCTGCTAAGCCTTAGTATGGCATAATTGAAATCCACCATACAGCTAATTTCCTGAAAATAAATCTAGTCTGTTATGAATTATACGCAAAAGACTTCTAGTGATTTTTTTATATGATGCTCTATTTTATTCTATATGAAACTTTTTTTTGTTTTTATCACTTTAAAAAAAAAACATATTTCTGTCATCTGATTTGAAACCATAAATCGGGAACTATAATTAAAGCTAAGCATCCTAATGAGGCCAGCGTAACAAAGCAAATCAGCTGAGAAATAGAGGTTAAGTTTCTGTTGTCAAAAGCACCATAATTATACACTCTTAAAGTGTCTGTAAGGTTTAATTCACTGTCACTTAAATCAATGTCAAGGCGTTTTACTCCTTAAAATGAGTGACAGGTGCTTTAAAGTTGCATAGCATCTCAGAAGCTCCTTACATCTAAACAATGACATTAATTAATTACCTCTCACGCCCTCCCCACACATCCCTTCCACAAAGTAAGAGGTTTATTCACAAACGAAAATAGGAGCGTACAGGGTTTACAGAAAATCCAGGATATTTAATTGGAGCTTGTGTGTGTCTTTGTATGCACGTCTGTATCTACCAGCAAAATGACTTACGAAATTAAATCGCTATGCTTTGATCTGTGATAAGATTTGAATAGAGGGGATTTAAATATTTAAAACTCTTCTGCAGCATCACGCTTTGATCTGCTGCCTGATTAACGTGGGGGGTGTTATTGAACCTACACTAAGTGAACGGGGGGTGAGGCAGCCGACTCTAATTGCAAGTTGTCTTGCTGGGCTAAATCACACGTCTTATAGGAAAAAGGGTAAACAGTTGGTTTAAATGAGATTTCTTTTTTCATCTCCTTATGTTTTAGAACAGAAAACAAAGATTTTAAACACTGATTCTATGCAGGGAGGAAAATCAACACTGGAAACAAATGCTATACTTGTGCTTATGTGGATTAATTGTAATCAACACACACACACACACACACACACACACACACACATATATATATATATATATATATATATATATATATATTGTGTGTGTGTTATTTGATCACATATTTACTCATACTGTATACACACAGCTTGATGGAACATATCTCACATTTTGGTTTACACGTATAATCTCAGAACAGCGTGCAAAATTTAAATGCAGGTCATTTGTTAAATGTCACCACAATATCATTTTTGATCATCTGCTCTCTCAAGCCAACTTCACACGTATGTATTTACTCACTCCTGGTGATCTGTGAGCAATGTATAAAATTGCCATATGCTTGCCCTTATGTGATACTCATCTTGCTGATGTACATTGCACACTCTGTGCCAACACTGGCTAATACAATTGATAGTAATAAGCCAATTCATCATCACTATAATAATAACAACAACTGTATAAGAACATTTATGAGTTCATACAGTTTGGTAGGAGATTTGCTCCAAATGTCCAATTCTACAAGCACTCTAAGTCTAAAAAAAACCACCTCTATATAAATATATACAGCATTAATTCATGCAGATATGGATTTTGAGAGGTCAGTAACAGTATCATACACATCAGTGTCTATCAGAGGCATTCAAGCATGTTTCTCCTTAACTGGCAGAAAAAACAGCAGAAAAAACAGAGGCGGTGGATTATGCTGAGGAAATGCAAACACTAAGCTGCATGCATGCAGTGGACTTCCTCTAAGGATCACATTAGCACTTCATTTGATTGTCAACATGGCCATCCATACAAACTATCACACAGACGTTCATCAAGCCGTTAACGAGGCTGCTGGAGCCAAACACACTGCTGAGAGCTAAACCTGCACCAGCTAAAGTCAGAGTGCTTCCTTGATGTGATTCTTTTTAACCCCCTTGCTAGTTTTCTTCTTTAAACATGCAAAAGGAAAGTGTTTGAATTCATCAGCATCAAGCTGACAGTGCCTTTGTAGTTCAGTCAGACCATGCCAGGTTCGTAGAATTCAAAATAAGCTGGCCTAAATGAGTGTGCTAACATCCTAAAGGCTGTAGTAAATGGAGGGATTATAGGGTTATAGATGTACAAAGCCATTTCTCTTTAGTTAAGCCAAGTTCTTTTAATTTCTATTAATTTTCTTTTCATGCACTGGATGTCACTATGTCTAGGAGTCAGATATATGTCTTGCATGAGTAGACAAAGAAAATGGCAGTAACTATCATCAAATGCTTATCTTCACTCTCCTTTATCCATTTAATGCAATAAAAGGATAATATTCTATTGACTAGATTATAATATACTTTAAATAGGGTTCCTGCAAATGTAGTCTGCATCCAATAATTGTATTAAGTATGATGTTTGCTCTAAATAAATGTTTAAACATCCCTAAATTTATATTCATAAGCATGAAATAAACAGAGATAAATGTGTCCAGTTGATCCAGCAATGCCTCTGTGAGTTTGTTCTAGATTAATGAAGAAGGGCTGTAAAGTGTGTATTAAATTAGAGGAGCAGCGCTGCTTACAATGCAATGCTTTCATCATCTTATAAATATTCAAAATGTGGATTGCTCTGAAAACAAATATGAGACATAGTTTGCAGTTGTCTCCATGTGACATGAATGTTTCATTACATGCTAAATGGAGAAAAGCCGTTCCAATTTCTTGTCCGGCACACCCAAAATGATTTCTAATGAGGGCTGTTACAGAGGAGAATTTACCACACTGATTTAATGTGCACATGTTACTGCATTATGGGAAATAAATATCTTAGAGAGAATGATTCTGATGCAGTTGACACAGACCTTTATTTGGGCTGAACTCTAGCTATTAATATTTTCACTTTGTTTGGTAAATCTTGATACCCAGCTATGCTTGAAGTTACATTCTATGGGTTATATAGAATTGCAACTGCTGTAGGGAGCTATTGAGTAGTTAGGTGGTGGTAAAAAAAAAAAAAAAACAGTAATTAGGGAGACGGCAAAGAAAGCAGGCTAAATGTACTTTGTTAGTCTAAAAATAGTTCAGATTTGATGAAAACAAGTCTACAGTTAACTGCACACAATATAAGACTAAGCTGGAACAAAGTCATATTTATTTCGTTTGCTTTAATGGAATATTATCACTTTCATACCATTTTTGTGGTGTAGAGTGTAAAGGTGTGCATAAGACCATCTTTTTAATCCCACTTCTGGTATTTTAACCTATGTCACCTACTCCTACAAAAAGTGAAATAAAATTTAAATAGAATCTGTGCATGATGGCATAGTAAGGTTACATCACTATCCAGTCCATAAATAAGCAGAGCATGCCAGCAAACTCGTTTTTGGATGCTACTGAGGCTGGAGTTGAACGGTTGAACGGTTGAACGGTTCAATTTCTGGCTAATTATCATTGTATATACCTTCCAAGGAAGGCTGGTCATTGAGCTATAAAGAGGACAGAACTTCTATAAAGAGGACTATATACTGTATACATGTCAACAGTCTACGGTTAACATGAACTTCAGTGCTGTGCACTCTCCAGAAGCAAACATTTCAGCGGGGTCATGTACCTCTGCTGCCAGGGTGAATATGGCAGGAAGCAATCTGGCAGGTTTTTGAAGATGTAACATATTTATGGTAAAAACAGGATACATCAGCATGCTAACTGATGTTTCAGATTGTCATGGCAGCATTTGCAAAACAGAGCTGGCCACCTGCTCATGACCAAGGTGATCAATGAAAAGAGGTTTTTCAGAGCCAGCACCATAGAAGCCCCTTATTGATATTTGAGACCCAGGTCAAGATTGACTAAGATCATTTATATATTATAAACACCAATTCTAAGGACTCTGAGGATGATATTAATTGACTGATGCCATGACAAATATTTGTCCATGGTGTCAATCTGTGCTCCCATGAGTATTTTTTTTTATTATTATTATTTTTTTTATGAAGGAAGTCCCATGGGGTTAACAGGGGATCAGGATGTAGATGGCTGTTATAATACACTTTTCCCCCAATTCTGACATTTGTTCTGTGATGTAGCTTAGTCCAGTAGCACTGACGCATGACATTTTCTACACAGTTTTGCTGTTGTGAACATTGTTCTAGTCTACATTGTAATAAAAAATAGTTTTTAGTAATATAAGTTTCAGTGGAGTCTAATACAGTGGAATGTTTTCCTTCAATATTTTAAAAACCTTTTTTTATATAGTGCATTAGTAAATATATACTGGAGAAATTCTGCATTGATAATCTAGAGAGCAACAAAAATCAGGATAATGATTTAGGTTAAAGTTATGCTCTCAAGTAATTCAGAGATGATTTACATTATATATTTTTCTAAAATATAACAATAATAACAATAATAACTGACTGTCCATAAGTGTGGACAGTATGCATGATATAGTTAAAGCTACAGCTTTACCTCTGCGTGTTACAAAGTGCTGCCACTGGAGACTCCTTCTATAAAATGTTACAATTCTTACAAAAATCAGTCCGTACAGGATTTTGTGGAGTTTTTTGTGATTGTTGAGGCCAAAAAAAGCCTGATTTTACTGCGGCTTTTTTTAAAATTTGCAATGCAACTTGCATAGCTTTTTGGTCTTTTTTGCAGAAATTGAAGAGGGGTTTGAATGAATGTGTGTTGTGATGATGTGTCTTGGCCCAAATCTGTGAAAAATCTGGTAATTTTGAAAAATTGCAAGCTACTCCGAATATTGTGGAGTTTGCTTGATTTTGCCTTCATTTCTGCAATCGCAAAATTGTGAAATCCTGGCGGGACTGAAACATTTTTCACCATATCAATAATTAAACATTTTAAGACATGTCCTTAAATACCAACACTCTTTTTAATCCATTTTGTATTAGATTATGTTATGCATCAACTATACAAGTCCCTGTGAACAAGTTAATATATCTAAACAATTGCATTGATATAAACTGAATTGCAGTGTCCAACATCGTTAGAGTCATACATAGAAAATTAAAGATTAAATTTAATAATGTAATAATTAACACCTTCTGAACAATCATTAGAGAATTCAACAGCCCTGTGATATAGATAGAAATAGCATGCAGCAGTATTTACAAAATATAATGACTAGGTCAGCCTTACACCATGATTTGAGGCAAAAGATACCACTGCAAACCATGCAAACTCCATATTTACATTTGAGGATCTAATCAATCCCAAGTGCATTTAAAGTTTGAGAGAGCGAAGTAGAATTCATAAAAAGGGTCACCTGCTTGCTTGGAAAGAGAGGTGTAAATGTGTTAGGGAGTCGCGTAGGAGAAGCTCATCCAGAATGCTCTTTTCCTCCCCCTCCCTCTCTCATGCTTGTCATGTCAATACTGTCCCTTAAGAAGACCAGGCCTGCTGACAAGTCCCATCTAGTCATTGTGCCTCTTAAAGTATCTTTCCACATCACATATCAAAATGACTTTCTGTTTAATAAACCATGGAAAAAAGCTCCTCCAGTGACAGTGTGCTGAGGCGGAAAACATCATGGCCTGCAAATCTAGAACATTAATCAACAGATTGGTCTTATGCATGGCTCTCATATCCCTTACTTCCTTTGGATCCAATTTGAAGCATTCATAGAGGAAAGAATAAATAAATAAATTATATGATTTAAAAAAACAACAACAATGCAGACTTATCTATCTGTCTATAACATTGTGGTTAAGAAAGCAAAAAAAGATTCTTTTGTTCATTACGCTTTGTTTACAGGTCTTGTGGGAGGGAGGGGTGCTGTCAACAGATATCAGGCAACATGGCTGGCTCATTCCATCAGAAAATGTAACAGAATGCAAAGTGTCCAACCTTAAAATGGCACAGTCGAGTACAAAGGTGCATTTAGAGTATGACAGTTGGTAACAGGGGTTGGCAGCAGACTCTTTTAGCACAACCTGCCTTTTTTTCCACAGATATACAGCGCTGCATTAAATCACATGGTGGATAGATGGTGACAGGAGGCCAGGCGGCCACAGAGAGACATTACTCACTGTCAGAATGTCTTTCTTTCAGATACAAGATTGCAGATCACCATATATGATTTCACTGACGTAATGTGCAATTCTTTTCAGGTACAGTTATTAAACATTGTATCTGACACTATCTTTGTTCTGACATAAAAAAAAAAGATGCCTAATGATATCAGAGAAGCCAACAGAGTGTATATGAAATATGTCACATAAGATCCTATGGTGTGTATGCTGACATGAAAAACCTTCTTTCTCCACCACTCAAACATCAACTTAAGGAAGAGAAAAGATAAACGTTTACTACCACTTATGTTTAGCTTTAAAAGGAAACTAAATAAATAAAATCTATTATTTTTATTATTATTAGTAATAGTAGTAGTAGTAGTAGTAGTAGTAGTATGCATCATGGGCATAGGAATCATTATACAAGGGGCACCCCACATTTCAAAATCTAGCTTTGTCTGTAGTGTATGAATGGGTGTGTGAATGTGTATGTGATTGTGCCCTGCGATGGATTGGCACCCTGTCCAGAGTGTACCCCACCTTGTGCCCCACGCCTCCTGGGATAAGCTCTAGGTTCGCCGCAACCCTGAAGGATAAGTGGTATAGAAGATGGATGGATGTATGGATAAATATGACCAAGCGTCTTATAAAAGTGCAGCTACAAGAACAGTGCTACTGCTTGATTGATTAATAGAATTTGTCCTTCAGTAGTGCAAATGAGTGAACGTTCTTGTCAATTTAACCAGTCACTGTGGAGACAAATTATATCAATCCTCACAAACAAAAGGAAAGTGAAAGACTGATGCCACATGTTCCACCATTTCAACCTAAAAGGGCCACAAAGCTGGTCATGTCAGAGCAGGAAAAAAGTGACATGGATGAAGGTGACAGCATTTCACACCTTGGGAAAACACTCCTGATAGGTGCCGTGCCAGACTCTCAGCTGTGATTCAGTTGGAGATTTATGCTATATGAACCGTCAAACCACAAAATAAAAAGCTCCAAACTATATCTCAAGCAGAGGCATATCCAAAGTCCAGACCTCACTCAGGGGGATGATGTCCACACCTATAGTGGACTCAAACATCTGCCATCATGACACGTCAAAGATACAATTGCAAGATCCTGTGGAGAGGCCTGTCCGTGCATGTCAACCTCTCTAGAACTTTGAGGAGTGAGGTGCCAGTACCTATATAGTTGCTATCATGTTCTGCTATGTCTTTTTTTTTTGTTGACAAGTGAAGATGTCCTTGTAAGGCTAAGACGCTTCATTTAGATATCACTATTGTGAATGTGCAGTTATCATATCTCCCATGAGATCAGGCTTGCTTGTTTTAACATGACTGATTGCTCATGAGAACTGTTTCCAAGCCTGCATCAAAGTAATTTGGTGCTGGATGAGCATCTTACAACACCTTTTTATTCCAAATTTCTTGAGTTGCTAAGGCAATATGTCTAGATCAAGCAACACTTGCGTTTGATTTGTGCTTCACAGTCATTGCAGACGCAGACCCTATTCTCATTTCTAATATGGCCATGCAGACATGTATTCATATTATCTGTGATATATAGACATTGATGAAGTGAAGAGATGAAGGATGTAAGCAAGAAATGCAGAGATGGAGTGTTTTGATCATTTTTATGTCACCGTGGCTTGTGATAAAGACACTTCTGAGGAGCTGAAGAATCCCAGACACCACACATCTTTCTCAGCTATGGTCTAAATAACAGTCCCTTTCTTCGCCTTTGCCATAATAACAGTTCTGCCATAAAGAGAGGAAGGGAAAAGAAATCAATAAAATCATGCATCTAATAAGGGGAACGGGATTAAAAATGGTTCCTCCCGAGACTTGAGGGGGAAATAGAGGAGAGATTTAGGACTTTCGGCAGGAACAGTGGAGTCTCTCCCTCCCTCCCTTCCCCTCCACCCTGAGCTGAATAGGAGGTGAGCTGGGACTCGTTTATGGCAGGTTGGGATTAAGGATCTCGGATACACACTGCCATTTCTCAAGGCCTCAGAAGCCCAGTTGGCTAATTAAACAGTAACTGTCAAGGTGAGGGTCTCTTCTGAACTCACCTCCCAGCTTTTGCCCCCTTCAATTCCAGCAGTTTAATTTATCTGGAGAGGGGTTGAGCCTTTGGGGGCACTGGGCAGATTTCCAGGTTGGTATTGTATAGTCGGATGGTGAAGAGTCACAGATCAAGAACTGGGAAACAGGACTGGCAAAAGAAATAAGGATACATTTGGGGGGTCCAAGAAGATCCAGGTCAAAACCTTTTCACCCTTACTGACAGCCAGAATAAGACCTTCCTGATCCAGGGGTCTGAAGGACAGAAAGGAAGGGTGGGATAACAGTGTCGACATGAGCACAGGAGCAGCCAAGGACTGTGGTCCTCAGCAGCAGTGCTGGAAGGGTAGAAACTCACGTCCAAGGGGTCCCCGTGGAGGCGGTGCTAGTACGAACAGCCCTGATGTTGTTGACCTAGCCGCAGGGTGCATGTGTCACAGCCAAGGCCATCAACCGATGCCCCTGCCATCACATTTGCACTTCAAAAAGCATACGGCTCTCACAGCCTTGGAGCACACAGCCTCAGAGGTGCTCACGCTGGTGGATTCAGCAGCTTACAGGAGAGCAGCTGAATTAAATAACGAACGCCAGCTACTCAACACAACCGACATGATCTCTGAGAGGCCCTCCTGTGCTCATCTTCTTTATAATCCCTCTCCCTCTCTCAATCTCGCTCTCTTGTAGCTGAGATGTGTGCCGGGACTGATCATGGTATTATTTAGATAATATAGTTACAGTGTGGCCCTGATGCAGTAGCATACAGAGAAAAGGGTGAGAGACACAAAATCAGGTACAGACCTCCCTATAGACCAAGAAAGCAAGCCTAGCACCACATTCTGTTGACCTACTTTTTGCAGTTTTGTACTGCTGTGATCACTTGAAAGAAAACGCTGTGCTGTGAATAAGCTTGAATAGAACCTGTACTACATTCAGTCAATACATGCATGCAAATAAGCCTCTTTTAGCTGATCGGGATTAACTCAAAGCCTAGGCTAAAAAAAATATCTGGAATTATAATAAACCAAGGAATGTAATATTTTTGTAGACATTAGTTGAGGCCATACAAATCTGCTGATTATTCTAATCACCCAATAAATGTGTACAGTTCAATAAATTTATGGTATATCACACATAATATGATAATAGATGTAATGTGCAAACTTTACAATTGTAGATTATGGATTATGAGTTTGAGTGTATAATGTTATATATCTATTTTTCAAGCATGTGGGTCATGTGGGTAGGTTCATACTGGATCATGTTTGTGACCTCAAGCATGTTCTGGGGTCAATATCCTGTTAATATGTGGTCATATTTCTTATATTTTACCATCAAACATAGAATAAAAGGCAAGTTATGTAATAAAGTTTGACAGTTGCAGTCCTATGTTAAATTAGCCTTAACCATTATCACATGTCATTTTGGGGCAAGTTGTCACTTGCCGTGGTATACAAATTGCCACATAGAACTTGCTCAAAAAGCATTGATATTGTTTAGCTACTAGGTTTCTGATAATTTGTATTAAATGTTATTGTATACTGTGCAAACAATGACATTTAAACAACAAGC
>JANDJT010000012.1:12332000-12342883 GCA_024331685.1 Stegophilus panzeri
ATATATACAGTATAATATTTATGTGACATTATATATTTATTTAATATCCATAGACATCCTTTATTTAACTGTCTATTACTCTGTAAGTGTCAATTACCCTGTATTCTTTCATTTTCCGTGATATGTATTCCACTATAATGCATCATGGCCGACAAATGTAAGAAACTGTAAAAAGCATGACAACACGCCATGTTCTCCCCTACTGAAGGTATCCCACAATCCTCAAGACTCTTTGCAGATTGCATTTGCTCATGCAACTTTACCAGCTGCGACTTCACCAGTTGAATATTTTAAACTACATCTTTATGCTTTTAAATAAATTATTTGGGATTTAAAAAGACTTATATTTCATTATGAAATAAATATAAATGCATTAGCCCAAGCAGAGAGGAGGGACTCTTAAATTGCAGGGAAGAAGGATCTTATAAATAAGCTGGGAAATTGGTCCAAGTCCATTTATGCTACTAAATATGTATATTTGTCCCTGTCTCTCCATCAGATGGTTACTATTTATCAGTACTTCCTCAAGACCTACATATTCCACAGTGGATTAATAATTAAAATAGTGTTTACATGCCTTTGTATACTGAACATAAGACACTGGCAAAAATGGATCCCAGGGTGTTTTAGAAGAAAGTGTAGGTGTAAAGCGATATAAAACTTCATACTATACATATATACAGTATATCTACCTCAAAACTATCTAAATAATAACTTGAGGTTTACTCAGCGGAACAGCTTGTTGATTCAGCTTCTGTTCTGAACTATCATGCAGTTGACAGAATCAATATTGTGTACAGACTCTTTGGCTCTGTGGCTAAGAGTGAATCTCTGCTCAAGTTGGCTTCAACATAAGTGACCAGGGCTTAGGGTCAGCTATATGATTTTAGCACACCTCAATAAAATGTCCTCTATTCATTATTTAACCCACCAATTGTTCCCTCTGACAAGCACCCCCCTTAAAAGTAAATTACCTGTGGACTCAGTCACAGGGGAAAAGCCTGTCAGGTTGCGGTCAGCTCGGCCTGGTGGAGACGATTTCAAGTGCGTATTATTACAGGTTTCTGAAGCTTTGTTTTCTCTCAGGTTGAATGCCTTGCCTTGTTTCTTCAGCGCCTGCTGGAATTTTTGGTAAGAAAAAAAAAAACATTAAGAAAAAAACCAAAATGTTCTTTGCATTAGAACCTCCTTTCAGAAATTTGTTCTTATATTTACAGTCATTTATATAGCAGATGCTTCAATCCATAGAGGATTGCAAGCATTGCTATGCAAAATGGATGAGAGATACTAATGACATTAAAAATGTAAAAATGTGTTAACAGCTTGTTAAATACAAGTAAGTAAACAATGTATCAAGAGACATTTAGCCTCAACTACACCAACAATATGAGAATAATAAAAAATTGTTGTTACCACTTACAGTTCAAAACAACAGAAATTACTGTAGCACTGCTTTTGGATGTGATCAGTGGACAAAAATGTTATTTTATTATTTTATAATTTTAGTGAAATGACAGGTTGGGACCATAGGTAAAAATTGTGATGAGTATGTTTTGAGGGACATCAGTGTTCACATCCTCTTCCTGCTTCCTGTTTCATGTTAGTCATGCTCTGAGCTGAGAACTTGGCTTCAAAAGGGCTGTTCTGGATTTGAAGGCTCATTGCCACTGTAATGCCTCTGCTCATCGAGCCGTGACAGGCGAGTGTGACATACTGCCCCGGTGGCTAACCCACGCTCCAGCAAAAGCTCTTTATCATAGCAGCAAACAGCTATATGGATCGACTACACTTGCACACCAGCAAGGCTCTGGAGAAAACATAACCAGGTTTGGTATAATGAAAAATTTGAAATTAATAAAATTCTGTGATGAAAGAAGACAAATAAATGATGCTAATTATCTGTAATTAGCACAAAACAATCCTGAAGTCATATATAAATGCACTGAAGTAACTGTTTACAATGAATTCAGTGCAAACAAAATGTCACTTGCTTCATGCCTCACGCATTTTAGATGTTCTGCACTTGTAGGATCACACTGCTTAATGCCATACGCCTGTCTGTCCGCCACGCTAACGAGAATACAGAGGTTCTATTTTGTGTCAGGAAAACAGCAATTTGCCAGTGCTGATAGCAAGAGGGCTGCTTTCCAGTCGCATCATATCACACATTACCAGGGTTGATTTGCAAAAGCGCCTCAACAGCCACCAGCAACTCTGTGCTCATGTCATCTGCAAATCACAAATCGCAGCTTCTGATGCGAACCGCTGCACAGAAGCCAAGAGCCGAAGGGCTTCGGCCGAAGCCGGCACCAGACTTAAAAGTGATGCGAAGCAGGGTGCAAAGGGGAGGCAGAATTTGCCTTCCAGTCTAACATAGACAGAGCTTCAATGGTATTGAAAAAAAGAAAGGCGGGTGGGGTGAACAAGAAAGAGGGAAGAAACAGCTAAAGATAAAAAAAAAAGCTAAAGCATGGCCAGCTTCTCCATCATTTCTTTTTGAAAGGTCAGGATTTTGTAGGTAGAGCAGTGGAAGAGTGGAGTGTTACAGATGCACTGAACAGCAGGGTAGTTTCCGCTGCCATGACCAGATAAGCGGGACTCATTTAAAACACATCTGCTGGTAAACATTTTGACCAAACTCCAGGTCATCTACCCTATCTGAGCAGAAAGCACCCGAGCATGAACATCTACCTGCATAGGGCCATGCTCCATGTGACACCAGCTCAACCTGAATGTTCCTCCCCTTTTGTTTTTCAGCTCTGTGCTAATATGCTGATTAGTCTTTAGCTCTCCTCAGGGCAAACAGACAGGGCAATCTGAGATTTTTCTGAAATAGCCTTACAAAATATCTCAAGAAGTGGTATGTTCGATCAGTATCACTAATGCTAATATGTGACCAGCAGCACCATTTTGACTTATGAAGGAAGCTAATTGATACTCTTTTAAATGTTATAATCAAACTTAGAAGGGCCTGAAAACTCACTATATATTTCTTAGAGAAAATAAAAACTTGGTGACTGTTTTAAGCTTTAACCATAAAGCTATTCATCCTGAAGACTTTTCTGTTTCAGAAAACTTAAAGTTGCAGCCTTACTGCTGACCATTATAAAGTACTGATACTGGAGACTCCTTCCAAAAATCATAAATAAACATCTCCTCACAGAACACTTCACCATGTCAACGAATACACAATTTTTAAAAAGTCCTTGTGTCCATTGTTAGCATAGAAATGATTGTTGTAATGAGCGCATTAATATAAACCTGTAATTTCCCTTGTAGCAGGATTTACTGTCCCAGCCGTGCTGTTATAAATAATTGACAGCACTGTGGTGTAAATAATAATAAACAATTAATACCTGAAAGAAAACATTAGAGGTTACATCACTGCTTGTGATGTTTAAAAGAGGAACATAGATAACTAAAAATACACCAAATTGATATCCATTATAAATGGAGGTAAATAGTGTCAAAACATCCAGTTGGATCTGCTGAAATCATATCGCTACATTGAAATCTCTGAGGTCCAGTTGGGAAAAGAGAAGAAAATGGAAGCAAAAACAGAGGTGGGGGGGGCTTTCAGTTTCATGTGAGAGTGTGGCTAAGTGCCTCTTTACCTCGGTCATTCACTCGAAAGAAAGCAAAATGGCCTTAGCACTATGGCTAAGGAAACAAAAAGTGCTTTTTAAACATTCCAGCATGCCACCAATAAAAAGAATGAGTTAGCTCAAGTGTCCATTCCTATATGCTGTATGAGATAAACAACATCAAATGCTATTGAGGATGAAATCACCCCCTCTTCTTGGGCAAACGTGATAAAGAGGGTGTTCAGGCAGGCGAGACAGATGTGGTGAGTACCTGATTCTAGAATGGTGAAACACCTATGGGATTTGTGCAAACATCTGGATGGAACTGTCAGTGGGATTGATATGGGATGCAAGCTAATGAAAGATGAATTCACAGCACTGTAAACAGCACACAAGCTGAGCCAGAACGCTAAACCAAGCACGTAATAACTTTCATTTATACTGCACCTTTCCTGAACTGAAGCTTATGTTCTACATTGGGTAAAAAAAAACAGATGATTCATAATTATAATTAGTTTAAGATTAACTCACATGTTGACATAAACATACATCACACCACACAGACACAAACAACATACAGTATGTATAATATACTACATACCTCTACACCATTTCACATACTTTCTAACATTACTGTATAGGTACTTTTTTGGTCCCCAAGGTCCTTCAAGTTCAAATATACAGTAAATGTGTGTTAAATATTCACTACATACAGATTCCCAGATAACTAAAGAGTCATTTGAATCATCTAACAAAACATGGATATAACTAGGCACATGCTGACTACTTAAGGAATAAAACATAAAACATTTATTCCTCTTACACCTCTGCAATTTGCAAACGATTATTAGTTATTGTTAATGTTATAGCAGCTATAAACAGATATTCCCCTCACCTTTTCTTACATGAATAGGACAGAAAAAAATGCAGATTGTCATGACAAAAGAGAAAATACAAAGTATAAACGCTCTCCCATGGCAGAAAACTTAGTTACAGCTCTATCTCTGACACTGGAGACTCCTTCAAAAACATGTCAAATATACATCTCCACAGAAACGGTTACCATTTCAACAGTTATATTTCTCTTTGTTAAATAAAATATTGTTTAATCAATGTATTATTATGATACTTAGATAATGTGGAGTGTCCACCATACAAGTCCCTGTGATTGAGCTGTTACTATAGAATTGATAACATATTAGAAAGAGCTGTGATTAGAATTATAATTACAGCACTATGCTCAGATCTGCTGTTAAAGAACACAAACCAGCACCTTCTGACCAATCTGATTCAAGAATTGAACAGTTAACTTGTGATATTTTAAATTGTCCACGCTAGCAATATTTTCTGCACTAAATATCAGTATCATAGCTCATGTAGCATTCAGGATACAAATACCTGTTTTTGGTTTAACATGAATAAATAAGAAAGAAAATTTGCAGATTATAATAACCAAGTTTTAACTGTCACAAGAGTAGGAACACTCACTCTGTTAGTTATTACAATTAATTATTACATAATTACATATACATCTATACAATTTTAATGGCGATGGTTGGTATGTGACTTCATAAAATTGTGTGTTTAGTGTGTTTATTAAGCACATTTACCTTGAAATCTCAACATGAACATATGGCAGTTACTCTCCTCACATCCTGTAGTTAAAATAAATGTTAAGTTAGGGTGTAAATGTCTGGCAAAAAAAAAAATCACAGTCCTTCAGCAAAGAAATGGAGAGTGATTACCTAATTGTTGCGAATGGGATCCTAAATGTTGGGAAGCGATAGTGGCTGAGGCTAAAGTGGAGAAGCAGACAGGACCATTAAAGGACCATAAATCATCCATTAAACATAAACGACCCCTAAAGCCACAAAAAGCTTAAACACATGGGAGGCCTGAGGTCACCATCTCTGGGAGGGGTATGAGGGAAAGGAGGACAATCTTGGGCTGCACTCTTTTAATGTTCTGTGCCTCGACTTAAACATTGTTTAGAGCTCAATGGCTGCAGAACCACCTCATAGGGGAGAGCCTGAGGCTATTTCTATAATGAGCTTCAGAAAACCCTACATTTTCATTTTTTATTGCTTGACCAGTTTGCAGGAAAAAAATGGAAATGCCTCAAGCGATGGTGTGGCAGTAATTTACACTTCTCAGAGCTTAACAATGTTGCGCTGTAACAATGCTTTTTTATTTTATTTATTTATAATTTTTTTTAGAGGACCAACTGGCAGAATGATAGAATTCCACCATAAACACTTCATGACATATAAAATTTTGTTACATATATCAAGTTATATAACTGTACATATATATTTTAAATTTGGGCATGTTATAATAATGTTTTTAATATTAATTATTAATAAATATTTTTTTTTCTTCAAAATCTTTATCAGTTGACTGAGCATACCATGCAACCTACTTTGCTAACAGGGACATGTTTGTTTGTTTGTTTGTTTTTTACACACACACACACACACACACTGATCCAACACCCTAGAGACCTCTTTATTATGTGTAATTAAATGTTATAAAGTTTGCATAATTGATCCTCCCAATAAGTCTTCATTGATTCATTGGTGGTAGCCTTGGTTGAAGGAGCTGCTTAAAAAATTCATAACAGCTGTGTGTGTCTCTCCACAATCTATTAGCCGGTCCAGAATCCCTCCATCCTCCCATTGATTTGCCTTTTACAACAATTCTCTCTGACTCTTACTATGTCTGTTTCTTTCCATTTCTCTCCAATTGTGTGGGAAGAGGTCAATTTCAGTCTTTTCCCCAAGCACAGCTTTGATTTTACTCTCTCTTTCTTTTGTGTTTCTCTCTCTCTCCACATATTTTGCTCCCTTCTTTACTCCAAGATTATGAATAAATAAAGCATGCTCCATAAACAGCTTTCCACTATTATTTAAGCTTCCAGGACCTCTCGCTGTGACAACCTCCTCTCCCGGCCATCAAATTCAAGTGTGTAAATTTTCTAAAAGGCTCTAAATGTTTAATGATGATTTCAGGGAATGATGGAGAAATAGCTGAATAGTGAAGCTATTAGTTTTAATATTTATATTGAGTGCTTTGAATCATTCATGTGACAGGATGTAGAATCTGAGCTATGGGACGAGTGCGTTTTACAACCAAATCACCACTTCATAGAAAATGTTTGTTTTTTCAAATCACCAGAGCCAAACAGTGGAGAATGGGACAGGCCAGAAGGAGGGGGAGTCTGTGATTTGTCTTCGCTTATCATTCAGTTAATTTGGGAGTAAAAATCAGCATTGGTCATGGAAGTGCACCGAGAGTTAAATGTGGAGAGAGAAAAAATAACACATTGTGGGGTATCTTGACATTTTCTGCTTCAAAAATATTATAAAACTTTCAAACTTTCACTTATTTTACCACAAACCCTGAACATAAGACCCTTCTCAAGACCATCTTTTTATATATATTTATATATATATTTATTAATTCCCGCATTTGTGGAAATGTATTTATTATTTAACTCAGTAGAGTGTATTGTGCTAATGACTTTTTTTTTTACATGAAACATTAGGACAGTGTTTACTTTATAAGCACTGTATAATTATTAACAATATTTACTGATAATTCCAGTTAAATTTATATTGCTACTACCAGGTTTTGGTGACTGGAACAATACATTATGCTTCATCACCGATTTACAGCATTCAGGGCTACATAACCCATGCATAGCACATTTGAGTATCGCATTCCTCCACAGTTGAGATAGAAAGAAACAGCTTGAATTACTGCCTACCTAAACTCTTCACTCGATGCATCCAACCTCCTCTCTCCACTGCTGTCGCTAAATCCCTCTCTCTATTTTTCAGTCATGGCCCGAGTGCACATGACAGTCAGACCCATTCCATTTGTGCTACACCCCCCACTCGCTCCTTTCCAGGTGAAGGAAGGGTAGGCAAGAAAGAAAAAAACAACAATAACTACTTGTTGTGATGCAACTTCCTGCATATATGCTCTTGGGCAGACTCAGGAGAGGCGACTGACATTTAGGAGCAGCTAAAAACAACAGCAAAGCGGCACTTTAAAGTCCAAGCTACGTCCTCCAAACACACCTTTTCCATCTGAGAGCGTTGAGTCAAGTGTGCCTAAATGTGCCTGAAAGAGCCTTGGCCCCTGAGGAACTCACCCTGTTACATACAAGAATAAGCTGGCCTTTAAACCGAGCAGGATAAAGCCGAGGCCTTTAAGGCTCTTTGTGGGAGTTTTTCACTGACTGATTGCATATTACACCCTTACATTTCCTTTACTACTTAGCAATTGATTTCCACCTGACCCAGGGCATAGCAATATAGTTGTTAATTTATTTTTATTATTTCATATTAGTGGATTCTCCTGGTGGCATGTGTGGTGACCTTGTGGGAACATTTGACTGTTCATATAGCTTTGGTTATAAAACCAAAAAAGCTACACTTTTCTTTTTGATTACTGAGTTTAAGATTAGGCATTAGTTAACTGCATTAATACTTGCATTATTGAGTGTGTGAGTGTGTGCACAAGTGTAAAGAAGAGATGAAAGGAATGGGAAAGCAACTTAATGAACCTTTTTTTGTTTCATATGTACAAATATTTTATTTCACCTTGTTATACTCAGACTCAGTTCAGTCTAATATAATCCCATTCTGATCACTTTTTAATAAAACTAACATTACGTGCTACAAAGTCATCAACGTACTCACTCAGAATTAATAAAATTACTCAGAAGTAGTCATAAGTAATAAAATTAAATAGATTCTGTTAAGATGATTCCCAGGTTATTGAACCACTAACCACACTCAGTAAAACAGGTGATGAGGTAAATAGAGCATACAGTAAAGGCACCCACTTGTGGTCAAACCATTAAAGCACGTTAAATAGACATGGGATGCTTTTAAAACTCAGAAAAATAGATGTATTGTTCAGTGATCGTAGTAGTACTAAAACTTTAGATTCATGAGATGCACACTCTAAAAAAAATTTTTTAAAAGACAAAACATTTCATTTTGGTTACTGAGGTTAAGGTCAGTGGAAGTTATTGGAAGGTCCTCACAAAGATAATAAGACAAATGTATATGTGTGTGCAAATTAAGAACATATACGATTTTATATTTAATGATATTGCCATTTCCAGCATGACTTATGTTATATTAATTCTGGATATGAAAATTACAACTGCAGACACATCTTTATTTGATGACTTTTGACAGCACATTTACCAAAATCCACATTCTGTTTAAAGAAAGGACAAACCTATTTTAGTTTTTCTTCATCTGGTTCTATCTCCAAATGCAACATTCACATTTATATTTTAAATCATATTCACTGATTTGTGGTAGCCTAATAGTATGCTGGTAAAGAAGCAATAAATAATTCAAATAAATAAATAATTCTGTAGCCAAGAAGGAGGCACTTTCCCAACGAACCTCCAGCACAGTGTGCAGATCCTTAAAGTGGCTCTAATTCACACAGAGGCAGTGTGACTAGAACAGATGTTGTGCACAGAGCACTACAAGTTAATGTGTATGTACGTGTGTGTAATCAGACCACTCTCTGAATAAATAAGAGCATGTTAACTATGCCTGAGCAGAGCATTAAAGGCAGCATTGGGAGGACTTGAGGGGCTTCAGCTAGTACATGCCGAGGAATGATGATGGACCACATTAGTGAGAGGGATGGGCTTGCGAGAGGTGATTGAGGAGTATAACGCTTGCCTTTTCTCTCTTCTCCTCCTTCTTTCTCCCACAGGTTCAGCCTAATTGCTATGGAGGGTCTGCAACCCATGCTCAGACACACACATACGCTCACACACACACACACACACACACACACACACACATACACACGTGTTCAACTACTCGTTCGGCCTTGCAGAATAAATCTCATCTCTCCCTTGCATGGGGTAGAATTTAAAGAGATGTATTATAATTTTATTCCCTTACACCCCCCTCCCTTAAAAAAAGGACCATGTATGATTCTTGCCCTCAACATCGAACAAGTCTAATTATATGTTCCACAGGGGGTCATGAGAAGCTATCAACCTGCTGAACACAATTCCAACTTCAACAAAGAGCTTCAATCCTTTTATGACTTTTTAAGTTGAAAGAAAGTGTATGCGGCACAAGGCATGCTTGGAGATTACACCTTGGGCACCAAATATTTTAGAGTTGGTGGATTCAGTTTGAGAAAAGACATATATGGAATGAGTGCACTAATGTACAAAGATGTTGCTGAACAAATCAGGGAGAAAACCAGGAAGTCCACAGGTGGACCACTGGAAAATGTTAAGACTGGAACAGCAGGAGGACATGCCTTACTAACATACCGGTCAAGCTCAGGCTCATTTTCACCAAATTTGTCTACTCTTTAATTTAGGCATTTTTATAACTATTTGAATGGTAATGATTATAATTTAAATGTTCCATTTTGATAGTATATTGTAATTGAAAATTAACAGAATTTGGGCCTCTTTAAAGTTTCATTTCATTCACACTTCTGTCTCTGTAAACGATCATACACACGAATACGTGTTTAATAATATACAGTGGTGCTTGGAAGTTTGTGAACTATTTAGAATGTCCTATATTTCTGCATAAATATGACCTAAATCATCATTAGATTTTCACACAAGTCCTAGACAAGAATATTATACTTGCTAATTTATTTATTGAGGAAAATGATCCAATATTTCATATATGTGAGTGGCAAAAGTATGTGAATCTCTAGGATTAGCAGTTTAATTTGAAGGTGAAATTAGAGTCGGGTGTTTTCAACCAACGGGATGACAATCAGGTGTAAGTGAGCGCCCTGTCTTATTTAAAGAAAAGGGATCTATCAAAGTCTGATCTTCTCAGCACATGTTTGTGGAAGTGTATCATGGCACAAAGAAAGGAGATTTCTGAGGACCTCAGAAAAAGAGTTTTTGATGTGCATGAGGCAGGAAAAGGTTACAAAACCATCTCTAAAACCATCTCATGGAGGAAATTCAAGACCATTGTTACCCTTCCCAGTAGTGGTCAACCAACAAAGATCAGTCCAAGAGGAAGACGTGTAATGGTCCACGAGGTCACAAAGGAACCCAGGATAACTTCTAAGCATCTAAAGGCCTCCATCAGGAGAACACTGAACAACAGTGGTGTGCATGGCAAGGTTGCAAGGAGAAAGCCACTGCTCTCCAAAAAGAACATTGCTGCCCCTCTGCAGTTTGCTAAAGATCACATGGACAAGCCAGAAAACTATTGGAAAAATATTTTGTAGATAGAGGAGACCAAAATAGAATTTTCGGTTTAAATGAAG
>JANDJT010000012.1:12356028-12366672 GCA_024331685.1 Stegophilus panzeri
TTTATTATTTTTTTAATTCTGCTCTAAAATACAAATTATCATTTTAGTAATATAGGAAGCTTTCATTTCCCAGATGCAGATGGGCACACCGCAAATAAAATGTCATCAGCATTCTGTCTCTAAATATGTTGCTGAATTGCTGATGGAATGACAGGGATGGTACAATTTAATGATTATTGGGAAATATTGAACTATTTTGACAGTTTTATTACTTAAACTCACTTTAAGTGTACTTTATTAGGAACACATATACATTCATTCAATAATCATCATGTGGCAGCAGTGCAATGCATAAAATCATGCAGATACAGGTTAAGATATTTAATTAATATTCACATCAAACACCAAAACTGGGACAAAAGTGAAATCTTTTTGAATTTGACCATGGCATATTTGTTGGTGCCAGCTAGGCTGGTTTTATCGCTTGGGATTTCTACCCACAACAGCTTCTAGAGATTACACAGATGGTGCGAAAATCAAAAAACATGCCTTTGAATGCCTTACCTTATTGAGAAAGGTCAGAGGAGAATGACCAGACAGAAGGCTATGGTAACACAAATAACCATTCCTAACAACTGTGGTGAGCAGAGAATCATCTCAGAAAGCACAACACATCAAATCTTGAGGTGGATGGGCTACAACAGCAAAAAACCACATCAGGTTCCACTCCTGTCAGTCAAGGACAGGAATCTGAGGTAACAGTGAGCACAAGCTAACCAAAACTAGACAGTTGACCAGGCAATACGTTTACAATCTTCAGTTGTGCAGTTATGGTGAACCTCTGCCACATGACTGGCGGTTTAGTTAAGTCACACAGAATGTGTACAGGTGTTCCTAATAAAAATAGACAGTGTGTGTATATTGTTCATGAAACTGCATCTAGTCCTTCTTGTTACTAATTTGCCAGAATTACCCTTAAAATATACGTCAAATATAAAGGAAGCTATTGAAGAAAAACTATTTCTGACATTTGACCTTGCTGTGATCATGACTCTGTTTGGGTCAGTTCAGCTGCTGGTTACAATGATAATTCCATATAAATCCAACAAACAGTCAACCACTCATTCTGGTGATATCATGTTAATGAGAATCTCAGATGGACAGACAATATGAAAATGAAAATGACAGACAATCTGCCACTTGTCTCGCAGAGACGTGAAAACAAAGCACATGGTGTGTGAACAAAATACAGTACTAACCCGTGGTTGTAGATAGATTTCAATTTCATACATTCTCACACAGTCTAAAGTTTAAATATTATTGAATAAAGCATATTGAATGAAAAAGAATCAACTGACTACAATTTATTGGTCTTTGATAACTGTAAAAAATTGTGATTGTGTACTCAATCTGATGTAAATATTTAAGCCAGACTCTATTTGGATATTTTCAGCATTCTACCATCAACCCATGACCTCTGTGTCTTCTCAGAAGTTCAGGCCTGACTAACATCTTGGGTTTTACACGGAGATCCGTTTCCAGCGACTTCTTCATGTTCCACTTATTACAAATCCTCCAAAATGTGTGTGGTTTAAGGATCTCAGTTTTTTACTTCTTAATGGAGGGGTTTAATTCAGCCTTTCCCAAGTAGGTATCCCAATTATGTTTAATAATTCAGCAACCTTTGTGCAATTAATTTGAGTGACCTAGATAACTGAGGCCACAATTCAGTTTTTATAATGAATTGGCTTCTTTTCCTCTTCTGTGCACCACTTCAGGAAATTAACATATCTTCCATCAAAGTATCCCATTTCTAAGCTCTATCATTCATACTGTGGTAATGTGTAAACATTCTTAAATGTCCTTTCAGTTGCAATGGCCAAATTGTGATCGTAAGCAAATAAAGGAGGACGTCTCTTTTTATTGCTTTGCCTATGAGAAACTGTAAGAATTTCTTTAACCACAGTAGATACCGGATTCAAATATATAACTATATCAGCACAGTACCATGACAGTATAAAACTGCTCTTCCTTTGTTCTGTTTAAAACTCCTAAATTCTCCAATTTTCTAGACATTTCTGAAGTACAGCCGTGCTGCGTGTTTGCAGCGTTTCTTTCAAGGCTGCTCCATTCCATCATCCGCATTGAAACGGCTCATTCATCTGCCATCCGAGCAGATCTTGTCTCTGGCTCTTGCTTTGGGCTCCCCTCGAGCAGATATATAGATCCTGTGCAGAAACACTCCAGTTTGGCATAATGATGCACCAGCAGAGAGTTCAGTGTAACGCGGGAGAGTAATGTCTGTACATCCAGCAGATTACTGATATAGGACTCTGAGTAATACACATTAGCCATCACTTGAGTGACATAAGGTGACCAAAAGTCCGAAAATCAAGCTTAGATGTAGTATCATAGAACTAATGGCATTTTGCCGTAAGATTACACAACGCTTCATTTTAATGTGTGATAAATATTGATTATTCAGTTTTTGAGGAAACTAGCTTGTAAATGTAACTTGTAATTGTAGCTACTCATGATTTAAAATGGCTACTCAACAGCCAAACTACCCTTTTGACAAAGTAGCTAGCTAGCTACACAACAAGCTACTAAGAAAATGTAGCTAACTACATTGAAGCTACTTTTGTCAAACTGAGGAAAATCAACTTTGACATTGTCTATTTATTGTGCAGCTGCTTTATTGCACAAAATAAAGCACGAAATTCTAGAATAATCCAGCTAGCTAGCTAGCCAACGTAATGCAACACTAGCTGTTAGGCTAAATACTTCAAGTCAGCTGTCATGCTCCATCGAAACAGCTAGCTATTTTGATAATTCACTGCTTTATCGCATTAATTCAAAAGAAAATACTCAATACCTAATGGTATCAGTCCTGATCACACTGTTAACATACCCAGCTTCTTAACAAAAACATATAACCACCTTTATGTGTGCCCTTAAATTTGTGGTTAAAGTCTCGGATGTTAACGTAGTTTCATTTGCGGTTTGCATATGGGTTCGAAAAGGGAAAAGTAGCTTGTTACTGGAAAAGCTACATTATTTTGAAATAGCTCAGCTATTGTCATGCTACTTAAACTGTAGTTAAGCTAGTAGCGTCAGTACCTGTACCTAACTAATCACCAACACTGTTGTTACTGGCTGAAAGCAGTAGGCACAATAATGCATAATGCACAAAGATAGACACTAATTGAGTCAATAGCAAGTGTTGATCATTAGAAGATTAATTAACACGGTATATTAGGAGCATACAATTTAAAAGAAAGATCTAATAACACGGTAACGATTAGAACAAGTGAAGCGAATAGTGTGAACATATTCATAGAGATTTCTTTAGCTGATAATTGAGGGGATCTCAGATCTTTAAAAAGCATTTGCAACTCTACAGCAAAATCACAATCTAAAATTAGTCCTAAAAAAGAAAAACAAACAGTATGGTATTCTTACCTCTATCCTACAATTATACACATTGCAGGGCAGTGTCTAATATATCTGTAAATACTTGAATTTTATATTAGACAATAAGTGTCTAATAAGTGTCCTTTTCATGTTCACAGTGAACTAATGAGTTTTAAAAAGTTAAATGTTTTTTGTTTAGTTTTTTTTAAAATAGGTTATGATTATATTTTGTAAAAACATGCTTCAAATGCAGCTTTGCATCATTGGATTGTGTTAATAATTTAGCTATAAAGTTCACAAATGTCAGTATCTGTAATCTCAAACAAATGACTGATTTGATCCACTTTCAGTGCAATGACAGATACACTGGACTATTTCTGTACAAGGAAATTTGTTTTGATAAACTTCCTTCATATCAAACCTATACTGGTGACAACATAAAGCATGCAAAACAATTTACATTCTTATAGTCACATTATTTTTGATGTTCTATTGCTGAGACTAGAATTCGGTAAGACAGCTATTAGTTATATCTTAAAAAAAAGCATTGTCCTTGTGCAATCACTCATTATCAGATTTATAAGCTCTTTATTTATTTATTTATTGCTCCTGTTTTTTAAAGTTTCACATTGGTGTTATAAGTGTTCTCTTACATCCTGTGTCAGAATGTTATTTTTTAATAACTATTGTGCTGCCTTCTTGGTCAGGGCTCATTTATAAAATAGATTTTTTTTTTTCCCTCACCCTTGTTAAAAAAAAATAATTATAATAATAAGATTTTTAAGCCTGTAGATTGATTGAGACCTGGAACCTTACTTTAAATGAAAATCGTAATCTTTATAAGCAGTCGTGCATAATGTATCTCTCTCCGATTACTAATCAGCAGATGTTCTCTCTCATTTACTAAGGTTATTTGAATCTCAGCCTATACCACACCTTCAGAGCCATGCTACACACACGCACACACAAGTTGGGGGGTGTAGTGGTGTGTGCTGTGGTTCCAGGGTCTCAGCAGGTCTTTGGGCCTGTTCATTCTCACCTCATTCACAGCTCATTCACACCTGCCGAAGAGTCTGATTCCCATTAACGCTGGGTCATTGTCTCCCTCTGAGCACTGATGGCCTCAATCTGCATGTAGGACAGCATCACCAGCACTGTAACATCAGCCAAAATGCTCAAAAACAGGCTACTTACAGGCTGTACAGATATACAAATTACAGCAAAATATCTGCATGAGCTTCATTTAAAATCGCCCATTCAGCTAACCCCGTGAAGCCAAAGGCCAAGGTTTACCACAGAGTTATTCTTAAAGTATATTATTCAGTAATTACTAAGAATTAATCAGCAAAAACAATTAAACAAATGAAAGGTATGTAATTTAATATAATTCTGTATAAATATATATATAAACTTTTGTCCAGGCTCAGTGTCGTCTCACTTCTTGCCTTTCTCCTTAAAAACCTTTTTTGACGTGCAATTTTAAGAGAGTTCTAAAGGTCTTGTAATTGACACTGACTGGCTTTTATAAACCTCAAGTCATAAAAAGTAGCTGTTACAAGTACTATATTGTCAATCTTTAAATTTAGCTTCACATTTTCCAAAGAGTTCTTTTTCTTTGAGAGAGAGAGAGAGACAGGGAGAGAGATATTCACTCTATTTTTTATCACTGCATGTCAGAAAGAGAGCCTGCATCTCTCTACACTAGAATGGCCATGTAAAACAGTAATAAATATATCAATGCATATTTTTCCAGGTCTAAAAATGTCCAAGAGTGTCTGCGTTCCCCAGTGGGTTTAACAGTACACATCTGTTGTGAAGAGATTTCACAGTCGCCTTGTTTTGTGCTTGTGAGCCCATGACAACGGAGTGATAATCGCCAAGCGCCATTAATTGAAAGATTAAGTAGAAAAGAGTGCTCCCTGTCTTCCCAGAGTGATCCCCAATGAGAACACCACATCCCAGAATTAGATTTGTCTTCTATTCAATTCAATTCAGTTTGATTTAGATAGCACTTTTAACAATAGACATGGTCACAAAGCAGCTTGATAGAAATCCAGATATGAATTTACTGTAAATCCCTAATGAACAGGCTAGAGGTGACAGCGGCAAGAAAAAACACCCTGAGACAACATGAAAGGAAGGAACATCTTCTAAAGGAAGAAATCTTTAGAAGAACCTCACTCAAAAGGCAGCCCATCCTATGATGGGTGACATGGGATAATGGAATTATACACTAATCAGCCATAACATTAAAACCAGTCTAATATTGTGTAGGTCCTCCTTGTGCCACCAAAACAGCTCTGAACCATCAAGGCATGGACTCCACAAGACCTCTGAAGGTGTGCTGTGGTATCTGACACCAAGACATTAGCAGCAGATCCTTTAAGTCCTGTAAATTGTGAGGTGGAGCCTCCATGGATCGCACTTGTTTGTCCAGCGCATTCCACAGATGCTCGATCAGATCGAGATCTGGGGAATTTGGAGGCCGAGTCAACACCTTGAACTCTTTGTCATGTTCCTCAAACCATTCCTTAACATTTTTTGCATTATCCTGCTGAAAGAGGCCATAGCAATTAGGGAATACTGTTGCCATAAAGGGGTGTACAGTACTTGGTCTGCAACAATCTTTAGGTAGGTGGAACGTGTCAAAGTAACATCCACATGAATGCCAGGACCCAGGGTTTCCCAGCAGAACATCACACTGCCTTCGGCAGCTTGCCGTGTTCTCGTATTGCACCCTGCTACCATCTCTCCACCCAAGTAAGTGACGTACATGCACCCGGCCATCCACATGATGTAAAATAAAATGTGATTCATCAGACCAGGCCACCTTCTTTCATTGCTTCCTGGTCCAGTTCTGATGCTCACGTGCCCATTATAGACGCTTTTGATGATGGACAGGATTCAGCATGAGTACTCTAATCAGTCTGCAGTTATGCAGATAATCAATGTTATTCACTTAACTGGTCAGTGGTTTTATTGTTATGACTGATCCACGTAAATCATTATGCTTCAATATCTGTATGCTAAAATGTCAGACAGTACTAAGTGTTTTATAAAGATCTACAGTCTCATCATAGTGTGAATAAAAGGGATGAACACAGGACATTCTTTATGATTATAGAGCACCTAGGTACAAATGTACAAATATATCCAGGTGAGATTATCCACTGAAGAAGGGTGAGACGTAAGCTGTTTTTGAGAAGTGCAAATCTTTAGGATATACATGTGGGGCTATCCACAGCATCAGAAGCGGAGTAACAAGAGCGGAAACAGAGCATCAGGATGAGTCAAGGCTGTCCAGAGGGGCAAAAGGAGCTGTGCGTGGCCTTCAAAATGGAGGAGGTCTTTATGGCAACAATGTCACTATATGTAAATATATTATAGAAAACAAGATCTATGACTTTTTCTATTATGTAAGAAAGATGAAAAGAGACTCCAAACTTGCCTTGGAATGATCAAAAACATTTAGGCTAAAGGGACAATTTTGTAAAAGTAAAATTTTATTCTGTTAAATCAATTTCTTTAAAACGTGCATGCGTCTATGCGTCTATCTTCATACTTGCATGAAACACGAGCGTGGTGTACACTAGGGGGCAGTGTCACATGTACCAAAGGAATTAAAGAATGGAAGACAACGTGGCCGTAACATTGTTTTGGAAAGTACTGGGGGGATCAATCAATTGTAAACCAAGTCAATTTATACTGAAAAAGTTTCTGAAGTGTTTTCACTCATCTGTCAAGCAGTATCAACAGGTACATGGAATGAAGTACTTCGATTTAACTGCTGCTTAAATTCACAATTCTCACAAACACAGAACAAATGATGCTTTTATGCTTTTAAAATTGAGTTGCTATGGTTTACATCACCTACTTTATGTCTTTACTAGGAGTCCATTAAAAGAAAAAGAAAATAAAGAGGGCGATCCTGCAGGCTGAGTAAACTGTCCATTATAATGACAACTGCTGCTGGTATAAAGCCTCACACTTTATATTTACACATGCCACAAGATCATATTTGTAGTTTTCTGTAAATAAAGCCATTATACAATAATGTGTTCATATCGCCATGTGTGACACACACATGAAGTGATGGAAAAGAAACCTGATAGACCCAGATGCGAGGGTTTTATCAAAAAGGAGATTATTTCTTATGGAAAAAAACAGCGTGGATAGGACAAGTCTGATATTTAAGTGTTTTTGATCAGTTTCAGGTCATGAGCTATTATATATAAGATTTGTAACAGATTACATTAAAAAAAAAAAAAAAAAGGGACTAAGAAAGCACGTTCCCAGCATCCCTAGCCTATGGAAGGCCGAATGTATATGTGGATATATGAATATAATAAGGGAAACTTTATTGTTTAAAAAGGTATTGTTTACACTTGAGATCTATTTGGGTCAATGTTAGTTTGAAACACTTGATATAAATATAACTTGATATGTGGATGAATGGTCAAAATGTCTCATCAGGGATTTGGCCACCATTCTTCCAACCACAAGTATTCAGCATTCACTGGAGTCTAGTTGACATCCAGCACTGTAGATACATATAACACACTTTTAGCTTTTTGGAGGACTACACATCAGTGCATCTCTGTGTGTGCTACAATTGCCCATAAACCCTCTCTCTGCATCACAAAACAAATACACAAATAAGCTTTAACGCAGACATTTAAAACAGCTCTAACTCTGCTTACTGAATGCTGAAGCACCAAAGAAATTACTCATGGACCTTCAAAATAACCTTTGTGATGTATATTATACTGATGCCGTATGTATGTTTCTTAAGGATAATTGAGACACTACTATTTGACAAGGGACAAAAATGCACCTGTCATCATGCAACCACAATCAAAAGTTTTTCAGTTGCAAGAGTAGTGACAGCTCAATTACTTTTACACACTGACTGCTGCTGATGTTAATTATCAAGTGTTTAACACACATTCATGATCATGGTACAAGACAGAGCGATGGAGCGTCTTTGGGTTTCATTCTAGCCAGTGCGTAATTTGTGAATCTGCAGGTCCCGGAACAATAAGAGGGTGGTGATCCGGTAGGTCGGGAGGCATGTGAATGGTCTCGGTCCCCAAACTTACAGACATGTTAAAGTGCTTCTAGAATCTCTCATAGCCAACGATATTCAATGCTGATAGGTAGGCCTATTGATTGTAATTGGTCACACTGGTACAGTGATGTAACACGTTTGTAGCAGTGAGTATTCTCAGTACAAAGGGAAACATTTATGGACTGCACATTCTATCAGCTTATCAAAACTGAACCCTGGGCCTACTGGGCTCTCACCTCAGTTAGCTACAAAGCACTTTGAAAACAAAGCTACATTTCATAGAGTAGGCCTACTTACAATAAACTACCATTAACTGCATAACATTTTTTTAAGCGTCTTACCAAACACAAAATATTCCACACAGCTGTCATGTCAGTGTCCTCCTCCTCTTCCCTGTATTGTGTTTTGCTTTGAGTGTCTGTGCAGTCCTGTGTCCCTTACGTATCCATGAGCACACAAAAGGCTCGGGATGGAACTCTGTAACCAGTGGGCCCACGATGTTCAATAACATCAGGGACGAAACGGTAGGGATGAAAAAGGATGCACGCTGCAAGCTACAAATGAGATTCATTTTGGAGAAACCCCGCTCGCACTCCACTCAAGATTGATATTCACAATCTCGGTATACACAGTAGCCAACAACTGTCTCAGTCCTTCTGGAACTTTTTGTGTATTTGAGTCCCTGTACTCCCTAAACACCCGAATAACTGTATGTGGGCTGTTAACTCCATTTTATTCCTGGCAGTCAGTCTCACTTTCAAAGCCATGCGCAGGTTGACAACGTTTAGCCTCCTTGAAAGCGGTTCTAAAAACCTTCCACAATCAGGCTAGCATTATGAACAGTTGCTAAACTGCTCCATCAGAAACCTGTTGCCTTTTTTTGCTTTGTTTTCTTATTGTCGTTGCTGTTATTGAATTAAAATGCTGTTAATGATAACTGCTTTCTTTTCGCCATGACACACTCTACAACTTATGCCATGTGACTGTAGGCTTTGCTTCGTGACACAAATTCAGGTGAACTTTGAATTTGAACTGATTACATTATGTGAAAGAGGCTATTGATTGGCTATTAGCAATATTGGAGCACTGGAAATAAGAGATTAGCATTTTTATTGAAGGTTTTTCATTGTTCTGTTTTACTTTTGTTGAATTAAAAACTAAAGCTATTTGTTTTGATAATATTACTGCATGAGACTTTAAACATCCAGCTGCAGAAGTGCCGGATCCACATAAAAAGGTTCTGGAGAGGTGACAGATCCAGCAAGATCCAGCTCAAATTAAGCTCTTATTCTAGCACGGAATCTTCTCCATATACAGCAATCATACATTTTGCATTTGAGGGATGTTTTTATTTATTTATTAATGAACAACATGTCTCACTTTTTAACCATTTGTAGTTAATTTTAATGTTAGGGAACTCGAGTCTACAGGAGAAAGAACTTTGCGCTTTCTATTTTCTCTGTAACATGAGAAGCTGTATTTTTTTGCCTCATTAACTTCAAGAGAGAAAGAGAGAGAGAGACAGAGAGAGAAAATGAGAGTCTAGTGAGGGAAAGACTCTATATAGCTGCTATAATGTAAGTGATAACAGAAACTAACTCCCTTGTTGGAAAACTTACTGACTTTTACAAAGCATAGACACTGAACAGAAAACGTCATCATATCAATGGCTATATGCTTTTCTTTGCTATATAACATGTTGTTGTTCTTTTTTTATATATATATATATTTTAAATATTATGTGGTACATCCACCATAAAAATCCCTGTAAAAGAGCTGTTATAGGAACGAAAATGTATTCCAATGAGCACATTAATATAACATGATATTACACTTGTATATAACATGATATTACACTTGTAATATACATATTACAAGTCTAACATAAATATCTGTGCTGTTATAGAAAATTAATCAACACTTTCTGATTGAGAATTCAACATGTGTATAATTATTGCAATAAACACACATTCTCTTTTGAAAGAACAATTATTTGACGTCTTACGTCACAAATATGCGGCATACAATTCAATCACCCCCATGTAAAACACCTCCGTGTGTCCTTTGTACTCACAGTGTGTAAAGTGCTGCTTGAATATATGATAGAATATAGAGTAGCTATCATTTAACATCAGCTGGTTAACATCAATGAATTGATCAGCCTCTCATTTGTGACAAGCCATTTGTAGGCCTTGAGTTATTGCAACGATTAGTTATATATA
>JANDJT010000012.1:12369009-12389975 GCA_024331685.1 Stegophilus panzeri
CATGTAGTGACAATATATTTCTTATCTTAGAAATATTTCTGAGATGAAAGAAGGCTATCCTAGTAATATTATCTACAGGAGCATCAAATGATAGATTGGAGTCAATAATCACACCAAGGTCGTTAGCATTTGTTCAATTTAATAGCTATTGTTCATAAAATGCAGAATGGATATCTGCTGCTCCACAAGTCTTTTAGGGTTTGTGAGTTTGCCATAGAAACGTCACAAAGGGTTATTCTACCATTAATATTGTAGTGCCACAAGAGCATGCAACATCATTTTATTGAAAATAATCAAATGAAATAAAAATAAGACAGATAAATCTTGGCTCGAGTGACTAATTCTTCAGTCGACTCAGAATTAAAACCATCTAAGTCCACAACAGGAAAAATAGAGATAATATATTAGCAAAAAATCAATGGCAATAAGTACTATGAGAGTGTGGTTATGTATATTTTGGGGAAAATTGGTGGTAATGAGTCAAGAGATAGAACTGGTTTCACATATATTAACACACCAATCATTAGGGCAATTGGGATTAGGCTAATCCCGGTAATGACACGCCGTTGCCACTGGGAATAACATAGGGGGCCCCAGATGTCAGGCTGCGACGCGACACGTCTCAGCTCTCTCTTTCCCCTCTTTCTTCCTCCTTTTCACTACTCTTCTCCTTCCATCTCTCTGCCACACAGTGAGAATCCTCATGCATGGCACAGCCACTTCAAATGCAAACGAGGGGGACGCAATCACAGCAAGACTACTAATGAGAATCACATGAGACAGAGTGAGAAAGGGAGGGAGATAGATGAATAAATAAAAAAAAGGAGAGATCTGAACTGTAGATAAGAAACATCAGCAGGAACCCTGATGTCCCCAATTAGGAGGGATGTCACCCCCTGTCTGCCGTGCTGTAAGAAAACCCCAGCTCTGTATTCGCCATCACACAGCTCCAACACTGTTAACATTTTAATGTACTGGGCGTGTGCAGGAACACTAATTACCTCGCCGTTTGGCTCACTTGTGAATCCTCCAAATGGAAATATGATCTCCGGCTTAGGACCGTTACATTAAATTATAATAAGGCATATTTACCAAGCTAGCCGGTAGTCGTGCTTACAATTCAGTCAATTCACTCGTCTTATTGACCGCCTGGATCCAGAACCGTAAAAGGAAATGATTGAGTGAATTTTAACGAGGACATGATCTGGGACTGTTTCTTTTTCTTTTGTCCCGCTCATCTTTTCTCTTTCAGCCAAGCCGTCGAAAACCCACTGTTTGAAAGAGGCCATGGCACATTTAGATTTCATTACAGGTGCTTTCAGTCTATGCAAATCCTCCTAGTGCAGTCTTAACAGGCGAATCCAATCATTTAAAGCAATCTCTCCAAACCGTTTCAGCCAGCATTAAAATTTATGGTCACTTGGAGTTTTATTTTTCAACTTTATTATAAAAGCTTGGGTCTCTCTGTCTCGGATAAAATCCTATCATTTTTTAGACATTTTCTGTCTCTCTCAATCTCCCTCTTGTTCTATGTAACTTATATCTCTGAATAAAACATCGTCGTATGAGGTGCCTCGGCTGTGGCACACAGGAAATGAACATTCGCCAACTCCAAATTGACAACTTTCATCTCACAGATCCCTCGACCGGTACGTGGTTCTGAATACTCAGTGAACCCAAAAAGGAAAAGGCTAAACCAATTTGTTGTGTCTCTGTGTGCGAACAGGGTTGAGACACATTACCTTTTGGTAGCAATAACAGAAGAGGCTGTCTTAGATAAAGAGGAGAGATTTGATTTTTTTTCCCCCCGCCATGATTCGAGGCCAGCGCCATGTGAGAGTGTGGAGAGGAGTGAACGTGCTGGTTGTATTACTGCGTTCGGCCATGTATTATTAATGTTAACGTGATCAAGGCAGGTGGGAGAACCCCGGAGAGATAGTCCTGCTTAATGAACACTGCTCTCTCTCGCTCGCTCTCTCAGTGGACAAGGCCTTGGCAGCTGTTACTGTTTCGGATCGAGGTGTTAGCCATGGCGCCCGAGCGATCCCTGCTAGTCTCGTATTTAATTTACAAATAATCTACAGCCACTCGTAATTGACACTGTTCTACCAGCAGAGCTGGGTGTCACACACTCCTGCTTTTTAAATTAAGAGTTAAAGGTGGCCCCCAGATAACTGTCAAGGTTTAAAATACCCACAAGACTCTATTCTATAAATAAACACCACAGTGTCATATGTCATTAGGGTAGTTTTGTGTTTATGTAAACAGAATTCCAGACACTCATTTGAAAATGACACACAAGTTATGTACATTTTTGAAAGAGAATGTATGCGATATAATCATGTTAATGTAGAAAATACTGAAATTTTCAGTAGATAATTCAGTACTAATTCAAAACTAATTTAGTTGGTAAGCAGGTCCTGCAGCACTGATTAGATGCTTAGGCACTTGCTTAGACAATCAGAACATTTCCTCTAACAAACATAATGACTACCATGGTATTGTGTATGGCAGGCAACGTCTCACTAATGGTGAGAGTAAGAGGTGTAAAACATTTGTTGTGATAAGAAAATAGTGTAAATGATCGTTTTGGCTGAACAATTTCTTTAAGTAGTAGAAGATTTAAAAAAAAAAAACTATTGAGCTTCTCAATAACCAATACATGGATAATGCACTATTTATAAAAAGTGGGGGGGAAGTAGCTGTGAAAAAGTGCAGCGCAGCATCCTTTGTCAAGCCCATGGCCAAATGTTTAATAAGAGCCTCCTCACACTACCTGCAGCAACTTACAGCAGCTTACATCATTGTTTCAGTCGGGTTAGAAACGCGCACAAAGCACAGAATAAAAGGGAAAGGAGTGTGTGTCCGGTGCGACTTCGACACAGACTGTATTCAGGCTAATAATGGCTATGAGCATTTGAAACTGAGTTACCACGATGGACTCTGTCTGTGTTTTTCCCTTCCCTTGTGAGTCGAAGGTGCACCAAGGTGTGTTTTCAGATCACATACTGCCCTCTAGTGCACAGAAAAGTAATTGCATAAATATGTGCTTCTCGCTGCCCTCAGGAAAATACAGCAGAGATGGCAAGCTATCAGGGCTCAAAGAAAATACTGAGCAATATGTACAACAATAAAATTCCATTCAAAGGGCCTAGACATTACTGTTACAGTTGCTTACAGTATTATTGGTGGTGCTAAGGCACTGTACATATTTGTGTTGATACAATTTGTTAATATTCATCATAGGAAATGTAATTAATTGATTTAATTTATTAGCATTCTGTGGCTGTAATCCAACACTAACCATTCAACACCTGACACATTAAACTATTCCTCAACTGAACATGGAGAAGAAGAAAAAAACAGCTGATCTAAAATGTACCTTCTTTACACATCAGACACAACCGTTCACCGTTGAAATCCTGTCTTTCATTCCTAACTTTAGTAAAATCCCTCTGTTGCTTTGCTGCAGTGGATATATGAAGGTTCAGCCTCCATTTTTCAGCAGCCCATCGTTAGCCTGTGTGTGAGGCTACTCATGCATGAGGTGGAAAGGTGAATGGGGTTGCTAGCTCAGTGGACGGCTCCAGAATGTTTACCCGCAAGATCTCCATACTGATAAGGAAGAGGCCACTGCATGTAATGTATAAATAAAGAGAGCGAGAGAGAGAGAAAGACAGAGAGAAAGATAGAGTTTGAGTCAAACACATACAGTCAGTTCTCTAATATACTTGCATGTAACTGATATTCATTTTCCTCAGAGAGGTTTAATTGGAGTTAGACTAATACTCACTCCAGATGTGAATTTACAAAAAAGTTGGGCTGTCTGAAATGGTGTCCTACTCCCTATTTTCTACAAAAGGCAAAGTGTGTTTGGGGTATTTCTTTACACAGGTTTGTTGTTTGGACACTAATGTGTTGCAGTACATGATATTTAAAAATGGTCCTAGGTATTTCCCACTATGTACTGTACAGGTACAAATAATGTATATACTGTAAAACACTGGTCCTTAAGTGCAGTTTAATACAATTTATTCCTGAATTAAGAATATGATATATTTAGACAAAGTTACAGTGCCTTTTCTTTTCTTTTTCTTTTTTTTCTTTTTTTTGGGGTGGGGGGTGTCTTTAGGACATCAAATGCACATTAGGCTCAAATTTTATGGATCTTTTGACCAAGAGCAATAAATAGTACAGCATTCATCCCTTTACATTAGCTGAGAATGATTTCTTAATACTCCAGTCACCAGTTTCTATCAAATGTACTGTAAATACAGGTCTAAAAACCAATCATATCAAAAGAATCACTCGAGAATCACAAATGTCAGAGAAAGTGAATTTATTTTCAAATTGTACATTGCTTAAAAACCAAATCAATGCTTTGTTTGAAAGTCGAATACCATTTTTTTTTTTAAAGTCAAGTTCCAATCAGCAAGAGACAGAAATCAAGCAAATGCCTTATTCACACAGAGTGAGGATGGTTTTTTTATTGGCTCCTTTCACCTCCTGCCAACAAACAAAATGTCAGATGATCCCCATCATTATCTCACAATAAAAAGAAATATGAAATGTCACAGGGAGGTTATAAAATAATGATGGCGGGTTTGAGCAGAATCGAAACTCCAGCCTCTACTGTGCTACACAGTATCTACCCTGCTATTGACACAATTTGTGTTTATCATATTTACTTGCTTTTGCTCATATGTTGTACCAACATGCTGTGGAAGCAATGCAAAAGCATGGTTTGTGAATAAAACAGGTCTGCCTGCTTCAGCGTGCTTCAGGGCCTCCTCTATTGCTTATGTATTGCGAGAGGGCAATATCACACCTGCTTGGTGTGTTGGCTTGAGCAGACACAGCCGATAGTGGCAATAAAATAGCAGTGGAATGCAAGAACCAAAAATTACCTAACATGCAACAGTGATCCAACAGACTCGATGCAATCTTGATGTGATACCCAAAAACTTATCTTTCTCAAGGCACAAAATTTGTTTGTGTGTGTGTGTGTGCGCCCTACTGTGTGAATGAAAGCCTTGCGTTAATCACTTCTGTGATGCTTTATCTTGATCTTACAGGTGTAAAAGACCTGCAACCTTAATCTGTATTATTATAGACATTGTTATTGTTTCTCCCAAATGAATCAAAGTACACCCAGAAGAGAAGGTATGCAGAAGAGAAGGTATGCAGAAATATGCAGATTCATTGTTATTCAAAAGCCTTTGTATATTTTGTAGGACAAAAAAAAAAGAAAAAAAGTGTGCAAGTTGCATTACATCCTAACCAAGTTTATTATTCAGCTATTTATCTTAACACATATTATTCAGTAAATAACTAAAGAGTCTAATGCAGTTACAATCTAGGAAAGTCTGGAACCACTGAATGGAAGTTTAAGGGGTTAACTTTTTCGACTCAAACTGTTCGTCCTAAAACTGAGCAGTCACTGCAGTCATTTATAAAAATTTAGACCAGTTTTATTCAAATTCTTTTACTAAATATTTGCACTACTCACGTTCATACAGATCAGTAATTATGTCTGCACCAATAGTTACTCAGATACAACAGTACATACAGTCGTGTGAAAAAAATAAGTACACCCCATGGAAATTGGTGGCTTTTTTGACATATTTCGACAAGCAAACATTTGGTCAAGCAACAGTGCCTATTAATGAAGTTGATATACATGAACAAAACCACAAGGAAAATTGGCTTTCAATCATTTATTCAACAGAAATATCAATAAACATGATATTCATCTGTGGAAAAAGTAAGTACACCCTTGGCCTCAGAAGCTAGTATTTCCCCTTAAGCAGAAATAACTTCTTGCAGGCGTTTTGTGTAAATGTCTGCCTGGCTTGCTGGAATTTGTGACCACTCTTTCATGCAATATTCTTTCAGTTGCAAGATGTTTGAGGGTTTTCTTGCATGTACTGCCCATTTCACATCCCCCCAAAACATTTCAGTGGGATTCAACTCAGGGCTTTGACTAGGCCATTCCATAACCCTCCATTTCTTCTTTTTGAGCCATTCCTTGGTGAATTTGCTAGTGTGCTTAGGATCATTATCCTGCTGAAATGTTCACTTTTGGTTCAACTTCAACTTTCAGACAGATGACCTCACATTTTCTTCATGCACTCTTTGATATGATGCAAAATTCATAGTTGAATCAATGAATGCAAGCTGTCCAGTCCTTGAGGCAGTGAAGCAACCCCAAACCATAACATTTCCACCACTGTGCTTCACAGTTGGTATGAGGTGCTTCTCCTGAAAAGCTATCTTTGGTCTGCGCCAAACAAGTCTGCTGTTAATGTGACCAAACAGCACTGTCTTTGATTCGTCTGTCCAGAACACATTATTCCAAAAGGCCTGGTCTTTGCCTATATGTTCATTGGCAAACTGTAGTCTTGCAAAGGCTTTTTCCTGGCACGCCTCCCATGTAGGTCTAATTTCTACAGTCTCTTTCTGATTGTAGAAGCATGCACTTTAACACCAACAGTTGCAAGACTTACTAGTAGGTCCTGTTATTAGGTTTTGGGGTTCTTGGGGACTTCTGTTTGTATCAGACAGTCTAATCTTGGGCTGAATTTGCTGGGATGGTTAGTCCTGGACAAACTGGCAGTCGTTTGAAATCTGCACCACTTGATTATTTTCGTTACATTGGAATGGTGTATTTCAAATAATTTGGAGATCTTTTTAAATTCCTTGACAGACTCATAGGCATCCACATCCTTTTTTCTGAAGGCCTTACTGAACTCTTAAGATCTTGGCATGATGACACCACACACCTCAATAACACCTCAATGGGGGCAGTGGTGGCTCAGTGGTTAAAGGCTCTGGGTTACTGATCAGAAGGTCAGGAGTTCAAGCCCCAGCACTGCCAAGCTACCACCGTTGGGCCTTTGAGCAAGGCCCTTAACCCTCAACTGCTCAGTTGTATAAATGTAAGTTGCTCTGGATAAGGGCATCTGCCAAGTGCCATAAATGAACAAAGGGAACACCAGACACTAGATATGAGAGGGGTCTAAATAAGACCAGTTCCACCTGCACTCCCTAAGCAGGTTCTAGGTTTTTATGCTGCTGTAACACCTTCCCTTCTGTGGTTAATAAAGCATCATCTTATTTTATTATACAAGTGTGTACTATTTTATAGTCATTGATTTACAGTATATTTCAGCTTTTACCTCTGACTGGCATGTCTACCTGGTGATATTAACCACGCTATATCAGTGTAATTTATGAATAATCTGAATGCACATTTATAAGCACTGATTTTGTTTAGGGTTGTGTGTGTGTTTGTGTGTTTTTTCAGTTACATGAGCCGTGTCCATCTGTTATTTATATTTTTATTTAAATTTGATACCAGTTTCGTATTTGAATGTTCAGGAGTGCATTCTATGAGTTACACGAACTAAAATTGAACTAAATTTTAAAATAAATTATGTAGTTCATAGAGTGATCACAGATTCAGAGTCTATCGCAAGGAATTGCAGGGCACCATGCACACACACACACTCACTCACACCTAGGGAAATTTAGCATAATCTACTACTCATGTTTCTAGAAGGTGGATGAAACCAAAGAATGTAGAGGAAACCCACACAAACATGAGGACAACACAAGAAACTCAGCACAGAATGAATTCCAAGCATATTATTATTATTATTATTATTATTATTTTTAATTAAGGTTAAATGTGTATGGCTGGGCACAACATACACTCACCGTCCACTTTATTAGGAACACCTGTATATTCATACAGTATCTAAACAGCCAGTTGCACCAGCATAATGCAAAAACATGACAAGCACTTCACTTAATGTTCACATCAAACATTAGAATGAAGAAAAAGTGTGATCTCTATGACTTTGATCATGGCATGGTTGTTGGTATCAGATGGGCTGGTTTGAGTATTTCATAAACCACTGATCTTCACACACACACAACAGTTTCTGGAGTTTACACAGAATGGTGTGAAAAACAAAAAACATTAAGTGAGTGACAGTTCTGTGGGTGAAAATGCCTTGTTGATTAGAGAGGTCAGAGGAAAATGGCCAGACTGGTTCCAGTTACAAGGAAGAATATAATAACTCAAATAATTACTCTTTACAACCTCTTTTGTAGCTCATCCACCTCAAGGTTTGATGCTTTGTACGTTCTGGCATGCTTTTCTGCTCACCATCGTTGTAGTGCTTATTTGAATTACTACAGATGTCTTGTCAGCTCAAACCAGTCTGGTCATTCTCCTATGGTCTCTCTCAACAAGGTGTTTCATCTCTCCTCAGAGGATGTTTTTTGTTTTTCACACTATTCTGTGTAAACTCTAGAAACTGTTGTGTGTTAAAATCCCAGTCAAACCAGCCCATCTGGCACCAAAGCCATGCCATGGTTAAAGTCACAGAGATCACATTTGTTCCCCATTCTGATGTTTGAAGTGAACGTTAACTGAAGCTCTTGAACTGTGCATGCATTGTGCATGATTGGCTGATTAGATAACTGCATTAATGAGCAGGTTCCTATAAAGGTGAGCGGTGAGTGTATTTTCTAAAGGATTTCAGAAAGCAGTGTCCTCAGACCTCAGGCCCATTCCATTTATGGCCTGACTTTAGTGTCGATCAACTTTCCATTTATACAGGACATGCATACTTCCCTTCCAAGCTGTTCATTTTGAGACAAAAGTAGGTAAAGAGGTCTGAATCCCTGCAGAACACAAAGTAAGTTGTTTAGCTCGCTGTGACTTTTGTATCCAAACAGCTATCAGCCCCTCCTTGTTCTGGGGCCGTCTCTGACAAAACAGCTAAATCACACTTCTCACAAAATCCCTCTTCATCTTGGCACTTCCTTCCATAATCAATATCAAGGGCAACACGTAGGCGAGGACGAGGAGGGAGGATGAAGGGAAAGCAAACAAAAGCATGTTCTGCGAGGGGAAAGAATTAACGGCGCTCCTGTCCTCACCTGTCGTTATCTGCTGCAGCACTTAATGAAAGCACCTCTATCCCCGGTCACATCACATTTGTTTTGGAAGAGTCCCTTTGAACAGCTGGGATATGTTGAGCCCTCTTTGATCATGAAATCTTTCTGAATTCAAAAATAAGAAATGAGCATGTCTCTCTCTCTCTCTCTCTCTCTCACACACACACACACACACACACACACACACACATCTTCATTTCTGTGAATAATTTGTTTGTTTTCCATACAAGGCTCTTTGCTAGAATTTGGTGGATAAAATGTAGAGAGAAAACTTTACATAAAGAAAGAAAGATAAAAGGAAAATAAAGGAATAACAACTAAAATAAGGGAAGAAAAAAAGCTCATGAGGTTTGCCCAAGCAGCAGTGTGGGTTGTATAAAATTTTCTTCATTAATGCTTATAAATACAACAAAGAAAAAAAAAATAAAAGCCAAACTAGCCACAAGACATTGGATTTCAGCAGGAGGCTTCTTCTAATGATGACCCTTGGCATGCCATGGCGCCTGGGACATCCCCTGGTGCAAGGGAGGCTGACGAAAATGAGCCCGTTCCTATTTCAAACGGAATATCAGCCGGATTGTGATCACAGAACCAGCACTGCTTTCTTAGAGCCCGTTGAGAGGACAGGGAGTCACCTAAGTAAAAAAACACTGCAAACTGACCCCTCGCTGGGCAAAAAAAATCTCTCCAAATTTAATATTCGCCCTCTGCTGGCTGCTGTTACTGCAGCGCGTGACAACACAAGCGAGGGACGAGAGGGACGTGCAATGTTCTCCGGCTGTTATTCCATCTTTAAAGATTTAAACCGTTGGGCTATGATCGTACCCTTTGATGTCTTCTAAGCAGAGATTCTCGTGTACAGGAGAGAGAGTGCAAAGAGATGGGTAGAAATGAGTGGGTGAGTGAGTGATTGAGAGTGAAAAAGAGAAAAGGAGGAGAGATGGATGAAAGATGGATGGGGTGAGCTGTGGAGCAGTTTCACGAGAAAGTAATCAAATTGCTCGGAGTCACAGTGAAGGAGAGCGGGAGAGAGGGAGAAGAGAGGAGGACGGCATGTGAGAAGAGTATCAGTGCACTCGTCCCAACAAAGGGAAGATGAAAGAGGGGAGGTTGAGGCAGAGGCCACGGCTCGCTGTGAGCCTGAGATTACTCATTCCGAGACCACAGGTTTTAACACTTCTCTTACCATTCTGCAGTAAAACTTGTTTTTTTTTTTTTTTATTTATTCTTGCAATCTCTCTTTCATTCTTTCTCTCTTTAACTTCAACACTCTTAGAAGAACAACAGATTTGTGGCTGAGGTCCATATAAAAGGTCATTATTTTGAAGAGTTTCTCATAAAAAAAAAATTAAAAATTGGTTTTCTGCTATCAGTCTTTGCTGCCTAGCTCAAGTCAGGTGTTTGAAGAACATCTACAAATCATGGGTAAATATTATCTGAAGATTTCTATGTATTAACACCTAGGTTTTTTTCCCCCCTTTACATATTAACACATCTGAGTGACTCAGCATAGAGGAAGGAAAACCACTTGCAAACGGCTTACTTTCCTAGCATTTTTTTGCAGCTTTCATCGTTTCTTTCAATCTCTGTCTTTATATAAATATATCTAACTTGGACTCTTTGAATAAAAACACCACTTGTAACTATGGCGAAGGCCCTGAGTTTGCTGTATTCGATTCAATTCATTCATATAGTGCTTTTAACATTTTATGGACATTGTCACAAAGCATCTTTACAGAAATATATAAATTCAGGATATACATTTTAAATTTATAAATTCTTTCATGAATTGTATTAATCAGGGGAGACGAACATCTGAGACAGTATTTCATATGTGACAAGCAAGAGTTACTGCATCATAAAATGTGAGAGCAAATCATGATCAAATATGCAAATGCATCCTTTTGCATTTTCCGGGTGTTTATGTATCTTTTGTTCTTGTTGGTAAACTGCCACATCAAGCAAGATGTTATTTGTTACAGAAAATAAATGTTTTAAACAAAAGTCTTGGATGGCTTTAAGCTTGGTTAGTGTAAATTATAGATAAAGTGTCAGTTTATTTCTGTTCCCACAAGGATTAGGATTTACATGCATTCCTTAGGGTGAGGCGTTTATCCAAAGCAGCTTTCAATTGAGGCAGAATCCAAATTGTACAACTGTACAGTTGAGGGTTTAGGGCCTAGCACAGAATTTTAACCGCTAAACATTAAATCCAGTCTCAACAAGGGCAACTTTCTAATAGGTCTGTTCTCTGCCAAGTCAAGACAGAAGGAAGTATTCATATATTTTGCTATGTTAGTCCTGTTTCCAGGTCAACCATAAGCCCTCCGCTTATCTACAGTTCATAGTATACTGATATCTAAGGCTGTGCCTTGATAATCTTAACATTAGGCATTTTAAAGAACCTTGGCGTGTCTATGGGCTCAAGAGACAGCAGCAAAGACATTCATTTCAATAATTACACCAGCACAGAGTGGACACATTCTTCTTCAACCCAGTTTTTTTTTTTTTTTTGGTCAAATGTTTGCTTTATGGGCCTTGACAAACAATATTTAATCTTCCCAGCATTACAGAGGACAAGCATCTATTAAACTGGCTAATGAGCTTTTTTCTGAACCATTTTCCTGGAGGCTTTGTGCATGTTCATCAAGAGTATAAGCACAAGAGAGATTCATGTGCCATCTGTGGCATTAGTGGACTTCTGACATTCTGACAGGACTATATAGGGATGAATTGCCTTCAAGTGAAACCCTGATTCTCTCTTTTTGGTCCTATTGCATGGGGAGGGCTTTTTGCTGTCTGACCCTTTAATTAAAAGCATATCAAAATGGAGTCAAGAATATATTCACAGCATTTAAATATTAAAGATAAATATATGCATATACTGATTTGCCGCTGGACTGAAATATGGCAGTATTTTCATAATTACTTCAACCTTAAAAGCCAATCATTAAGATAAAACATTTCTTGCAACCATGGCGTTCTTTTTCCAGAATCTAAATGTGAAATCACACAATGGACTGCTTGCACTCTTGAGGCTCAATGCTTGTTTTTACTCTCTCTTTCACTTGTCTGTGTGTAGATTGTTTACATTGTCTTAAAGTGGTGTAAATTGAATGTGTGTGTCTGTTCCCGTCAGTGGCTACAAGTGTAAAGTGGTGTGTACAGAGGCATACGCACATCCCCGTGGACTCCGGCTACTTTAAAGCTCTATATAAAGTGTTGCTCTCTGGAGAAAGGAGCAACAATCAATAAAGTAAGACAAAGCCTACCAGTCATGGAAACACTTAATTTCATTTCTACTAAGAGCTACTGCAGGTACAAAAAGAACAAAGGCCAGCGTTTTCATCACTGTCACTCCTGCAAATTTCAAAGATAACTTTCAAAATAAATAAATGAGCAAATGAATTGGTCATTTTGCATTTATTCCTACATCTTGGGGAAGATGAACAATGGTGTGCAAGTATAATACATAAACAAACCTTACATTACAGTGAATACATAAAAAAAAAGCTAATCAGAAAATGCAACAAAAAACCAAAAATGTTTTGGTTTATTAAGGTGCTTTGCATTTACATGGCACCATAGAAAAGAAATAAAATGTATGTATGTATGTAAAAGAGCATGGCTTAATGGCACAATGGTATAAAATTTCACCATATCATAACATTTTACTTCTACAGCATAAGCAGACACCCTTATCCAGAGCCAATAACAAGTGTTTCATAGTCTATAATCAGGAAATATCAAGTTTGAATCCCAACTATCATTCCAACAGAAGGCTGGTTCTCCTCTTTCTACAGCTCACTGTGATGCTATCTGTGGTTACCTTGGAGCCTCTCGGAATAAAATACTGAAAGAAGGAAATAAGTAATGTTCATAATTTAAGAGCAACCCATCCATCCATCCATCTATTTTCTATACCACTTATCCTACACAGGGGCCTATCCCAGGGAACTCTGGACACAAGGTGTGGGACACCCATTCACACATTACAAACAATTTGGAAATGCCAATCAGCCTACAATGTATGTCTTTGGACTGGGGAAGGAAACCAGAGTACCTGGAGCAAACCCCCGAAAGATGGGGAGAACATGCAGACTTCACACACACAGGACAAAGGCAGGATTCGAACCTGGGGGTGCAAGGCAAACATGCTAACCACTAATCCACCATACCCCCATAGGAGCAACAACCAGAATACATTTTTCTGATGGCCAGTTAGACCCATTTACTTCAGTATAGTTATTTTGATAAGGAGTACAATATTTGCGAGAATCAGGGGAAAAAGTGTATAGTGCCAGTAGAAGAAGGAGGCTGTGTAATCTGTAACCTTTAGCATCACATTGTCAGCATGACCTGTGTTGTATCAGAACCCAATTCATTTGCATCAAGGTCATCTGCTGTACCTGAAATGACAAAAGCATTTTTAGAAGGATCCATAAAGTGTGACACTCTAGTCTGGTCAAAGGCCACAATCAAAGGAGGCACTGAAAAGGCCATGGACGACAGTGGTGGTCCGGCTGCTGAGCTTTGACACGTCCGCTGTGCTGAAGAAGTGGAAAAGTGCAGCACGGAGCTGAGTTAAGGATCAAATGACAGCACAGATGTGAAATCAAAGGGAATGTGGTGTGCTTAAGCACCTTTACCCATTTAGAGATAGGTGAGGAGGAAACGGTGTCTTTCATTGTGGATCTAATGGAGAGAGTGAGGGGAGGTCAGGAAACAATCATCACCTCAACACCTTCTATCTCAGCATGAGGTACTTTCTGACAGAAGCTAGATACCAGCTCACTGAACTGTCCTGGTAATGTGGACAGACAGAACGATAAAGTCGTGGCCCCTCGAGCACCACTGACAATGGAAAAAGACTCAAGAAAATTGTTTTCACTAAAAGAAAGAAAAAAAAAAAAAAAACAGGTCGGTGCTATTCACAAAACTGAGACAACTGTGGTAAATAAAAACAAACTCCCAACTTTGCAACACCGCTATAATCTGTGCTCTGACGGAGAGAGAGAAAAGGTTGATACTTAAAGAGCTATTAAAGAAGTTTAACGAATTTGTAGCAAATTCCTTATAGCTTTTTGAATTCCACTTAATTCACTTAGATTTAAACAATCAAATGATTCATAAAACAGTAGGCGGGAAATATACAGATGACCTACTGCTAAGACAGTGCATCGGCTCTTTTTAAGCTGTAGGGTACATGACAATACTAACATGGTGGACGTAGTACATCCGTATTGTATTCAAGCTAGACACTTATACTGATCAGTACGTACTGTATCAATGGCCGAGCAGTAGTCACTGAATCGAATGCAGTATGTATTTGTCACAGTGTGCGATTTCAAATGCATCCCATGTCCTACTCCCTCTTCACAGTAAAAATTCTGAAGGATCCCAATCATCCCAAATTCACTGTAGTTTTTTTAAAGTCGTTTATTGTCTCACAACCTCCGGCACTCAACAAAAACTAAAAAAAAAAAAACAGCAATGAACAAATGGACTCATCAGCAAAAACTTTATTGTATACTGTATATACATGACCTGCTTGTAGTAAATGTCCCTTGAAGTAAAAGTCTCAACAAGTTTAGCCTAAACTCATCACTTTACTTTTCATATGGCTAGTTATGAAATGCGTATTTAAATTTATATTATTGCATCATAGAATTTTACCCTTACCTATTTGACCAAACACATGCGAGTCTTTATGAACTACAAGAGAGTTGAAGGCCAAAGATAAGAGACGATTCCACTGGTGCAAAGCTCAAAAGAGGGAACAAAACATGAACTCAAGAGCTAATAGTTCCGAGTGTGCTAGGGGTATTTGAACTGTGCTCTTTGTGTCAGGCTTTCTACAAAGATAACTTGGCATTGGCAGGGAGATATGTCTGACAACAGTTGGGGTTCCCATGCTGTCAGTTCATCAGAGGTGACTCAAAACAATGGGAGTGTTTGAGGAGCTAATAATGAGGAAGGGGGCAAACTCATTGTGAAGCACACCCATGTGGATGTTAAGGGATATAGTGTTCTCTCACACTTTACTAGTACCCAGAGGATTGCTAGGAGGGGCTGTACAGGGGACAAGAGGGATTAATCATTTGACCACTTCCTCATTGTGAAATTTCCAAGAACTGATCAGTAGTAAAAAAAAAAACACCACCACTGTACAGAATACCATATTAGATAAACTGGAATTGTACACTTTCTGTTCATGATACCAGGTGTTACATGAGGGCTCACCTGAAATGAGGTTTGGGTCTGCAGACAAGCTGTGCTCGGAAATGTCCTCTTTCTCCACAGTACAGCCATAACTGCTTTCTTAAACAGCATTGTTTCTCCTCATCTGATAGCTTGGCATACATTTACCAGGGGATCCATAACACATCTTGGGAACTGCAACTGTGGGTTTAAAACTAATCACTACCAGGTTTGTGAGGTAAATTACAGATAGGTGATATGTACTGTGTTTATTGACAAAATATCAGTTGAACAAGCTGATAAATGTTATCCAGAAATTGTATCCAGAAAGCAGACATGGGACAAAATACACAACTCCACAAACTAAGTACAGGGATAATCAAAAGGTCGTAAGCGAACACATGCAGGATTTATATACTTAGGGAACCAGGAAGTCCACCACAAAGGAAGTGCTGCTCATTCTACAGAAGACTGTGACCTCCTCTGGCTGGGAGGGGTACTGCAATGAGCTGGTGTGACAGTACCATTTAGCAGTTGCAGTTAACTTAATTCTGTAAATGTACATACCCAAGCGATTGGTCAATAAAACATCACTAGCACTACCTTCAACTTCCCCTAGATGTCTGAACAGCTGAGTCACTTGCCATCTTCAAATGATGACTAAAGACCTACCTTCTCATGGGTAACTTAAATTAGCACTTTGTTATTTAAAAAAAAATTATTCTGTTGTCTGTGTCTTTTTCATACTACATTACCTCGCCAACAGAGGGTTTTTTTTAGACTAATAGACTGATAGTATGTTTAGTCTGTGACCTGGTGAACCAGTATCAGGATGTACTGACAAAGATTACAAAGCACTTCTGTAAGTCACTCTGAATAAGGACATCTGGCAATTGCCATAAATGTAAATGTTTTATTCTTTTAAAGTGAGCATAGAGCTTATACACGTGACTTACAAAGCATCAATCCCGAATATACAAAGTTCAAGAGCTGACATATAACTGAAATTTGGGTAGAAATGCTAGCATAATACAGTATTACACAAATTTGAAAGATGAGCAAGACAGATTCCCTCTGTCTTTTATCACTGCACACGCTTGCCATCTATTGAGGCCTAATTTCAATGAATATAGTTTTACATTACTTAGTTTATGCCATTTACATAAATTAAATAAATTAAGGTATATTGAGGATAAAATATGTATTTTGCAATTTGTATAAAATGAAAAGGGATAACCTTTGTTAGAAAATATATCAGTACAGTTATCATATCATATATCATATGATGGATTCCTGACTAGCCTGTTTGCTGTCAACCAGTAGTACATAGCAGATACATAAATTATAATACAGCATTACTATACATATTTTTGTGCTTTGTGTCCTCATCCATTATCAGTTGACAGTGCACATGCACATAACCCTCAATAATCTTTCTGGTCAGCATCCTTTAATACTAATACAATACATTGCAAGGATAGTATTAAATGAAGTCCTCACAGGCACAGATCATATATTCAGCAAGCAGATTTCTGGCTATAACGAGACCTTGTGGCAAGGTCTTATTAGATCCCCTCCTGCACCAGCTATGGGGACCTTTAAGCCTTCATATGTCATGCCCTGTAAAGTCAGGACCTGCAGGCAATGCCATGATGTGTATTACATATAAAGCAAACTCATAAACACAACAGAAAACCACGTATAGCATTTAGCCTTCTGAATGGGAAACTCATTATATTACAAAAGATACCTATGGACTCTAAGGCCTGACCCCATGAGGAAACTCTCATAGAAATCCACTTTGCATACTCTATGCTCCTCTGCTTGATCAGTTCTAGTCAATGGAGAGCAGAAAATACAAAGAAAATTGAATAGAATTTTAGATAAATGATTTTATTGTATAATGTGAGCAATCAAATTAATTACAGGGGTATACAACTGTTAGATACCCATGTGGCCATGAATTTTTCAGCACAAACATTTCTCCCTAAGTTTTTGGTTATAAATATTTCTGGAGGTCTTGGATGAATTTTTCATGGCCGAGTGGAGGAGATGAAAGAGGCGATGTTGGGATCAGGGGGGACGAGAGCACCAGGCTGCTGACACAAAGTATAAAGCTGCCTCACATCCAATCTTTACCAGTGGCATCCTGTGTGTGTTATTGCTGTAATTATCCGGTGCTTTGTCCCGGCCTGGCCCTCGTTACCAGGGCCAGGTGAAAAGGAAGAGGAGTGAGAGAATGCCTGGACATGAAGTGTTCAGGAGGAGCACAGTTTATATTGTATTCAGCTTGTACGTAACCCATTTTAATGAGTGAAATGTCATAAGATATGAGCACTTTACACTGCAATATGTTCAGAGGAAACAGTATAAGCTGCCAGCATGGCAGCAACATGGTGGTGAAACTCAATGTTATCCAAAAATGTTTAACAATTCTAATGAGTGCGAGGAGGTTTGTTGGATTTCTTATGAATGAAATGAATAAGAATTCATGTGAATAGTAAAAATGACAAGTGCTAGCCTGTTAACCTGTCTTACATTTTTATAAAATTGGTTCACATTACTATTGTGTCTTTGATTGATTGATTGATTGATTGATTGATTGATTGATTAAACTGTTTATCATTTGACAGCAAATATGTGAGCAAACCTTACGGCTGTTGGCATTACCTTTAGCCATATTTGGCACCAGTGCAATACTAATGAAGCAAACTTCAAATAGTATGCTCAAGTATTAGTTATATGGGCATGTAGCAGTGGTTCCTTCAGTGGTGGATGCTGACTGCAAATGTAACTGATAAAAATAATGTAAATAAATAAACCATAGCGATTTTGTTGCCCTGTGTAGTTGATACTTCACAAACTGCTGAAGTAAGCATCAGCAGTCTGTACAGATCACAATGTATGATGTCACCAAATACTAAACCTAATTCCTAATTTAAATGAACACACAATCATAATATACAATACATGAAGTAACATACTTAATGGTATACCAATTCCTCCAGACACTGAATGCTAGTCATCCATAAACTTTGTAGCTTTATGTAAAAAAATAAACCAAGACAGGATGTGTTGTTATTGGAAGATAATCAACTTCAGGGTGTTAATATCAAAGTTACTTATCAATAACAGCACATCCTAAAGCAATTTGTTCTGCTTATACCACAGCAATTTGCTAATGATTACAATTTATTTTACAGATTTTACAATTTACAATCCATACATCAAACTTTTAAACATTTATAATATTTAATGTTGAAAGACAAGTTAGTATCTGTTATTACATTATAACAGCTATAAGCAATTATTCCCTCACCAGCTTCCCTTTGTTATATTTTTTGCTATATGTTATAAAAACACAGCTGTTACTAGAGAAATGATGACTTGAGTTGCTTCACCTTCACGCGTTCGCTAAGAGTAGGCTAATGGTTAAGAGGTAAGAATTTGGAGAATTTGGAGTCGCTGCAAGCCTTTTATAATTGACTAATTGGTGTGTGAGAAAGGGGGAATTACAGAGAGGGGTTAAAGAAATGCAAACATGCGCACACATGATGCAATATTAGACCATAAGCACATCATAATGAAAATAAACCTGAATCCTGGACATTTTCTCCGGGACCAGACAAGAGAGAACTAGAACTATAATCAAGCAGCTGTCTATATTGTGTTATGTCAAAAAAAATTATTTCTTTGGTTTTAAATTAAAAAAAATTGTAATCCTGATAGTATGCCCATTTTTTACAAAATGTACTTTGTTTCTTGACTTAACTGTAACGGATTACAGTTACCGTTTTTTTGTATCCTGATTACTTAATGCCGTTACATGTATTCCGTTATTCCCCAAGTCTGACTACAAATACAGCATTTGTTTATGTAATTATTTAGGATTCTCCCATGGAGAACACATATTCAAAGATGAGAAACGCTGTAGCAGATTTATTTTTAACTTACTACACATCTTCGTCAAATAGGATGCAATAAAGTTGGAACACATCTGTTAGAAGGACGAGAAGGTACCACCATCATCTCTTAGGATGTCACTGACTTCCACACGATTATTTAAACACCTTTCAGTTTTCCATTCAGTACAGCAAAGTACCAGCAACAAGTACTATAAAAACATTAATGTCAACAGTTATGTTCTCTGACAATACCCAATTTTCTATTTTTAATTTTTCACTTTTACCTAGTGCTCCTGGTAACTAATATTCAATAATTAATTTCATTTCATTTAAGGCATTTGGTAGATACCTTTATCCAAAGCAACTTACAGTTATCTCATTTATGCATCTGAGTAGTTGACAGTTAAGAGCCTTGCTCAAGAGCCCCTACCAGCAGTGGTAGCTTGGTGGTGCTGAGATTTGAACTCATAACCTTCCAAGCAGAAGTCCGAGTCTTAATCACTGAGCTACTACTTCCACCCAACCAGTTTGGTTTGAGTATAGATCTGTGTGGTTGCAAATCAGAAATTAAGCATTAAATATTACAGTGCAAAAAGACAACATGGAGATGGAGATTGAATTTCAGTGTGTATCCCCCATTTGGCTTGAAATAACAAGAAGAAGAAGAAAAAGAAAACATTTTAAAAATGAAATAAAAAAAAATAAATAATAAAAAAAACAACTATAATAACAACAACAAAGACGGGTTAAAATTAAATTAGTCTCTCAACAAATTCATTACTGTTAAGTCCTCATCTACCCAGGGTTTCATTTCCTAAACAGGAGATGCATTGGAAACAGTGAGAACACAGGACAAGGACAGAAACATGCCTGCGTCATCATTTACCTGCTATTTGTAATTTACCTGGATCCCTAAATATGAAGCCTTAAAAGTGGCTCCTATATCTGTCATATGTACATTGTGCTTGTTTCCATTAATGCCATGTCTGATGGGAAACTGGCACTTTTTTTAGAATTCTAATTTGTATTATTAGTATTCTGTATTATTATACAACAGTAAAAACTTTATAAGCAAAAGTAACTAGTCAAAATCAGGACAACAATGTGTACAACACACTGGACATGGGGCAGGAATACAATACACCTGGATGCGATACCAGGTTACTGCAGGGCACCACACACACACACACACACACACACACACATGCGCGCGCACACACACACACATGCACGCACGCACGCACGCACACACACACACCAATCCACCTACTGGCATGGTTTAGAGAGGTGGGAGGAGAATTCGGAGGAAGCCCATGCTGACACAGGGAGAACATGCAAAAGTCCACACAGACAGTACTCCAAGTTTAAGATTGAATTGGGTGCTGTATACTAGTACCCTACTACTCTACTCTACTATTCCCCCCGAGAAACACACATTCAGGTGGATTGGCTGTGTAAATTTACCCCCGATGTGCATATGTGTGTGCACGGTTCCCTGCAATGGAGTGGCATCCTATCCACCTGTATTCCCAGATCATGCAAAGTGTTCCCAGGATAGGCTCCAATCCCCTGCAGCTGTGACAAGGATAAAGCAATTACTGAAAATGAATGAATGAATCACAAAAATGCAGGAATACTAGAAAGACAGTTCAGCATATGATTTTCCACACACAAGTGGAATACAGCAAGCATCTTTTTGAGTCTTTTTCTGAGATTTATCAACTCCCTTTTTCCTCACTGTCACGGTTTCCCCTTTAGGCAGCGCACTGGAGAGCAAGTGGGCGCGCGTGTGCACGAGCAAGGTGCGCGAGCGCCCGCTCTTCGAATGTTGACAACCGTGACATTGTTTACTATGGACATATGCGTTTGTTATGTTTCTGTTATGTCTCC
>JANDJT010000012.1:12390075-12444628 GCA_024331685.1 Stegophilus panzeri
TTTGTCTGCCTGTGTCTGCTTTAATAAAACTGTTAACTGCACTTGCAGCCGTCCTAATCTCCATTACGTCTCGGGACATGACACTCACTTTATTTTGGAGGGTCCAGTTAATAGTTTTTGCTGTTTAGTAGATGATGGTTTGTAGCGTGTATACATTGGACTATCCAAATAAAGTGTTACCAATGCTTGAATCAAAATTCTAACTGAACGTGAGGTCTAATTCTACGTAATTAACTTACATGATGTTAACAAATCAGTTCTTTGGTCTCTGAATCAGGCAAGTCATAAATGAAGACAGTGCTTTAAAACCTCACACTAACTTCTCCCTGTCAGTGAGAGTTGCATCCCTGCCCTCTTTCTTGCCTTTTTGCGCTTGTTCACTTCTTCTCATTTCGTCTTGTCCTCTATCTCTCTGCACAGCATCGACTCTTAGCTTCTAGGCTTCGGCAAGGCATGAGAGCCCCCGTATACGTTACTGATAATAAATTTATAAACCAAACCTAGAAGGGAGGAGTATTAAACAAGCCGGCGAATAGCCGCAGTTCGCTTTACCGAGCAGACGTATCCTTTTGATCAACCAAAATAACTCTTCAAAGGCCGTAAAAGCATGCTTAGAAAGTAAAGGGCCATTTGAGCAGGCGTGCAGAGAATCATAGAAGGGTGGGGGTGGAACAGAAATGATTCAGTTTGAGAGTGAGAAACGTTCCCACCAACCTACGAGCTAAATCAGGCCTTTGAAAAACATATAGTGCTTTTAATAATTCAGTCTTTGGTGGGATTGAGTAGCTTCTTTAGCGTAAAAAATCTGCTATCTCCTGACATAAGATCAGTCCCCATGGGGCTCTCCTTCTCTCTCTGTGCACTGAGTTTTCTCAGATGACCTACAATAGCACTTGATTAAGGCCTGTTCAATGACAGAACTCAAGATTTCTCCTTAAATCTAATCATTAACATTGGAGCTTCATTCATGTGTAAAAGGAGGATAGATTTTGAACGAAGCAGTTATAGTAGATGGCTGGCATCTTAACTGGGGTTGTAAACTAACACTCAGTTGTAAATATTTCATTAACTTTGCACCCTGAACACATTCATATTTCATCACGTAACGTTTTCCGCACAGTTTATTCTCCAAGCAAAGTGTTGGACTGCATAAATATTCCAGTTTAGCATTTTCTTTTCCAGCCTATTACTTACATAAATACAAAAATTTGAGTTATCATTCCTCTGAGGGCTAATTTAAGAGAAAACACACATTAATTAATATAACCTAGATGGAAAATAAGAAATCCCATACGCAGTGCCGACCATCAAGGTTCATTGCCTTCTACAAAGGAAATTGGGATGATTGTTGGAGGAAAAGGTGATTATTATTTTACACTTTCAGAGACTCGGGCTCCTCAGACTGGCAAGTAGCCTGATCTTCTAGTTTCCTCAGGACAAAATCTGCAGAAACCACAAATGATTTAGAGGTTGGTGTCAAAGCAAGGTCAGCAAATACACAGAAATCATTCATGTATTCAGTTAAATACTAATTAAAGACCTTTAATGCCCCTCATATGAAAAATTACTGACACATCAAATATCACAGTAGATCACAACTATTGAACAATGAACAACTAAAATAACAGTGATATACATATGTCTTTAAATATTTAAAAGTGTTTTCCTCTGTAACAAATGCATTGTCCACTCTGCCTGGCACAATCCATCACCCTTTGTCTGGCTTGGAAAAAAGCACTTTCCTGCAGTGTGTCTCTCATTCCTATAGCACTCAAGAGACCAGGTTGATGGACACTGAGGACAAAGCAATGCTACAGCAGGTTGGTAAACCCCTGCGCTCCCAAAATCCACTTTTGCACTCACACTCCAGGCTAAATTCCTCTGTGGCACATCTCTCCATCCCTCCGGACTCAAAAGAAAGAATGGTCTTCATGCTAACCTGTAAACCACCTTATTTTCCTCAGACTACAAGCAGAACCTTCTGCCCTGAAGGTGCAAAATTATGAGCTATGTTTACACAGAGCTAAGTAGACACAAATTAAACAATAAGTGCATCACTAATTAGCAAGTCAAGATAAAATCAGGAATTAAATGACACAGTGTGCTTCAGTATGGTTCTGGGCATGTTAGATAGACTTTTATTTTTTTCAAAGAAGCCAACTGTATGTCAAAATGTTCTTTCAGTGGGAATGCCTTGTCCGGAGATCTTGCTTGCATGTGCTAATGCCTCTTTAATATTAGCATTAAACAGGGAATGTTTTAGCACATCCATGTTTGGAGCAATTACGCTGCTGTAAGTGTAATGAAACTGAAGCACGCTGCAGATTCCCTCTGACAAACAGAGATTTGATTTCTAAAACGCTCTTTTGTCTTTTGTCAGGGGAAAGAGGGAGCCTTCACTAGAGAAGGTGGGCTGGAAGGCAAATCTAGGTGACTTGTACTCTCTCAGAGTGCCCCTGGCTCTATCTCGAGTAAGTAGGGTCTGACAAAGATCTGTACAGAGGGGGAGGAAGAAAAAAAAATCCACCACTCTGCTCAAGCATGGGAAATTAAGCCCAGCTAAAGATTCTCTCTTAAAGTGCATTCCCAGCCTTCTCACTCTCTCCTCTTTCTCATCTCGCTTCTCTCTTTTGTCTCTGCCATGGCAGAAGAAATTACAGATCGTGCCATTAGAGAAATTCCCAGCAGCACCTTCTGTTAAGACCTGAAGGTCCTGGCGGAGTCCCACATCGTGTGATCCCTCAGGTTTGTTTAAAGGGAAAACTCCGCCAGGCCTCTGGGGGATGTTTAACTGATCGCAAGGATGAGTATTTAGAGAAACTTCTGTGGGGAATTGAACAAATTTCACAACAGCAGAGATTAGCTGTCAGGTAACATTATGTGTCAGGGTTCCCTTATAAAAAGGAATTATCATGATTTTTTATTTCCTCCAACAAACACAGCGTCACCACAAGGGTAACTCGTTGCATCTCGCAACACCAAGCAGTGCACTTCATCTGAATTTAAAACACTGTGGATAAGTGATTTAAATGGGAAGTTTATCAAAAATTAGAGCTGCGATGGAAATGCGACTCCCTGTTTTTTAAGGAAAGATGATGAATTATTAAAGACTGTCAGATGTGGATGTAATGAACCATTAGTGAGTTTTTAATTTTGTAAATAACCTTACAGAAAACAAGCTGGTTGTCATTGGTAATAATTCAGGGTGTTTAGGTGTTTTCTAGTGTGTAAATGGTTAAAAAAAAAAAAAAAAAAAAAAAAAAAAGACTTATAAAAAGTTATAAGATATGTTAGACAGAAATACATTGATCAGAAATGGCTGACCTTGACCTGTGCCTTTGGTTCACATTAATGCTCTACACTAAGGGAGTGAGCTAAAAAGAAAAAAAAGAAAAAAAAAAAAGCTGATTAAATATATGGATCTGTTGCCATTAAGGATATAACAAATACTTAAATAGTTCCATATTTCAAATATTTATTTATTTATTTTTAATGTGGGTGGTGCAAAGTTATACTGGAGGGCCCTCTAATGTTCAGGCCAGGGATTTGTAGCATCTGGATGGTTGATATTTAGTGTACATACCAATTTGCTATTCTAGAATTAATTTTAAACCTAATTAGCTTTCTTCTTGGTTACACCTTATAAACATCTATAAAGTATCTATATATAAAAGCCTCAATAGTAAAGCTCAGAGTATCCTTGAGCTCTGGTTATATATTGAGCTTGTGTTGATTCATACATTCCATATTTCAGCGAGTTTACATTTTGAATAATTCATCACCAAAATGTGAAATTTTAAGAAGCCATGAGGAACCCACTACATGTTATTTTGTAAAAGTAGTTGAGTGCTGTGTAATCATGGGGTGTTGTTCTGCCCTTTTCTCCCGTGGTCTCGCCTGACCTTCTGAGCGCTAGCCATGTGGATTAAAGCAGCCCATTTTGAGGCTCTTGCTCGAATCCAAACTCCATTATAGATTTTACCTCAGGAGGGGGTGGTCTGAGGCCCAGGAGAGACTGTTTGCAATTTTACCTGTGGAAAAAGCTAAAAGGATGAGCTGGTCCTCCAGAGGGGTGGCATAAAGTGAACAAAGGTGCCATATGTGTACGTGTTTGTACACCATGACTGGCCTGAATGAAGATTGAGTTTTAAAAAAGCTCAGAAACCCTGAGCAACAGGGTCAACACCTCAGGGAGAAAACAGAGTTCTCAGAGTGTTGAGAACCAGATGAAGATGTCCATACCAAGGAAGGGACTAAGTGAACATGTAAAAGGACAAAGAGGAAGAAATAGAGGGAAAAAGACAAAAAGACAAGGCCTCTGTAGGATAAAACTAACAGTTATTAATGAAAAAAAGGCTTCTCAGTCATCTTTCAGACCCTGTGTACTAACAAGCCAGAGACACAGACAGATCCAATCATGACACGTGTCACTTTATGGTGACAGGCTCCTTTAATAAGTGACGAGGCCTCGATGCCTGTGGGAGCAGGAGGAGCAAGCAAGTCCTCACTCTGGGCCATAGAGAGGCCAAAGTGCCTGTCAAAGTCGAGCAACGGATGCCCCTTTTAACAACAACTTGTCCCAATTACAGCCACTCAGTGCCCAATTGGTGCCCGGCTGTCTCACAAGCTGCCAATATATAGTGACCACATGAGGCTCACGTGGCAATTAGCAGACCTAGTTTAGCTGCTTTTCATCACTGAATGGTTTCAAAATATGTCTTAATTTGAAGATGGTTTGGGGTTTTCATGCAGGATTGTGTGTGTGTGTGAATCTGAGATGGAAAGAGAGAAAGATGCCCTAAAGATATAATTAAAGCATAATTACTGCTCATCATCTGTGCAAGTGCTTACAAAGTGCCAACACTGAATCTCAGCTCCTCTCCTCTCCTCTGGGCAACACACACTAGTTAACAGACCTGATGAAAATACAGACCATCTCCACTTAATGCCCTACTAACACAGTATCTATTTCCAGAAAAACACAAATGACACGGATCCAGTTTTGTCTTTCAGGGCATCCTGGCACATAATTGTTAGCATAAAATCATATGCTACTTTTAGCTACATAATCTTTAATAAGTTCTTGCCACAAATTCACGTCTCCATTTTCTGCCATGATTATAATGATTTTCTTAAATCAGACACGTATTATCTATCTTTGCCTATCAAACAACAGAAGCTGTAGACTGCACCATTTCATCACCTCAGGCTTGAGTTTTAAAGTTTGTTTACTGCTGCAGCCTTTGTGATTACTGTCTCGTTGAATTCAGGGGACACAAACTTCTCTTGCTACACACAGATGCACTGCTATTGTAAGCTTCTGACAAGCATGTGTATTTGACACGGAGCTCCTGTCTCATTAGAGGAAACACAAAGAACCACAGAGATGGCAGATATCTCAGACAGGACACTGGATAGTACAAGGCAGAAGCGGGTAAGGGGGCATCATGATGCAAAGAAAATAATGATGTGTTCTCTGTGGAGGAGGTGACTTGACTCCTCAGTATGATGACATTGCCATAACAGGCCTCTGCAAGCGACTCAGAAGCCCTTTAGACCATGAGATATGTTGGATTCAGACACCATAGGTGTGTCTATTTTTTTTTTTAAAGGCTCATCCTTAGTAACACTGGTCTAAAAGCAATCCTACTTCTGAGAGGTACGTAAAAGTGAGACGGTCTGGAAAGAACATGTGCTAGCTGATTATAAAAATTACATTCAGTTATGTATATTTGAAGATCCGTCAGTGTTTATTTGTTTAACAAGGACACAGAGTAGTGATTGTGAATCAGAAGGCTGCTTTTTTTGTTCTCATCTCCACAAGCCAGCTGTTGCACTCATGTCTGGATTGAACATTAATGGCTGACCTAAATATTTCTAAACAAGTAAAGCCAAAATAGGTAGTCAGTGTGCTTTTTGTTGCTGCAGATTGTTGTAATAAATGTAAAACAGTTACAACGAGCCTAATTCTGTTTATAGATGATGGACAGTTCTGTATGTAATGTTAGAAATTCTCCTGGCGAGGTGTTTGGTTATTCAGTGCAGAAATCATTAGGGTCATTGAATAACAAAAATGCTCATTGTATCTAAAAGCGATTTAGCAGCCTACATTTGCTTTAGGTTTTTCAAGCCTTTTTATTATTTTTTTTAAATGTACAGGGTGTTCCAAAACTCTCCATACATTTAACAATTAACACTTTTTAGAAAAATGCCTTCCAACATTTTTCATACTTAGATAAAATAAACTATCTATCTATCTATCTAGCTATCTATCTATCTATATTTTTTCAGATAGTCTTTAAGAGCACCTTTGACAAAAGAAGAACAATGAAATCATTCTCATGGCTGGATCAGGAAGCTGTCGCAAGTTTGCAATGGACTTTAAAACATGGGAAGTATGTCACACACACACAGCACTGTTGCCAAATGTATTAACAAATTCAAAAAGACTGGAAGTGGACATCCACGACCATCCACTGACGAAGGCTGAAGAACCGACATGGTGCTAGCAACCATAGTCCCCTATGTATAGAGACTTTTGGGACACCCTGTATATTGTATTTACTTATATAAATGCAATTTAACATATCTGTTTTGTACCAATTTACTACTTTTAAAAAGATACACATAAAAGAGTAATGAGTGAGTTAGAGTGTACTTTCAATACAGTGGACATACAAAAGATTATTAATAAACATGAGGGACACAAAGCATTTTAAGCCATATTCAAAAGGTTCCTCAGAAATGGAACAGCATTTATGATGCAAGTAGGTAACCAGTACAGGGTAGAGGGAGTGGAAACTAGCAAAGGAAGAAAGAAGAGAGACACAAAGCATGACGAGAGAATAATTTAATTGCATTTAAATGCATTGCCCCACACATGCACAATTCTCCAATACAGATACAATACTTAACACAGTAACCATCTCTATCCCAGTATTATATGCATCAACACCTGTAACGCTGCCATTAAAGTTTAACCAAAAATGGTTAACACTGAAGAGGTACCATCTCCAACTGCACAATTTGCTATAAACTCGACTTATAAAGGAAGAACACAATCTGCCAACTTCAGAGTTCCTAATGTTGGATGTCATCACATGGATTGTGTGAACACGTGCATATCAAGCATTAGAGCATGTCCATTTATAATGTTCATTTTCCATCTTATCGTCCTCGGGGTCAGACGAATCTGAGCTAGTGTCTTCTTTAGCATCCATTACAAACGGGTCTTCTCCCTGAAAATTACAAATCACCACGGCACGTTACACTATCACCACCTTGTGTGTAGATATAATATTTATGAACGTTATTCACAGCTACCTTGATGTATTTCTCATAGCGAATTTTAATACTGTCATTATTTATTATGGCTTTTGCTGTCAGCACGCTCTCCCGTTTCAGCTGCTCTTTGTACACCTTTAGAGGACACAGAAAAGCCATATTTTGATTTAAAATGAGTGAAAATGGATGGTATGATTACCATTAAATATTTACAGCACAGTCCATAGCTGATGTACCACTTTGGTTTTTAGGTGTAGAGGAGAACGGCGATGCTGCTGGACAGAAGTAAAGACAGCAGGAATGTAAATGTTGCAGGCCATACAGTGCACTACTTCCACCTTCCTCATGTAGTCATCCTCAGTAACCCCTGTACAACATGAATTAGATTTTGGGGTGGTGGTGGGGGAACTCAGAGTACATTCATTACATGTAAAGTATTAAAAAAAAACCTGGATGTGCGGTTATAGGAAAATAATAAACGACGGGGTGGTGTGATGCGACCACTACTACCCAACATGGTTTCTTTAATAACAACACATCCCAAAGTGTTTGTTCCTCTTTCATGACAGCATACTGTCAATTAAATTTGTAAAATTTATTGAAGAAAGATAAAGCATGCTTTTATACAGTTTATATTTACATTTAACGTTGCGGAACTTCCATGAGAGGTTTGTTATAATATTATAATATAATAATGTTATAATAGCTATAAAACAGTGGCTTCCCTCACAAATACATTTTTCCTTGTTTAGAAGTTAATAAGACAAAAAGTAACTGAGAACATGGAAAAGGGCAAAGTCCCCTGTCCTGAAGCGGAAAACTTAACTGTTACAAAGCACTGACCACTGAGACTCTTCCATTAGTGTTAAATAAACAAAACAAAAATAATTTACAAAATACATCTTATATAAAGCAAACCTACCTTCCATGACTTTCTGGTTCACTTTCTGGTCCAAAAGGCTGTGCAACTTGCACAAAGCAGACACTGTCTTACGAAACTTGTGCACCATACAGTCCTTTGACAAAAAGGGACATAAAATCACATGAACACACACAAATGATTTTAAAAAAAAAAAAAAAAAGTAAAGTCTTCTAAAGCAGACTTACATGGAGAAAGCTAATGACCTGGTCATCAAACTTGGCCTGTTGTCGAATGTAGTCAAGTATTTCGTGGTGATATGTGCTTCCAAAGTGCTTCTCAATATCTTTGTCTTCAAATGTGCGAAACTTACAAAAGGCACATGTGAAAGCTAATCTAAAAGAGAAACAAATCATTTTTACATTGTATACACTGAAGTGAGATTGAGGTGGTGTTAAGGCAGTACAGTACAATAAAAAAAACAACACATGCATGGTTACTTCCTTAAGCACTGCAGGGCTTGAAAGTGGCTAGGCTTTTCACTGGTCTTTTATTTTTACCTTTCATTTTAAGAGTGATTTCTCATGTTTCAGATTCTTGTGAAAATTTGCCCAATTTGAAACAGCAAACAATAACTCAAACTCCCAGCAAAAAAGATATTTAATCTAAAAGCCTAAGGCTTAGGGTTAGGGTTTATATTTGGAGAGTTACTCAATTATGACAGACTTTGCTGGCTACTCAATAAGCTAAGATCAAATCCATGACCAACTCTCAGCCAAGTCTGAGCTTTTATGACCTGTGCTTGTCTCCATATTTCTCGTAGTTCTTCTCTCTTCTCCGTCTTCGCTTCTCTCGAACTCTAACACGCTTCTCCTCCACTGATGAGAGGAACATCATTGAGGGGAAAAAACACTTAAGTGGAATATTTTCCAAGATAAAAAGTAAAGATGAAAGAGGAATACTTCAGCAGAACACCTTAATTTGCGCATGAAATTGTGCTAACTGCATCTTACCATCATTTAATTTTAACCACATTAGCACTCCTGAGTGAAGTAGCATTCAATTAGTTTGCAGTGAGTAATAAGAGTGTTCAATTTTGGATATGAAACAAACATTGTTGTAATGAAAATGTCCACAAACCCAGAGAAAATAAAAAACACAACATACCGGCTTCTTTTCCCTTCATGTCCTTTCCATAAGAGGAAATATGACTGTCCTTAAAGAATAAAACAATAAAATAAGTAAATAAATAAATACATGAAACAAGAAAAGGGAAAAGTTATTTAACCTCACCTTTGCAAAATTCTGTCCTGAGGATGGGAAAATAAGGAAAAATGTCAAATGTAGTAAATGTAAAACATCACACAGTATTATTAAAAAAAAAAAAAAAAAAAAAAAAATTATGAATATATCTATCCACCTGCACATTATTTGCTTTTCCGGCATCTTCTGCCTATCTGACCCCTTTCCATCAGTGGCTATATGATTTTGAGGTCCATCTTTTCACACTGAGGACAACTGAGGAATTCATACACAACTATTACAAAAGGTGCAAACATTCACTGATTCTCAAGAAGGCAACACAATACATTAAGGCTCAGGGGGATGTAAACTTTTGAAAAGGAGGATCGCTGTAAATTGTTATTTTGTTTAAAGATCTTTTTTCCCCCCATTTAGTACTGCTTTTCAGAGATAAATAAGATGTCGTCTAGCAGAAGACAAATTCTAACTATTTACACTGATCATCCTGTTCAAAAGTTTACATCCCCCTGGCTTAATGTATCGTGGAGTCCCTCAGTTGTCCTCAGTGTGAAAAGATGGATCTCAAAATCATATAGCCGCTGAAGGAAAGGGGTCAAACATGCAGAACATGCTGGAAAAAACTTTCCGGTCTTCAGTCCACAATTTGAAACTCAAGACCAACTGCATTATGCAGCAAGACAATGATCCAAAGCATAGGAGTAAATCCACCTCTGAATGGCTTTTAAAAAAATAAATAAATAAATAAATAAAGCAAAATTAAAGTTTTGGAGTAGCCTAATCAAAGTCCTGACTTGAACCAATCGAGATGCTGTGGCAGGACCTTCAACGGGCAGTTCATGTTTGAAATCCCTCCAGTGTGGCTGAACTAAAATAGTTCTGTAAAGAAGAGTGGGCCAAAATTCCACCACAGCGCTGTGAAAGACTGATCGTTAGTTATCAGGAGTGTTTGGTTGCAGTTATTGCTGCTAAAGGTGGCACAACCAGATTTTAAGTTTAAGGGGGCAATTAGTTTTTCACACGGGTGACAGGTGTTTGATAACTTTTTTGCTTCAATAATAATTCTGTGTGTTTACGCAGGTTGCCTATGTTATGTTGTATTTTGTTTGAAGACCTAAAACTATTTAATATGAAATACACACAAAAAAAGAAGAAATCAAGATGGGGCAAAAACTTTCACAGCACTGTATATATTGTATAAGAGATTAGAGTCAATTTTCATTTCATTTAACAGGAGCAATATTTTTACATTTCTTCTTCAGCGTTCCACACCTCCCCACTATAGTTGGAAACTGATTAGAATGAAATAAAGAGAGATATTTAACGTTAATATGGCCAAGTGTCATTTAGCCATCAGCTGGCCACTTAGCAGGAACATTAGTTGATTGTCACCTTTAAAAAATCTTCAGTATAAAAGTGAAGAATATTTTCTTTGAACAGGATATTGCAGATTAGCAGCTCTTACATCAGAGCATCATTCCACTTTGCAGTGTGATTTGTTGCTTGCTGAATCACAGGAAATATACTGTCTACACAGATTTTTCTGCCGTCATCCCATCTTTGAAAAGCCAACTAACTAACCTCATATCTTCCTGTAGCCAGGCATGCAGGAATTTCTGAATTCTGGACAGGAATGTAAGCCTACTGGAAAAATGTTTAGGTTTAGCCTATACTTTCTTTAAATCACACTAGAATGGGAAAATAATGTTATTAACTGTTTAAGCACTTTTTAAAATAACATTTTTCTCTCCAGAACAATTTAAAGGAGTGATGTGTTTGAAACAGTTTAATGAAAAATTGTTTGTTTTTGGTTCCCATTTTTGTTCCTTGTAATGTTTCTAATTCATTACTATTATAAATTAGCACAAATCTTTAAAACATAAATTAAATATCCAGGAACACGAGTCCAGTACAAACACAATCATGCAGACCCACCTGCTTTGATGCTCATTTCAACCCTCTGCTTCTTGGCAAACTTGCTTGGAGGGACTGGAGCCATCAGCATCCGCTTTGTGCCACGAGATGCCGGTGGCAGCATGTTTGAATAAAAGCTCTGGATGTTAACAGCACCTCCCGATCTGAAAATCTAATCAGGTGTACAAAATCCTACATTTTATCTGCACTTATTGTCAGACGTTGTAAGCATAAAACTATTGGGTTGTCTCTTTGACACCTCATTGATTCTACATTTTTCAGACCGTGAGAATAAAATCTATCAAAACCCACTGTTTTAAAGGACATGTCCCTGTAAATGTGATTAGCAGAATCACTGAATGAAGAAAACAGTATCTTTTAGAAAATGGTACCTGTTTTACTGGAGCACTTGACAAATCTATGGAATAAATACTTAAAATGGCCAATAAAATACACTAAGAATAAGAAGAGTGACAAAGAAAAAGCTTGGGTAAAAGTAGACTAAAATGTACCTAGCACATTTACTTGAGTAGAAATCATCTATATGCTAAAACAACATTTAAATCACACCTGTGCATATGATTTTGCCATCGATTTTGCCTGCACCCTTGCATTCTTTATCTTCACATTATCATACTCACCCCTCTGCTTTTCATTCTACATACTGCAGCAGTATCTCCTCCTCTCCCACGTGAGCCTATGGGTCCAGGCTTCATGCACGGTGTGTCAAATAAAGTGGATGAGCCCGAGATATCACTGAAGGAGGTGTACTGATTGCTATCACTGTCTGAAAATGGTGACCTGGACCTCCTCGAGGAACCTAGATAAGGCAAACGGCAGTCTAACAGCACATCATCGATCAGAGCAGCAGTTTGTGTGCCATCACAAGAACTTCCATCTTGTCCAGGATGTGTGGCACCAAGACCAAAGAATTCATAGGAACCATAGCTGGGGGAAGTTTGCAAAAAACAGAATAAACAGTAAGTTTAAACTTAAATAAAGCAATAATTAAATAAATAACCAATGAGATTTAAAAATAGGATCATCTCACCTTATCTCAGAAGATTTGGATGGGAACAATCTGAACTGCTGCCAACTGTCACACTTCTCTAAAGGAAACAGAAGACAAAGATCTTTTTATGATGCTACTTTGTTACATACTTGCAAAGCAACCTTTACAAAATATTAACTAACTAAATAAATAAATAAGCTTTATCCCAATTTCACAGCTAATTTGCATAATTAAAAAAGCTGTTTAAAAAGACACTCATGATGACATTTGCTATAATTTTTCTCAGATGATAATGTGGCATTGCCATGATGACATTCTTATTATTTTATTTATTTGTATTAGTATTAATCATACACATTCATAGCATGTATAAAAATGTCAAACTAAAAAATATAAATCCGAGACAATAATAATACCAGACAATGGATCAATAAATAGCTAAAATGGTAAAGGTAAACCTTCTGTATGTGTGAGTGTGAGAGGAAAGGAGAGACAAATAGAGATAATTAAAAGGACAGAGTTTCTTGCCTGCATCCTTAGGTGCTGACAATAATGATGACTCTCCATCTGAAGATCTTAAAATAGTAAATGAAACATTTGGTTTTCACAATATAACATTCCCACAATTGTAAGAGGTTTTTATTAACAAACACAGGCAAAGAACCTACTTTTGAAAAAGGCCATAAGACTCTTCAAATGATCTTGGAGCAATTTCAGAGATCTTTCCTCTTGAATCACCAAACATTATTATCCTTAAACCTTGGATTATATATTTTATATTATATACATATATTTAAAGAAAACAAGAACTTATTTGACTCTGTCTGGCTACAGAACATCCATATCAAACATCTAGGCCAAGTTCTTACCAAGAGGGCTTTTTAAGAGTTGAGGTTAATGCTTAGCTAACCAAACAGTAAAAACAACAACAATAATAAAAAGCCCAATAAAGCAGAAGCATTTAACTCATCAGATGATAACAACAGCTAAATAAACAGCAATATTCAACACAATCAAAACAGTAAAAGAGCAGATTTTCTTTCACTTGAATCCCACAATGCACTGCTGCTTCCTCTACAATCCAACACACCTGATTTAAATCATCAGCTGATGACTCCAATCAGAGCAGGTTGTGTAGAGGCACAGTGAGTTGAAAAACTCCTTTTACCAGCAAACCAATCTGGAAGGTTTACAATCCACTAACATCTAGCACATTAAAGTGCTCTTCAGTATGTCCTTCTGGGGAAATCCTTAAAGGATGCAGAATCATACAACAGGATTTTGCTTTCAGAAAGGACTCAATGAAGTAACGCTTTTCCCTTGACCTTTTACAATTCAAAGAACTCTTAACAACCTTATTTTTATTTTATTTTCTAAAAGCAATACAGGATAAAGTTTCGTCAATGTGTACATCTTACATATTTAGCACCAGTATGGACAACACTCATTACTGCCTTTAAAGGACATAAAAGCCCTGTCCCTAACGCTACCATTAGCAGTGTTTACTACAATATAAGCAATGTTAAGAAAGGATCTAAAACACTAGAACACCGTTTATGTATTTTCTGCCTTTGTTTATTTTCACGTTACATATTGTTTCTGTGTTCTTTTCACTTGTTAAAAATAAAATAAAAAACTCGTCGCGTACATTTACTAGATTTAGAGCCACCCAGTAGTGTCTCAAATATGAAGACTGTACGACAGAACCTAATAATTGGCGCTGATTGTCGTGATATAATTTGTCCGCAAGAGGGAGCTCCAACACCAAAATCAAACCAGTGACTAAAATTAAGAAATATTACAAGAGGTTTTACGCACTATCCACGAACATAAAAAAAAAAAACCCAGATCTTTCTGACATATTTCTCATCTTAACTGAAATGTTCATCTAGTATTAAAGGTGTAATGGTTTTATTTAATCTATACTTTTTTTTTTTCTTTTTTTTTTTTCAAAATAATTGAAAATTAAGATTCTTTGCCTCCTTCGTTTTTTAAGGATTGAAAACAATCCTGCTACCTAAATCATGCTGGGTTTCATTTTGCTACATAGTTTTCTACAAGTTTGAGAAATACCCCTGCTGGGGGGAAATTAATTAAATAAATAAATAAATAAAAACCGAGAAACCATCACAGAAATTCTAATGGTTTCCACTACAAATTCCATTAAAAACCATCAGCTAACAATTAAAACCATCACCATTATTGATCCTTAATGTTATCCACTACACATGCAACTTATAGAAGGCAACACATTACCAGTAAAGACCCACAGGGACCATTACAGTTTCCATTAAAACCAATACAATCCCCATTATAACCATTAAAACCATTTTCAACAGGGTTAAATATAGTACTTAATCTATACTTAAATATAGTACTGTCTCTAAAATATAAAACTGTGAAAAAAGAGTGAAGAAAATGCTTTAATATAATCGCTCAGATTTTATATTTTTGTCACATGTCTAAGGACATATCTGGGTATCATCTGAAGATGAGAGGATTTGGCTTAACATCTGCACACCTAGCATATTGTTAAGGTTTTTTAAATAACTGTTTTTTCACCCAGAACATCCACAACTACTTAGATATGCTTTTTTTAATGACTGATCATCACCATCTTTATTATTATTATTTTTAAAAGATTTTTTCTCAGGCTGGAACAATTAGCCTTGAGTATATAGTCTGAGAAATATGTGAAAGGTGGGATATACTGCAGCTTAGTAGGTACATAATATAGAAAATTGTCCCCATAATGACCATAACCATATTTCTGCCTTCCTTCTTAATGAAACAAAACAATAAAACTTTACCAATGGTTACATTCTTGACAAAACAATTAAATCTGTTGCACAGTGGTGCAGCAAGGAGCATTGATGCTTCACAGTTCCAGGGTTCCTGGTTCAATCCTGCGCTCATGCTCATGTTACTGTCTGTGCAGTTTCAGTGCTCACCATGTGCATATGGGTTTCTCTGGGTTCTCCGGTTTCCTCCCACCTCCCAGAACATGCTAGTAGGATTTCCTACTCTAAATATGTGTGTGTGTGTGTGTGTGTGCTGTGCTTTGGAAGAACGTCAGTGGAAATTTCACTATTTCACACAGAGATGGCTGCCTTTTTGAACCCAGATCACTTTGTAGAAAATTGGGTTCATAACACTGCACTGGCCTATCTCTAGTAATAAATAAATAAATAAATAAATAAATAAATCTTAAAAGGAAAAAAAAAAAAACTTGTGAAGTATGTTTATGAAGTACCTCTTACCACCATAATTAAGTAATATCAAACTGGTAAAACATCACAGGTTGCCTGTATCTCACAAAAGTGTGTATAGTTGGTACACTGAGGAATTGCTGTGTGAAAGTGACATCAGTGTCACTGACATCAAGACTCCAGTAAGCTCCAAAACCTAATTTGCCATCCACACCCACTGTCTCTCCAGACCAAAATTCATTTCCTTTACTGGTTCTTCCAACACTCCCATTCTGCTGAAGTACCAGTAATTTGACTGCTGTACGCAACCTCTTCACTAGTGTGCTGCAGTTGTGAGAGACACCGGAAATCATAGAAGGATTGCACACAATCAATACAGACCAAACTCCTTGCTTAGATTGTGTGCAGACTACTTCCAAATTGCTCAAGGCTGCAAATAGCAACAATTACTAAACAGACTCAGGAATTATGAGAAACGGTCCATGTCTGGGACAATAAGGCCGACTTTGCAGCCAAGCATGCTTTCTTTGAAAGCAGGTTGATTCTCCAGGTTATTTATAACTCTTTAGGTGCAACATCAAGTTCTGTGCATGGTGTTTAGACATGACTGCTTAACATCCAATACTTGAATATGTGTTTAACAGTTAAGTGATTGATATTCAATCTATTATTCATTGTATCCAAGTTTCCATGATGTTGACATGATTTTTAATTACTAGTGCAGAGGCCAAAAGACTCTTACTAAAACTACAGTATGACTGCATGCCTGCAACATGACCATGCTGGAAGGGGATGCTGAAATGATTAACAAACCCTTATCCCTTATGGTGATCTTTGGTTTAAAACATTGGTTTAATTAGCTATGAGGGGAGCTTAGTTTGATATTACATCAGAGTAACTAGACATTTTAAAACACTGCTGAAGTAAGAGAAGTTTGAAGTGTTTGAAAACCACAGCCATGCTGTCCCGATACACTTGTACCAAAGCCGCACGCACTGCATAATCACTGCTACAGGGTAGGACAAAAGTTTACTTACACCTGACTTTCTCTTTAAACAGTCTGGAAGATTCCAGAAATTAATTTAATGACTTGATGGAGCTTCTGATTGACCAACTCTCATACTTAGGCATTAATGGGAGCGCACCTGTGGTTGTAAAAAAGGCCTAACTTTAGAGACAGTGCCATATTGCCCTTGATATCATGAGAAAATCCAAACAACTGGACCAAGACCTCAGAAAAAAAAAGTCTTCTTCTTCTTAGGAGAAATTCCAAAACTGAAGGTACAATGACAAGATTATTGTATGAATATATAAATATCTTGGGACCACACAGACATGGTATCATTCAGGAAAGAGTCACAAATTTCAGCTGAACCCCAAGGCAACATCAAAGGAACTGGCGATAGAGTTGGAGTCCTATATTGCCATGGTCTGAAAGGCTGTCACGCAAGGCAGAAGCCCATATACTAAGACTGGTATAAAAAGAAAGCCCAACGTTTGTAGGTGATTACTAACCCATGAATCCAATAGATAATTTGTGGTCTAAACTGAAAAAGTGTCTGACAAGGAGGCCCACAAACCTGACTGAGTTACACCAGTTCTGTCAGGAGCAATGGTAAAAAATTCCAGAAAAGTATTGTGAGAAGCTTGTGGAAGGCTACCCTAAGTGTTTGATTCACATTCAAGCAATTAAAAGGCAATGTGTATGTCAGTCCCTCTAGGATTTTGTGATTGCAGAAATTAATGCAAAATCAAGCAAACTCTTCAATATTCCAAGGAGCTTGCAATTTTTCAAAATTACCACAGATTTGGGCCAAGATGCACCATGTGACATCATCAAAACGTGCATTCAGTTAAAGCCCTCTTCAATTCATGTGCGTTGAACATGAGTACAGCTAACAGGTCTCATTTATTGATAATCGATGCATCGTAAATTTTGAAAAAAGCTGCATCAAAATCAAGCAATTTTGGCTGCGACAATCACAATAAAACGCCACAAAATCCTGTATGGACTGGAATGTAAAGGCAAATGTATGTAAACTTCTGACTATAATAATAAAAGTTTAAATAAATATAAAAAATCTAAAAGTCTGTTAGCTTTTATTTTGAACTCCCATGGAAATAATGTAGACACCAAATGACTTAACCCAGGAAATATATGGTAACATGAAATGTGTGAAGTTGTGAAAAACTGAGTTTGAACGTAGCCTACGTGTATTTTGGCTTCAACTGTGTGTCACTGCTGTGCTAAAAATGATCCATCCATCAGATAATAATTGATAGATTGGCTACAGAAGAGCTAACAAATTGTTTGTGGGCTTTAATCAGTGACTGTATACCTACAAAGTGTGCTTTTATGGGAATGGTAACTGATCCCATTTAATGTTATATTTCTAATCCAGTAGGACCCACTAGTAAAAGATGGCACTGATGTGGCATAACTCTAGAAACAAGCAGCAAAGTAGCATTGTCTGTCCTGAAACCAGTAAAGTAAGGAATAAACTACCAAAAAAGACCTGCTGTTATAGGAAAACAATCAACTTCAGGCTAATAACTGTGACCTATGTCCTGTTTATGTTTTATTCCTCTTATACCACAGTAGTTTATTTATTAAAGAATATCATGCTGTTAAATGTTTATAGCTACATTTAATGTTGTGTAACATCTGTGTTATCGCTTATGTTGTGGCAGTTATACACGTTGGATCCTCACCAGCCTATCCTCTTTGTCTTTCTTGAAGTTAACAAGACAAAGAAAACACAACTTGTCATGCCACCAAGAAACTGGAAAGCATGAAGTCTCCTGTCCCGAAGGCTCTCTCATGGTGGAAAATTTACTCACTGTTACAACGCGCTGACACTCAAGACTCCTTCCATAAATGTTAAATAAACATGTCCTTACAGAAAACTGCACAATATCAATGATCATTTGTTTTTCTTTGTTAAATAACAGCACAGTTGTAATATCCATTTATTATTGTTCTTAGATTACATGGAGCATATGCAAGTCCCTGTGAATGTGCTGTTACTATAGAAACGGTAAGCCGCCACTACTATCAAAGCTGCTGTTATGGAAAGTTAATCAACACCTTCCGAGCAATTAGATTCGAGAATTCAGATTTGAGAATGTGGTATAATAGTATCAAGTCAATATTTAAGTGCAAAAATGGTTACTGTGATAAGTACAGTCACAGAATATTAGGGAAAATAGATTACCCATCTGTGACCTGCACATTTAAAAATGTGTTGCATGCTGATTTGACGCTAATTATTTCTTGTTGTGGTTAACTCATCCAGTCACCTTCTGATGCTTTAGTTTTGGTACTTAATTGCACTTTGTTTTGTATAGTCATAATTTTATGAGTATGGGATGTTGCATGTTGAACAATGTCAGGATTATCTATCAAATTCAAGTGTAATCTGTACATTTAGTGAATTAAACAATTCTGATTCGGAGCAATTTTTTTTAATAAAGTACAAGCATTTGTATTCCCACTTAGAGTAACCAGTACAATGTTTAGCAGTAGTTTTTAACATAAATTCTGATTTTATACATGTCTTTTGACTAACATGTAGAAGTTGAAGAGTAGAAGAATAAATATTAGAACAATAATTTCTACACTGAAGTGTTATGAGCAGCAAGGACCATGCATTGGGTGCTCTAATGGTTCCTTATAATACGTTGCCAAACACAAAGATCTTGTTTTTGTTGTTGTTGTTTTTCACCACTTTCCTGATTTCTTCCAAGAATGAATAAATACAGTCGGTATCTGCACCACAACGTGGGTTGTTCTTTGTGGTAAGTCGTTAGTTAAAATAAAAAACATGACAGCATAAACAAATGAAAAACTGCAGAAAGAGCGGTTGAAACATGAAACTGTTAGCTTTGTATCAGGGAAAGAAAAATATTACAAACTGGGTTATTCATAGTTTTTTAAAAACATTTCCAGTCAACACGTTTCGTTACATCAGATACTTTCTACTGGCCTTCTTGTTTAGTTTGTAGACAGAATCAACTCTAAGATGCTTGGTTAATTCCAGTGGTTTAAAGCATTTCATTTAGGTGCAACAAGTCCTGAGCCAAACATTTCTCATCAGTTGACAAACTAGCGAGGGACCAGTTTGGTACAACCATAGCAATAAAGAAAACATTGTGTATAATCCCATTCAACATGGATACCAGATTTTGGTCAAAAGAGGACCAGAAGAGAGAAATGTAGAGATCCCTTTCTACTAATATCCTACATTCCATTAGCATACGTAGCATTGCTTTCCTGATTAATGCTGTCTTTGACCTCTATCGGCAGAGAGTCGAATAGGTGATCCTCCACAATCAGACCACTTCGACGCAAGAGTCTGCACTGTCCAAGCTGGGCTGGAAGGCGGTCCAGACAGTTTCCCTTTAACTCTAGATGTATCAGCTGCACCAGTTGGCAAATTTTCTCTGGCAGGGACGAGATACAATTTTGGCCCAAACACAGGGTACGCAGCTTGGTGCATTTGAACAGGTGCTTTGGTACCACTTCCACCTTGTTTCCTGTGATAGCAAAGTGCTGGAGGTTCTGCAGGAATCCTACCTCTGTTGGAATAACCACAATGGAGTTGTAACTTAAATCCAAATATCTTAGCTTAGGTAAACTAAACAAAGGTGCAGGCAAGGACTCTAGTTTGTTGTGAGAAAGATAAAGGGACTCAAGGTTCTTTACTTGACCTATGGACAGTGGAATGGTGATGATCTTGTTATGCCAAAGTTTGAGACAGGTAAACCTTTTTAAGTGTTGGAAGCTGATAACCTCCTCAATAGTGCGAATATTGTTGGATTTTAAGTCTAGCTCCTGTAGATTTGTCAAACTAAAAATGGCATGTGGTATCCTTTCCAGTTCACAATTATGCAACTCAAGATCAGCTAGATTCATCATCTTTTTCAAACTATTCAATACCAAGAGCTTAGTACCATCATTGTGTACCACGAGTTTGACCAGATGGGGGGCTAAGTCTGTTATGTTTGTTGGGACCTTAGTAAGGTTGCTCTTCAGATGTAGCACTTTCAGATGCCTCAGGTCCCTGAGGGATTCTAAGCCAATCATCTTGTTGTTTTCAGAGTTCAGGTTTCCCACCAAGTAGAGCTCCCTCAAGTTCTTCAACAAGTAAACCCATTGGGGTATCTCTGCAACATCTGTAAATTTGACATGAAGGCACCGTAGGTGATCACGGAGAAAACTGAATGCAGTCTGTTCAACTTTGGAAGGGCAGTGATATAAATGCAGTTCCTGAAGGTTGGTCATCTGGGAAATCTTTGCTGTTATCCGTGCTTCAGGGATTAGCTCAAGCTTCAATATCTCAAGGTCAGTGAGGTCAAACACTGCATCAGGAACACCTGAAAGCATAAACAACTGGAGCTCCAACTTGTCTTGCGCATTCCGTGTCACATGCTGCCGTAGCTTCTCAAATGTCCACTCGTGATTCAAGCTAATTTCCCGCAGTTTGTTTTCACTGACCTCTGAGAGAAAGACACCAAAGCGTTTAGAGTATAACTGGTCATATTGGTCTACCATGTGCAAGAGAAATGCAAAGTCATTCTTTACATCTGGTATGTCACTAAAGCTGCTCTCCTCTCTCACCTTCTCAAATGAGTACTCCTTGAGAGGCCGCCTGAATAACCAAAAAAGTGTGTGAATGCATACCAAGCCGTAAACACATATGATGGCAATGTAGCTAATGAGCAGCTTTTTCAACATGAATGCCATATTATGAGTACACTGGAATTTGGTGTAGCCAGTTAAATGCTTAATATCTGGTTTACAATCATGCTCAAAATGAATGTATGCAACAAATGTTGTTGTGTAACACAAGATCAAAATGAACTTGACTGTCTTAATTATAGTTTGAGCGACATAGAGTTTGTAGATCAAGTCACTGTCCTCAACATGCACACGAAACTTCCTCACTTTTTCAAAAAGGGCCTTGGCTTGCTCACCATCTTTCTTGTCCAGTATGGTCATGCTTGGAACTTCAATTACAGGCTTTTCAGTTGAGAATTTAACACTGGATTTTCCCAGCATTGGTGTGGATGGGCTTGGACTCCCCTCCTCACTGCCAGTGGATAAATGCTTTGGTAACGAGAGGCCTCCAGTCATTCTTTGCTTATTCTCCTCCGAGTCTTCGCAAGCTGTCTCAGACAATGCTTTGGTGGTCCAAGGGGACTCAAAACACTTCCCCAAAATTGACACAAAATGCTCAATTTTTGAACTTGTCTTTGGATACTTGAACCAAAAGTTGCTGCTGACCATGAGGACAATTGTGTGAATGAGAGCAAGATATGGAAAGTATTTTGAATACCAGGGGAGGGCAATATGGTAGCACATCTGGTTGACAAAGACATACTGTTGAAAGTCCATGTTTGTTTTCACCCCTGTTGGCTGAGCATGTATGAGTGCAGCTGGTTGAGAGAAATGCAGTTGGCGGACAACTGTGTCAGGCTGGTCTTTGCCTGCTAAAGGCGCAGCTGCTAATGTCACTCTGTTTCCTCCTGTCCCAAGGTCAGAAGCTGTTTCTGGAGGCTTCTGTGTGGTAACAGACTCTTCCCACGAATCCAGAACAGGCAAGCAAACAACCTGGTCTTTGGTTAACTGCATCGTCCCAGCAAATATTGCCACCATGAGCATTACAATGCCCAAATAATCCATGAACACATCCCACCACGGTTTCAGAATTCGATAGGTTGGCTGGATGTCGTTCAGAGAGGCAACTTCCGTGAGGGTGAACATTCCTATGGGAGAGAACATAACACCACTGATTAGCATTGTAGTGATTGCTACCTAATAACTAACCTTCTATGCATCCATACTTGAGCTAAATATAGTTTTAGGCATACTCTTTCGTGCACAATTAAATCTGAGTTTACATAAAGAGTGTCCTCACCAGTTTCCTTATGATGTAGCCCATGCTTAAACACTGATCAAAATGCATAACCTGATCTATTTGTACATTTGCCTGAAGTATCTGACACAAAGCAGATGACGATAAATAAATAGTACTATCAATATTAATAGCCAACAGTGGCATATAGTGCTAGTTACATTCTGGATTATATAACTCCAATTTGCCTTCACTTACAACTTTTTGACGATTAAAATTACTAAATGTCTATATGATTTGTAATGACAAGGTTCTGATTTTCATTAAAAATGCCACCCACTGATATCTACAGAATTTTGCATACTTTTGGGCCTCTTTTACTATAGTTTTTGGTAACACTTCTAATTAACTCTACTTACCAAATAACGTCTAAACATAGCAAACAGTTGCCAGGTCTAATGGTAAGAAATGCATTAAGATAAAAGCATTTATAAAGGAGACGGCAGGCTGTTAAGGCTCTGCCCAGTATCAGTTTCCATGAGAGAGCTCTCCAGCTTGCAAAAGCCTAACCAACTACATATCACTTCTTGATTGTATCATCAATCTGAGACTATTTAAAAAAAAACACACAAATTGCTTGCTGCAGGGGTGGACTGGCCAAAAATAATGTTTTCATGTAATATCAAATTCTAAGACTTGTTTTGATGCCTGAGAGTCAGCTTTCCCACCTCCAAGCCTTAGATTAAATTTAGAGAATAACAAACAATATCAAATTGGCAAAAAACAGAACAAAACATTTGTTATAGGAGTAAAAGAAATATTTAACTTCAGAAATGCTCATTATTTAAATAACTGATCTAGGTTCATTAGCCTCTTTTTCACTGTAAGGCTAAATAATTCTGTGCATGTAGGTTGTTCTAATTTTTTTGTTCTTGTTTTTATGAAAACTTTGTCCACTGACAGCAGTTGCTCAATTTTTACTACATACAATTACAAGTTAAAACAGGATCTATGATTAATGATTGTTAACTCTAATAAAGAGCAAAAATATCTATATACATACAGCGCTGATCAAAATAGTATTTTGATCAGTGTTATATGTATCCATATGCATGCAATCACAAATGTGTTTTAATGCAATGCTTAACAATCTTCCACTCAGGCCCAAATTTCTACCTAGGCTTGGAACGTACAGTAAAGGTCCCCTCCCACTTCGGAGTCTTTTGGTTCATTCCAAGAAAAGGATACCTTTCAATTTTCAAACTGAAATTTCCTTTTAACTGAAATCTTACATTCTGGTGATCTAATCTCTTTCTAGTTAATGTTTGAATGGACTAAAAAAAAGTAAATGGAAGTGGAATTGTACTGTATGCAAAAGGATATATACAAGGCTGCAAACATTTCCTCTTTTTAAGTCATTTAGTTGAATGTGTTTGGGTATTGTGCCAACCCTTTTGCATACATACTGTATGTAATAATAAATAAAAAAAAAATTTATAGAATTTTTATTAAATAGCACTTTGGTCTCTAATTCCACTTATTCCAACTTATTACTCACAATTCCAAGTTATCCTAATTATCAGTCAGCTGAACATGGAGCAATGACATCAACTGTCATATTTACTACATGCATGGGACACAACTGACCCAGCATGTCTTTCCTTTTTCATTGATACTGCGTAGTCCTGATTTATAGGCATGGCAAATGGACAAAGAATCAGTAACTGTTCACACAGAACAGCACAATCTGGAAGTTGGCAACTGTTCCAATCTTTCATTGGAAAAGAGGGCTGCAATTAAAATTAATTCCTGTGCTACAACCCACCCAGTATAAATTGCATTAGAATGATAATGAGACTTTATTGATCACATATACACTACAGCACAGTGAAATTCTTTTCTTCGCATACCCCAGTATGTTAGGAAGTTGGGCGCAGGGTCTGGTAAATTATGCTGGTAAAGAAAAGTCTGTGAAACACTAAGCAGTGGAGGTACTGTATATTTTCCACTCTCAGATCTACTGAAGTGCATGTCAAGACCTGAGTCACCTACAGCAGCCACATTCTTTTCCCTCACTGCACGAACTATTCAAGACATAAGTTTGTTCTTTGCTTTTCCTTTGTCAAGTTTTATCCCATTTTGTACAATGTGTTAAGATAGCTTTGATGTCTAGACAGTTGAACATAGGGCAGTTAAAGATGTCGATGGGATTTGCATGAGACTATGTCTGAATAGTACTCAAATAAGCCTCACCAGCCTTAATAAACCAGAAATAAATGCAACATGTGCTTGCAGAATGGTATAATTCAGTGGGTGTTAGAACAGGAGTAAACAGTTATCGTACAACTGTTCATTAACTAATGTGTAATTAAATGAAATTATATTGATTACTGCACAGAAAGACCAAAAAACCGCAAAACAAATAAATAAATAAACACCAGCAAACCGGTACAACAAACAGAATCATGATCTACATATAATTATCCTGTCTATGGCTTGTTTACAGAGCAAGAGGAACATAATTTCTCTTCACTGGGACAATCTGAAGGACATTCATGATTAAAAAAATAGAGGCTTGTGCAAACCCCCCGCGATGAAAAAAAAGCCCAATGTGAAAATGATTTAATGCCTACTTTTTTAACTTCTGCAAGACTCATCTCTGTTGGAAGACTACTGTTAAAAGGAAAACTTCTGAAGTTTCTGTAATAAAATATGTCATCTACTAGTAAAAAACTTGAAAGAAATAAAGCTCACAACAACTAGTCAGACAGTACGTAATAGTGACACATGCTTTCTGTTGCATTGTGACAATACAGTTTTTAGAGGCCTGACTTAATTTTCCCATTGTTTACACAATACTTTGGCTCATTACCAGTCTCATCTGCTGTTGCTAGGCTCATTTAATGACCCAAAAATCCAAGAAGACCTGTTAAAAGTACATGCTATTGTCAAAACATGGTTCAAATATTTTATCATACAGTATTGTACTAAAAGAACTTAATGTTAAAAAATGCGGCTTATAAAATGTAACATAAGGACACAGTGTAATGTAAGTACTATCGCATTATGAACAAATAACTGCTTAGATTCACTACAGTGCTATTATGTTAGCATGGGTCCCAAAAGGATCCATGTCACACCCCTCTTCATCTCCCTCTACTGGCTACCTGTAGCTGCCCATATCAAATTCAAGGCCTTGATGCTCACGTACAAGACCTTGTCTGGATCAGCATCCCCCTACCTCAACACTCTCCTGAAGGCTTACATTCCCTCACGCAATCTGCGATCGATTAGCGACCGACGCTTAGTAGTGCTTACTCAGCATGGCTCAAGGTCCCTTTCCAGAACCTTCACACTAACTGTTCCTCAGTGGTGGAATGAACTTCCAACCTCAATCCGGACCGCAGAATCTATCACTATCTTCAAAAAAACAGCTAAAGAACCACCTCTTCTGTGAGCACTTAACTAACCCCTAAAACACCAGCCCCACATTATCCTAAAAAAAAAAAAAAAAAAAAACCAAAAAAACAACAACCTTACTCTGGCTCTTACACCTCTACTCTGCACACTTTGCTTTTCTAGAACTACAGTAAAGATCTTGTATGGTAGCACTACTTGTATTGTTCTCCGCTTGATATATCGCTTTGCTTTTATTTCCTCATTTGTAAGTATCTTTGGATAAAAGTGTCTGCTAAATGAATAAATGAAAATAAATTAATGTTATTCTATTTTATGCTGTTATACAGATACCTAGTGCAGATACGATGATGGGTCCTAACCAGGATGATCAGGATGAGTGGAATTGCTTGTGGCTGTACATAAAGTACTTTATTACTTTATTTACTGATTAAATGTCTCATGCATGCTAAAGGAGTATTACATCTTTTTAAAAAATCAGTATGTGTATTGACACCATTCCTTATACAATAGACACTTATTCAAAGTAACATAGAAGTGAGGCCAAAATCAATTAAACAGCCCAAAAGTGGCTCTCTAGAAGTAGTGGAATTTGAACCCAAAAAGTATGTTTTTGGATTCAAAAACATGCTCAGCCTCTAGCTAGTCTGGTATAATGTAAAACACGCAACTATTTTCATTTAACTTGTTCACTTTTAGAACAGTGCCTTATAAATAATTGTCCTCAGATGACCAGACTTTACAAGATTAGAAACAGACCAACAGGAATGCAAGATAAGATCTCTTGGCATGTTATTTTTTGCTCAGACCTGCTAGCATCTAATAAAAAAAAATCCCAGTTTGTATAGGAGCAATGCTCTCAAAATTAGTTCCTGGCCTCTAACTGATACATTTTTAAATGATTCATTTGGCAGATAATTTGGTCCAGAACAACGTAGAAATGAGGCAGGATGGAAAAGTGGCTCTTCTGAGTACTGTGGTTTACTCTCCCAACCTTTATATCACTGAGTAAATGAACCCCTGAGCTACCACTGAGCCAACTTATATTAATAACCATATTAACCACTGTCTTTAAATCTGGCTTGAAGACCACACAATAAGCATTTATTATAATTGCCAATCTTTATTTCTCATACCCTACCATAATCCATGCTCATAATGCAATCATACTTCAATTATGAGCAATATGCACCTCAGATGCTGCCGATCAGAGACAACTCACAGAGACGGATACATTTATGTCACTTTCATGCCAAAGTCATGCGGTCCTATCTATAACCACGTCACATGCCAAACTCTCAGTAAGTTGCAAAAATAATCACAGTATGACATTCTCAAACATGCAGCATGGCTTGATCCTTCTGACTCGATATGCACCACTGAAAAATATATCTCAGTGTAGCAGTTGGGAAGTTTTACTCACGTGAGAGTTAAAAAGATTTACACAAACTATCTGAGTGTGTGTGGATTTTCTCAATGCAATAACTTCCAAGGGTTCGAAGCCACAGTTTACAATATTGTTACAGATATTTTAGTAATCCGTGCAGCAGTTCTTTCTGACATTTTACTACTTTTATAGAGCTTTCAAACAGTGAACAGAACTATGGGATCACCTTCTCTGAGAAGCCTATGTCACAGCATCTCTACATCTACAGAGATCAAGGCTGCAACTGACAATCAGTAAATTAAGCTAATCTTACCAGTTCAGGAGGGCAGCGCCTACACAGACAACTGAAGATCAACACAGGAAACCTCATCATCTGTGGCAGCGTTAAGTAATAGCTTTAACCGCTTCATGGTGTTAGCCACTCTGATGGTGTAACCACATGCGAGTGTGCAGACATAGAGCCTTGTTTAACCCCTCGGTTTTCTCTCTCTCTTAACTAGGTCAATGTCTGCGCCAGATACACTGATTTGCTTAGTCTTTACTAGCCGTTATAGTGACACAAACAGTAACCAATCACAGCTGTTCATGCACACGCAAGCCAATTAAATTGTTGTGGGGAACCTATTAAGCGGGCCAACAAAGAGCTCTAAGACTCGGAGGAAGATGATGTGTTAGGAGAGTTTTCAGAACAATCTACCAGTGTGTACATGTCAACATGGTTTTTGTTAACATAATGATTGGGATGACAAAAAAAAACAACTGAAATTCTGCATGGCAATTCTGCTTCCTATTAAAAAACATCCTAAAGGATAATTACATCAGGCAATTGCAACATGTGAATAAATCCAGTCATTCAAGTTGAGTATGTCCCTAAAATAACGGTTAACTGTCTAATGCCACCCCAGGTAGTGGTAGTTATTAAGGTGTGTCTAAATAATAATCTAAATACTATACACATCTAATATAACATTATAATATAACATACGTTATTTTTGCCTTTATACAGTATCAGTAAGTATCATAGCATACAGTGTCTATCTGAAAATACTTTTAAGTGTGGGTGCATAATATATATACATTTTATTAAATGTGCATTATTTGTGTTGTGTGAGGACTACCTAAAATTCCAATTTGAACAGTTCAGTGTAATGAACCACAGGCTACACAGCCTGCATGAGGATCTCTGACTCTATTATAACAAGTGCTGGAAAACAAGCAGGTGTTTAGTCTCAGGTTTCATACCTACCTCACAGAGCAGAATTCACAGAATTTCACAGGGGGAAAAAGATAATACATTCATCAAAAACTGGTTGATGATATAACAGAATAGCATACTTACTGCATCCTAAAGAGTAGACTTCTTATGACCATCACCATCCACTATCTCATTTCCATCTTGGCGTAGTGATAATACTGCGCAACGCCTCGCATAGTGCTGTCCTTTCGTGTCATTATTAGTCAAACACGACTGGAAAATAGCTGGATGTTTTCCTCCCTAATTATAAAAAAAGACAAAAGAACCATTTACATGATGTACATGAACACCTTGTCCCGTTCTCTGTCTTCTCCTAAATGCAGTAGTCAGTACTAACCAGTCTGCACCAGTTTGCTGCCGCCTCCGCTTCTCCTTCCTCCAACCCCGCGTTGTCCAAACGTGAAAGGGAAAAAAACAACAAAACAATAATACGTGCCTCAATCCAGTATGGTCATTTTTAACAAGCTAAAATAGTCCCTCGAGCACGAACATATCGAGGAAAAAAGCGCAACGTGTAATAATAGTAATTTAGAAATAAAACAATTTGTGGTTAGAATCAGGAAGTCTGTCATGGGAGGTGCTTAAGTTTACAAAATCCGGGATGAGGTACAAACGGCGATTAATGGACATCGAGTGTGCTACGTAAGCTTCGGAATCTTTTATGTCATGGACTACGGAGGTGCACTATGTAGGGAGTATTGAGTTATTCGGAATTCAGCCCCGGCACTCATAAACGTGTAAAAAGCGATATTCCATGGTTTAAGTTTTTTTTATTTAAAAGAATAATAATTATTATCGACTTTTTTATATTCAGTGTGACGCTAAATAACGGGATTCGGCACCCTAAATGTGAGGTACGTTTGATACAATGTTACTAATTAATTAATTAGTTAATTAATAATATTGTAGTAAATACGTTTTGGTTGACCTAGTTAACTGTTTTACAAAAGCGACTTCGATTTATCGAGATAACTAAATCGGATTTATTTATTGTTGAGGCTGTATTACTGTAGAAACCCTACTTTTAAGTATATACCATCCATCGATTTCCTATACTGCTTATCCGTCAGGGTCGCGGGGAACCTGGAGCTTATCCCAGGGAGCATGGGGTACAAGGCGGGGTACACCCTGGATGGGGTGCCAATCCATCACAATGCACAATCACATACACATTCACACACCCATTCATACATTACGGACACTTTTGGCATGCCAGTCAGCCTACCATGCATGTCTTTGGACCGGGGGAGGAAACCAAAGTACCCGGAAGAAATCCCCGCAGCACAGGGAGAACATGCAAACTCCACACACACAGGGCAGTGATGGGAATCGAACCCCCAACAATGGCTGTGTGAGGCGTAACCACTAAATGTTGATAACAAGTGACCTGTCCATAGCAGGTGCCTTTCACATGTTATTACCATGAGAGTGAATACAGGAGCATTGTCTGAAACACTGAAACCTCTGATCCAAAAAAAATTATAATAATTAAGAAAGAAAAGAAGAAAGCAAAGACTACTAAGTAGTTCATAATAAGTAGTTGATTTATTTTCAAAACATGTTAAGCTTGAATATCAATAACATGCTTTTATATGGCTATCATTTAGCTTTTATCAGAATAGAAAATAATAGATTATAAATTACTTCGTATAGTTAAGTCTTTGATCATGGTACATGGTTTGATCAAACTACTAAGTATTTGCAAAACAGTCGAACCAAGCACTATCATTTCTGTTAGGAATGAAGACAAAGTTTAAAATGAAGAACAAAGAAGTGCTTGGGTGGGACAAACAATATGGTGATCAGTGATTCATTACTGGGAAATAGTGATGATGGGACCAGTCAGTGATTGGTCACTGGAATACAATGCTGATCAGTGGTTTGTCATTGAGACTAATGGTGTTCAGTGAGTTCAAACCCCAGTACTGCCAAGCTGCCACTGTTGGGCCCTTGAGCAAGGCCCTTAACCCTCAACTGCTCAGATGTTTAAATGAGATAAATTTAGTCGCTCAGGATATGGGTGTCTGCCAAACGCCATAAATGTAAATGATTGGTCACTGGAAACAATGGTCATCAGTGGTTTGTCACTGAGACCAGTGGTGATCAGTGGTTGCTCATTGAAACCAGTGGTGATCAGTGATTGGTCATTGAGACTAGTGGTGGTTAGTGATTGCTCGTTGAAACCAGTCATGATCAGTGATTGGTTGTTGGGAAACAATTATGAACAGTGATTTGACATTGGGAATACAGGCTTGTACAAGTGCAACTCAGTCAGGCTTTACACACTGGGGTACAATTCGCTAATGTCTGCTTAAAAAGGGGCTAGATTTGTCAAAAGGCTCTATTTTGAAATAAAGTCACTAAAGGATCTAAAGTCACCAACTCTAATGACAAAGTCATTGAGTTGGCTAAACAGTGCAGTCCTGTAGTTGAACACAACACCACAGAATAAAAATTATAAATGATAACTAATGTTTATATTAAGGTTAATAGAATAAAAATACTAGGTAAGTCTGGTAAGGTTTACTAACATTAACCACTAACTAACCTAGCTATCATGACTTAACAAACTGTGTGTTCAACTATAGCTTGTAACATGGAATTTCCAACCTCTGACTACAGAAAACTAAAGAAAACATCTCTTCAATTTGGATTTCTTACTTGGAAAGTTGGGAATGTGTCCTTAACCCAGATTTCAGCATATGACATGTCAACATGGCTGTTCACATAAGTAATGGTAAATGAAAAATCACTTCACTACTTTAAATGAGTTTATAGTAATATTTACTGATAATAATATTTACTGATCAATCAACATAGGCACATTAGGCAGTTAAATCTATAATATTTACCATACAGTTCACTGTATTGAGAAACTAAATAGATCATAAACTCATGAACAGTATGTTAACCAGGCAGTTTGTTGTTAAGAAAACATGCAAGCACGTTTGCCCTCATGCTCCCTAGCTGGTAGCGGTTGTGTGATAGGGGTGAGTTAACAAATGGGTGACCAAATTGAGGAGAAAATGGGAAAAACCCAAAACAAACAACAAAAAACATTAAGGGAAAGTTGCTTAGTGAAAATAAATTGCTATGTATGTAAATAGTATAAATAGTATATATTTTGTATCATATGTACTAATTTTGAATAACATTATAAGATCTTACTTAAAATCAGTATTTCGGTGTATGTTCTCTTGCTTAATTATGCCATACCATATGTTTATTATGACCAAGCAGGGCTTTGATCATTGAAGGGCTTTGTCCAGCCAGGTACTTCACATTGTTGGTCTGCATGGCTTCAGCTGGATACTACAGAATAATTAGCTGTAAACAAAACTGTTTACAGTTTACATGTACACATGCAGCATCATGACATTACCATACTGTATGCTAATTGTAAAAACAGTTCACATGTCTATTCCGAAATTAATATGACCATTTAATACTTTCTTAGCAGGTTATGCCCTCCACAATGAGAACTCTGTAGGGGCATAAGGCAGGGGACACCCTGGACAGGATTTCAGGGTGCCAGGCTGCCAACCCATCACAGGGCACAGTCACACACACATTCACATACTACGGACAATTTGGAAATCCCAATCAGCCTATAACACTTCTTTGGATTGTGTCTAATATGTAGTTTATATTACCCACATAAAACTGATTGTCTTTCTGTCACCAGAAGTCACATAATTAGGTGAATGAGTTTGGGTTAGTGTCACATGACCTCAATATAAATACACCTGTTCTGGGAATTCCACAGAGTATGTTGGAGACACATGGAGGACAAGGAGCTATCAAAACAAGAATGTTCTGGAAAACTATTAATCAGTGTTTAGCTATAAAAATAGTCCAACTTTAAAAACCCAACAAAAACCATTAAATTAAAAATGGAAAGAATATGACAACCATAACTATGTGCATAGGATGTCATCTACCAAAAATAACCAGGTAAGGAAGGTATTAGACAGAGACCAGGTTTATAGGTGAATTAAAATTCACAGTAATGCAGCAGGTAGCATTACCTTCTCACAATTCCAGGGTCCCAGGTTTGATCCTGATCTGGGGTTACTGTCTGTGTGGAATTTCTGTGCATGTTCTCCCCATGCCCATGTGGGTTTCCTCCCACCTCCTGAAAATATGGCACCTACATGCCAAATGATTGATTTGCTATGCTAAACTGATCATAGGTGTGAATGAGTGTATGAATTAGGGTTGTGACAGTGAGGAAATGTTCCCACCGGTTAATCGATGTGTGACAACACCGGTAATACCGGTATCACCCCCTCATGCTGAATTGAGCAGACACGTTCAGTTAATTGTAGCATCCGTTCTCTAACTGAACTAAATGATTTGTATTACTATAAAAAGCAAAAACGACATTGATAGTGCCGCATTGGGCAAGTGATATAATCGGTGTGCAACCGAACACTGTGTAACACCGGTAACACAAAATATCGCAGCAAGCCTAGTTTGAATGTGTGTGTGTGTGTATGTGTGTGTGTGTGTGTGTGTGTGTGCGCGCATGGTACCCTGCGATAGGTGTCCGATAAATGGTGTATTTTCTCCTCACGTGCAATTTTCCCTGGATGGGCTATGGATTCACTATGGCCCTGACAAAGTGTTTACTGGGACTTCTAAGTTGAGAAAAGAAAAGCATTCACCCTATTGTCAGGAGATTGTGAGTTTGAATCCTGGTGATGCCACAGAGCCACGTGGGTGGGAGGGATGGCATACTTTTTCTTGCCTGTCAATCACAGCAAAAATACAGCAAAATAGCCAACTGTAGGTGTCTATGAGCTCATGTACTATGTACATGAAAGAGGAAGAGGGCAGATAACACTTTTAGAAGCGCTAGAGTACTCTTTCAGTAACTCAGTTTGGAATATTCCTCTGCTAATTTTAAATGTTGTTACATGACCTTCGCATTATATTATGTCTTACATAACCTAAGTGTCACTAAAATGATGTGAGTTTAAATCCCAGGTAGTTTTATGAAACAATGTCCTTAGACAACAAAAAGGCAAAGATCGATACAGGTTCTGTGAATGTGCACCCCAACCCTGACAAATATCTGCCCCTTCCCCTTCTAAACCACTGTACCAGAGGACAAGCAATATACTGAAATATGGGAGGCTCTTATATTTAATGATGCAATAACACTGGCCTTTCATCAACACTAATGCTTATAAGTGGCTTTGAATAAAAAATGTGTGCAAAATGAAGAAACCTAATGTTAAATGTGATCCTGCAGCATTTCAGGTTTTTTTTGTAGTGGACATATTAGAGTTTAGAGCTGGTCAGCTTTTGTGCAGTTTGGGTTAACAGTTGCCTGGGAACTCACAAAGAACGAAGGACAAAAGGACAAGGATCTTAAGCTCATTGTCTAAGGGTTTGAGTAAAACGCATACTGACAATGTGAAGCACACATTCCAGCTCTAAATCTGCTGTGCTGGCAAACTCTAAGTGCACGCGGAGACATCTCGGCTTATACTGTTAGAAAAGGCAGGTTTGAGCCAGTTCTAACTAGATGAAATACAAATGATCTACCGGTGGTTTGAGCCTGTTGGGGAAATGGGATCTTTGTGTATGTGTGTGTGTGCACGAGTCTGTTTTCAAAGGCAACACAAAGTATACTTGGCAATAGCAAAATTAACTTCAGGTTATCTGTGAGGTGTCCTTTTCATTGACTCTAGCTGATTTTTTGTCTATTGTATCTTAAGAACTCTGCTGTCTTTTATGAGAGCTTGAATTTTCCTACAACTCAATTGAATTCAGATCCATTATTCAAGATGAATCATTTCTACCATTGATGCACTTTCACAGTTGTTTGACTTAATAAATGTGGCCATGATAACCAAGTCTTTATAAAGCAGTTCATGCAAGATAAGTGTTGATAAAGTTGGACATTTCATAAATGATATTCTTTACTCAGATATGAAAACACTGATAACTAGGAGCTGTAGGCAAACAAAAAGTGACAACTATAATAAACATGACTTGAGTTAACAGTGCATGAATAGAACTGATAGGCTTATCCCTGTGTGTGTGTGTGGTTTTTTTTAGTGCAGCATAACTGTTGTTCCCCCACATGATTTCACAATCACATAAGCCCAGAGCTGAAGTGTTTCTCCGTCCATCTCAAGGTTAAACACCTCTTCTGCATCAGACCAAATTAAATCCTCAGGTTCATTGGCCATGCTTGAAGAGAATGGCAGTGTTTCAGCTCTAAGTGCTGAATCCTTGACTTGTACACCAACTGAAGTCCTTTGCTTCAACTACACTCAGCCATAGACAATCCTAGTTTGCATGCATACATGAAATCTCTAACAGAGGAATCAGGCTGTAGTCTTTCATTAGTAAAGTCCTCTTTCCAAAAAAGGTAAGAAGGCACAGGAGGTATGCATTGGCAGCATGATTGGCACATTGCACCAGCATGTAATATTTTGGCATTACACTATCAGGAAAAAGGGAACTATACAAGCACTTTTTTGTTCCCTAAGGCACAAAAACATAAAAACAAATGTAGCCTTCCAGTAACAATGTTAGCCCTTACAATCCAAATATGTACATTTAATTTAATAGATTATAAAATTGTATTCACTTTCCCACATAACTTGGTGCTTGGGAAAGGGGAAAAGGCTATGAAAAAGTACGTAATAAACATTATCTAGATTTCCCCATGTTACAATTATTGGCACTTTGTGCACCTTCTCTTTGCCAAGATAATAGCTGTGGTGTTGTTTTTGTTGTTGTTTTCCCTTTTAAACCCTGATGATGTGAGACAAGTGATCTGAAAACATTTCTCAATATGATGTCTTTCCAGATCTTACAGAATCCTAGCTTGTGGATTCTCCTCTAGTCCACATATTTTTAACTGGGTCTAGGTCATGGGACTGGAATGGCCATGTGGTACTCCTTGCCTAGGCACACTTTTCCAGTTCAGTCCACAAATTTTCAATGGGATTCCAGTCACTACACAGTTCCACTGCTATACTTTCCAGTAATGTGATATTTGCACGTGCATTTAATCCAGCTTTTGAGCTGTTGAGAGGTGAGCAAAGAACTTCTCTCACAAATACACATATTTGTATGTAACATGTATATTTTGTTATAGAGTCAGACATACACAAAATTTAAGAAAATGTATCCTCTCCACATTTGACATTATATTAATATTACAGAAATTAGGTCCAGTTTCATTTCAACCTGGATGTATTTACAAGTTTACAGCTGTTAAAAAAAACCTCAGCTTTGTTTTTTTGTTTAGCAAAGACTGAGCTTTTTTTTTTTTTTTTTTTTTTTTTTTAAAGGATTTTTTTAAAAAAATTGAAATTTAGAAAAACGTTATTGCAAGCTACTTTTTGAATATTTCATAACGTTGTACTGTTTTCTTCAGCGCAGATTTACCTGAAGGCTTTAAAAATCAAGTAATACACATATAATGGGAATTTAGGGCTGTGTCCCACACTACATGCTGCACACTACATAAGGTGCCTAAATAGTACACACACACACACACACACACTACAGTATTGGTGTACTTACATATTATGTGTCTGTGGAGTGTGTGTGTTCTCTCCATGCTTTGGGGGTTTCCTCCCCCAGTCCAAAGAAGTGTTGTAGGCTGATTGGCATCTCTAAATTGTCTGTAGTGTGTGAATGGATGTGTGAATGGGTGTGTGATTGTGCCCTGTGATGGGTTGGCACCTTCCAGGCTCCCCACAACCCTGTTTAGGATAAGCGGTACAGAAAATGGATGGATGATAGTATGGTAATATGAGCTTTGGTTTGCAGCTCAGCAGAGAAGATATAATTATATTTGGAGCTATTATCAATAGGGCTTGGTATTGCGACCAATTTGGCGATTCGATTCTTATTTATATGGTTTTGATTCAATATCGATTAGTTATCAATATTTAATTTAAAGAGTTAGTTTTGCGGACATGGAATCCATGTTTTAATATAAATGCTGGGAACCAGCATTTACCTACTAAGCTACATTTCTGAAATAAACAATTACATTAACAATAGGGCGCACACAATTATGTTTAATTACTTTTTACTTTGAGTAACAAACATTGTAAAAAGAAATCATAAATATGTGCGGACATACACACAAGGTGAGCACAAACTGCACAATTCACACTACTGTAAAAAAAAAAGAAATGTAAACATTGTTAATGTGCAACAATGAAATTCATGAACAACTTGAAACATGTTTAAGAAATAAAACCAGTTTCAAAATTCAAAACATGACAGATGGCGACATCTTCAGGACGAGAGGCGAACTACATATAATAGTCACATCCTATCAATTAAAGCACGCGCATTAAGAATCGATTCGGGGATTTCCCAAATAGTTATTGTTTCGTTAAATTGAAGATCGATTAAAATCGGAGAATTGATATATTTACCCATCCCTAATTATCAAGGTCTTCCAAGTGTTACAGAAGTGTTGAGAAAATAAAAACTTGTACACATCAATGTGACGGTCCTAGAGTGAGCATGCTAGCTAAAACACCTTGTTGAACGAAAAAGCCTTCCCTCTGTTATGATCCGTCAGCGTACTGTTCGTGCAGGTCTGCGGAACAAAAACAGTTTAAAGGAAAACTCTTTTATGATGCCTGTGGCTGTGTTTTGGAAATCTGGGGTGTGTCTTTGGCTGTAATACTTTCATGCACTACGATGTGGGACATATCCGAACTGGCACATAACAGTTTCCAGTTAAACCCGACATCTCAGGCTGAAATACTAGGAGTTCCTACTACTGGAAAATAAGGGTGACTTACAGCAGCTCGGGAACACCATGTTTTAGAGTATTTTCCCTCATGACTCAATAATGATTTTCCTTTTTCCTCCATTTTTAACCAAATAATAGTATGCACGGTAGCTTTAAGGAACTATGAAGGAAAATAATACCATTTGGGAAAGGAAAACAAAACAGGAAACCATTGCCTAGTTCATGTAGTCACTACTGAATCGTTTATTGTATTATACAGCCATGTTGGTGCCTTTTATTGTGTTATGCTGTCATCTTGATGCCTAATCACATTGAATGCATTCAAGCACAAACTCTCACTGAGCTTCTTACTACTGTAAGAAAATCCATATATCAGAGTTATACCTTCTTTGTATATCCTGTATATACAAACAAAACATTACTGATTGCAGTACATTAAGTATATAATGAAAATATCTAACTGAGTTACTTAAGCCAGTGATTTATATGTGGCGAATAAAATACTCCCATTCTTTCCTGACTGACAACACCACAGAAAATGCTGACCTGACAAACCACAACACTGTCCATTACAATCATTCATGCTTAACTGCAGCTGTACAGAAATCTGAAATATTTCTCCAAGCACAAAAATAACTTCAGCATCTGATACTGTCAGTCTTCAGCTTCTAAAAGCAGGGCAACACATCATGTGACCTTGCTAATGCCTCCACTCTCCAACCCTCAGCGTAATGGTTATTTGAGTGGCATGGCAGGCGAGATCGAGAAACATGTCAGACATGAAATGGGCTCAGGCATGCATCGCCTGTTTCACCAGTACAGAGCTGTGTCTAACTAATGGATGCAACATCACTGAAATATATCAACTGGCAACATCATTTGTCAATTAGTAATCACTACAAACGAGTGGGTGGATATTTGTATGATTTATATGGAATTATCATACTAACCATCAAATGAACTGATTAGATTCTGGGATACTACCCTCATTAACACATCTTTTGTACATAATATGCATATTTTACTTCGGAAAGTGCATGTAATGTAGCTTTAAAGCTTTTAATTTTAGCCCTAAATGTCTTTACGTATACTTTTTTTAAATTTATTTTTTAAGGTACATAATATTGATTTTCCAGATGATATAGATACAAATGATGTACCACCACAGTGACAAGAAAACTTTGCAATTTAGTGCACATTTAGTTGCAGATGTGATTAAAAATCAGTCACATGGCAGATTCAGGTTAAATAATTAAGAAAAAATATTTTAACACCTCTGTGGTCTAAAAGGTGTGCATGGGATTTTTTTGCCGATTGATCTTGAAAAAATTCTGACCAATCCCACCATCCTCCCACAGACATTCTCTACCAACCCTGCAGTTAATATTTTTGTTGCCACCTGCCTGTGATTCCAACAAAGCTGCATAAACATGTTGCTCATTACCACACAAACACCTACTAGCTACATATTTGACTACATGCCCCACAGTTATTTAAAATAAATAAATTTGAAAAACCCACTCATGGAACTTTTTTGTTCCCAGTTCCAATGTGCACCTCTACATTATGCTGAACATTTGTCTTTTCCTCTGATAATTCATCGCACAGTAATGCCAATACAATCTCTATAAATCTTGAGCTCAGACAATTCATAAGTGTCTTGTTTGTATGGAGTGGGGTCTTCTGAATTACATGGAGGAGATGATGGGGTGTAAAAAGTCTTGAACGTAAACAACTTGCTATTAGCAAAAAGATACAGTAGCAACTCACGTGACCTCTTTTGTTGCCTCCAACTTCTGAGCAGAAAAGCATGCAGAACTAACACTAGCAGTGTCAGATATAATCTTTTCAGAGCAATATTTTGTATTCTTGCATTTTGCAGTATTTAAGCAGTCACAATAAGCAGCATGAATGTTGTTTTATTAATAACTTAATAAAAAAAAAAAAGCATTGCATCTGATGTTTGCACTCAACTATTTACCATGTGACATTTTTAGAAAACTAACAGTAGCAAACTTACTTTAATTCAAAACAACTATTTATTCAGGAAGTGAATAGCACCTAGCTCTGTGTGGTGTGTTGGGTTGTTGAATGTGGTTTTCATATAGAACATTTTAAAAACAGATCTTATTGTTGCTTTAGCTACAGGATTCCCAAAGATCATTTACTGAAAACTTTACATCAGTTAATTTTTTTTTCTAAACCCATATATCAGTAGGGCCATAGTGTAGGCAGTAAATAGACTGTTGCATCATATCACATCAGGAATCAGGTAAACTTTTCATGATAAATTTTCCAGCAACAAAATAAAAGACAAAAAAAAAATGCATGCTCAGAATATTCTTCTGTATATTTATTTTCTGTGTTAACCAAATCTTTTTGCACAGAAAAGGGAAAAAATGGTTAAAACTACAGCAAGCATTTGAGTATAAAATCTTAACAGTATAACAGTGCAAAGGCAATTAATGGCAATTAAGAGAGTCCAAGTTTAATGCTCCCTTTTTAATAGGCACACCATTTCAGCTCCAAAACAAACCAATAAAAATTGCTGTACAGCTATCTATACAAAAGCCTTCAATGAAAAGAATCTAAGCATATGCTAACAAAACAAATGGCACTGAAATTATTATTTGGATATAGCTGAATAGCCGGTATGTGAGGTGAAGAGAGGTAGCAGCAGATATATTATATATATATATATATGTATATATATATATATATATATAAAAAGAAATAATAAAAATAAAAAAAGGTAAGAACCTATTAGTGAGTAGTGAGAGTGAGCAAATATTACTGTAGAAAAAGACTGTACAAGCCAGAATAGCAAAACTGGAAAGCTTCTATCAATCTAGCTAAGAAATCCTCATTATCAACAATATATATATAAAAAAAAAGAAATGTTAATAAAGAAATAGCGTACAATAGCACTAAGTAGCACTCGTAGCGTATTTAAAGGAGGTATATTCTGACAGGATTCCCTTCAGCTCGTCAAGAACATCAGTACAATTTTAAAACAGTGATGCAAAAAAAAAAAAAAAAGAAAGAAAAGGGCTAGACAGATTACCTGAGAACACTTAAGTTATTGTGGTGTCACCACTCCCTCTAGCCTTCAATGCCTAAACCTTCAAACACTATAGTGACCCAACAAGTATGTTACATAATTCAGTAAAGCACTACTATATGAGTATATTTTGATACAGTTTCTGCACTTTACACACAGACATATTATAAAACATGCTAAATTCTGTTGAACAAGATGATGGGATGTTAACTTTTCAATGCAAACTGTTGCAGTGTTGTACTGTAGTTGCAGAGGTGTCAACATTACTAACAAGAAAAACCTAGTAGACCTAGAAAAAAACTGAATTTACCACAAATGAGACAGCTAATTTCTTTGTTGCATGTGACAAGTAACAGTAAAAAAATATATATATATAAATAAATAAATAAAATAAACAAGGCAAAAGTCAGGCTCCTACATTCCTACAGCTCCTAAATTCTTTTGCTGACCAGAGGGACTATTTTACCATCCGCTTGGTTACTATTGGCTCATAAACTGAGGCTTGTGAATTTACAGGTCATTGTTCTTCATGTGAAATTCCCAGCTACCAGAAACAATGACTTTGATGTCCTTTTCCCTTCAGAGAATTAATAACTTTTCTGCAAGGTGAAATCTATTTGTGTTTGGTCTGACTCTTGTTTATGCAAAAAAGCAGAAAATTATAGCTTCACTGTAACAAAGGGAGAAATATTATAAATACTACAGATATGCATGGTGGAACCTCTGTAACAGCCTGGTATTCCAGTCCGTTTCTATTACTGGAGCCACTCACTGAAATTGGTTTAGTGTTAAAAACTAGCACAATGAGTCATTTAACATGACAGGCTCCAAACCAAAGAGTTGTGACATATCTGATCTAAATATCAGTCCGTACAGGATCTCGCAGAGTTTTTTTTTTTTGCGACTGTTGTGGCAAAAATTGCTGGATTTTGCTGCTGCTATTTAAAAAAAATTTCAAGGGAACTTGCAGAGTTGTTTGCACTTTTTTTGTGGAAAACTACTGGAATTGGCAAAATTGCAATTGCATGAAATTCCTTTCACAGTGATGTTTGTTGGTAAATGAGACCTTTTAGGTGTACTTATGCTCGACGCTTGTGAATTGAAAAGGGCTTTGGCTGAAAAGGTGTTTTGTGATGATGTCACATGACATGTCTTGGCCCAAATTTGCACAAAATCTGCAGTAATTTTGAAAAATTGCATGCTCGCCTGAATATTGCGGAATTTGCTTGATTTTGCCAACGGAAAAAATTGCGAAATCCTGGAGGGACAGAAATATGGTAAATAACCACTACACGAGATAAGCCTTTCTCAATCTTCCACCCCTGTCAGCAGTCTTAAAAGAGGCTACAAAAGGTCATTTGGTCTTTACAAAGGCAAAATACTGCAGTTTGGCAGGCTAGCATGGTTCAGTACTTGTTTTATAAAATCTTCAAATAGATAATGAAATCCTCACCATTATTAGTAGTGTAATACATGCAATGCAATGACCATCTTCAAATACACGTTAACACTGAAGCTAATCTCTATTCTTTGATACGGTAGAGAATTCTACATAATAAGGTGCTTATATAAAAGAATGATCTAATGTAATATTTTCTTAAATCCTTGAAACAACTACATCAACTTTGAGGTACAATACAATACTAAATTCTACTTGAAACTTCCTTTAGTTAATAATATTTGTTTTCAAGTATCTAAGCAATGAAAAGAAGGTACTCACCCGTAAACGTCAAAATATTGAGTGTGGGAGTGGGATACAAGTTCAGTTAAAAAGAATTCGTAATGCTGCCTTTTTTTAACATCTGCGGAATTTTACCAAAGCTAAGAAACATCACTCGACTTTCATGGTATCCCTGACTTCTGAAGGCAGTGTGTCAAACAGGGTGTCTTCTACCACAAGGCCACTGCGCTTCAAGGCTTGACAGCAGCCAAGCTCAGCTGGCAAAACTTCAAAATGATTACCCTTTAACTCTAAATACGTCAGTGAAGCCAGGTAGGAAATCTTTGGTGAGAGCACTGAGAGCATGTTCCTCCCGAGCTTGAGGGTCTTCAGCTTCTTGCAGAAGAAAAGTTCATCTGGGAGGTTCTCGATTTTGTTGCTAGAGAGGGAGAAGTACTGAAGGCTCTGGAGAACACCTACTTCTGGAGGAATGAAGCTGATATCATTGTAGGAAAGGTCAAGATGGCGTAGCTTATTGCACAGAAACAGGTGTGAGGGCAAAATCTCAATCTTATTGTGGCTAAAATAGAGACGCTCCAGACTGCCCAATTTCTTGATATGCTCAGGGATGTGAGTGATGGCATTGTGCCACAGCTTCAGGCATGTGAGTTTCCGGAGGTGCTGGAAACTGATGATCTCCTCAACAGAGCGCAAGCTGTTCTCTTTAAGGTCCAGCTCCTGCAGCTGGGTCAGACTGAAGATGGCATGTGGAATGCGTTCAAGGTCACAATGAACCAGCTCAAGCTCTATAAGATGCACCATTTTTTTCAGGTTGTTCAGCATGACCAGCTTGGTGCCATCGTTTTGCACATACAGACGCTGCAGGTGGCTGGACACATCCACGACTGACTGTGGGATCTTCGTAAGGTTGCTTTTGAGTGTCAAGGTCTTAAGGGACTTGAGGTCACGTAAAGAGTCCAGGGTTATGTTCTTTGATGCATCTGGACTCAGAGATCCAATTAGTTGGAGTTCCTCCAAGTTTCGAAGACTGTAGAGCCACAGAGGAAGCTCACGGTTGTCATCAAACTTCACACGCAGAACCTTAAGGTTTTCCTTCAGGAAAGCGAGGGCCCCTGTGTGGATTTTGAGGATGCACTGGTGCAGAGAAAGCTCCTGAAGATCTTCCAGCTGAGAAATGGCTGCAGGGATTGTGACATTATTAATAATCTCCAATTTCAAGGATTGCAGCTCGGTGACCTCGAAGACAGTATCTGGAAGTCCTGCAAGCATGAAGAGCTGAAGCTCTAGTCGGTCGCTGGCATTGGTCTGTAGCTTTTGGCGAAGTTTATCTACGGTCCACTCGTGGTTCAGATTGAGTTGTTTTAGCTTGTTTTCACTCACCTCAGACAGAAACACTGCAAACCTCTTGGAATACAGTGGATCATATTGGTCAATCATGTGCAACATAAAAGCAAAATCATTTTTCACATCCGGGATGTCATCAATTCCAGTCTCCTGCCGCACGTATTCAAAAGAGTACTCTTTCAGGGAACGGTAGAAAAGCCAGTATGATGTATAAAGGCACGTTAATCCATAAACGATTACAAAACACAAATAGCAGTAGCAGAGCTTGGAGAAGAGATGGGCCATGGTGTGATTGCACAAAAATTTTCTGTAGCCAGTCATATTCTCTACATCTGCTTCACACTGAACTGTAATTCTAACTTTTGACACCAGAACACTGTTGTAGGCAACAATAAGAACAAACTTGATCACTTTAATAACAGTCTGACGAACATACATGAGATACAATAAATCCCCTTCCTCCACGTGAAGTCGGAACTTTTTTACCTTCTCAAACAACGCTTTGGCTTGCTCTCCTTCCTTCTTGTCAAGTGCACTTGCTGTTGGTTTGTCCACTACAATCCTTTCAGGAATAGATCTCAGTGACTGGGTTTTCTCCAGATTACCCTCCCCGGTGGAGGTATTAAGGTTTGATCTACTGGCACTGTTCTTTTTGTGGTCTTTCTCCTCTGGACTCTCTCCTGACACCTCAGACAGAGCCCTCGTAGTCCACGGAGAATCAAAACATTTGCCCAATATGGAGATGAAGTGTTCAATTTTTGAGCTTGAGCCAGGGAACTTGAACCAGAAATTACTGCACACCATGAATACAAGGGTATGTATGAGCACCAGGTAAGGAAAATACTTGGCATACCAATGCAGAGCTTTTTCATAGCACAGTTGGTTAACAAAGCTGTACTGTTGCAGATCCAAGTTGGTTTTGAGTCCCTTCATCTCATAGGATACAGGCACTGGGGAGATAGGTGGAAGAGAGGAATTGGTCGGATCCCTTGTGAGCTCTGTCTGGTTCAGTGAAGGCACTGTTTGGTTTGGGGCATATACCCTTTGAGGAAGACATATGATTTTGTCCTGCATTACCTGAAATGGTAATGGAGAAAGTATATCAATACTAAACATTAGAAGCCAGTGTAATTGAGTTTCACTCTGATATATGGATTTTCTAAATGTCTTTCAACCACTTAAGTCCTTGTGTGGTTCTTCTTCTGGGAAGATAAGAAAAATAAGGAATATTCAATGGCAAGAGCTGTTTTCATGCCAAACCAAAAAATAAAACCAAAAATGAGATCACATAATTCGATAACAAAATTATTTAGAAAAGAAAACAGCATGGGACAGTCGAGTTCTATTTTAGTGTACTGACATCAGTGTGATTCAAACAGGAAATGAGTGGTTATCCTCATGACTCCAGGAGACTCCAGAGGGAGACATGCTCACTTAAATGCCACAAACATGCTCAAATACTTTGAGCACTAACATTCTCAATGAGAGCAGCTTAGTCATGGCTACTGTTTTGGTTATGAATCCATTTTGGTTATGAATGGAATTTTGGTATAGAGACATCACTATTCTTCCATGTAATTTATGTCATAAAACTGAAGGGTCTTTTTTCACCACTCTCTGTGAAAAGCCTTATGTCTGGTAGGTTAATTACCATCTGCTTTGTGTGGGAGGCCCTGTCTGGAGTTTGTTCCAAAATAAAGGGCACCATCAGATATAGAATAGAGCGCAAGCCACCCAGAACAGCCAGAGTGCTCAATAAACCCTTGGGGCAAAGATCAACAGCATCATATACATGGTTGTTTCTGTTCACCATGCATTTGAGCATCAGCCCTAAAAGAACTCATAAAACCTGCATGATGCGTTCACTCAATCATCCTCTAACTGCACAGCCTTTTAGCGGGGTTGTGTGCTTATTTCTTCTATTTATAACGGGGTTACAATTCTATAATGGCAGGAAATAAATGAATTAGGGCAGTGATGACCAATATCACTATCAAAGCTTTGTGACATAAACTCATGCAAATCATCAGGCACTGCTTACAAACTCTAATGTAAGCACTTCTAAGTGCTGCCACAATGCACTCTACAAGATGAGCATGGGGTGGATATTCCCACCCAGATCCAACAGATCTAATCATGGCTGTTTATTTAATCGAAATGACTATTGGGATTATCTACAGGAACTTAGATAATGAAGCAGACAGTACACATGACTAGCTGGATCAGGAGAAAGGAGGGAGACTGCAGGAGAAACTCCATTTTAACAAGCAGGGCAGGGCCTAGGAGGGAGCAAGGAAAGGAGGAGCTGAGCTGTGTTTGTGTGTGCCTGCTAGAATTGCTTCTCCTTCCTGTAAGCAAACCAACAATCTACTATTAAGCACACGTCAGGCAACAGTGGCCTGCCTGTGCACAGATGGAGCAGGAGTGATCGGACTGTGGTGTGGAGGCGTTCACTTTCCATTCCTCGCACAAGAGGAAAGCTGTATTGCTCGGTCTGTGGTCACATTGTCTGTTTATTCTCAATCTCCAAAGAATGTTTTAATTGCCCTTTAAAGGCACTCATGCAATGAATCCCGAACAGAGCAAGTACTCCGCAAGGAAAGGAGTGGGAGCCATATTCAAATGATATCCAAATGCAAGAAGAGACATGCAATACAAAAGGTCTGGCACTAACCTGCAGCGTGCAGCCAAACACGCCAATCATGAGCATGACCATGGAGAGATATTCGGCGAAGACATCCCACCATGGTTTTAGGACTCGGAATGCCGGCTGCTGTTCCGTGAACTGACGGAATTCTGTGACCGGAATCATTTTCCTGCAGGGACACAGTGAGGAAACATGAGCTCAAATTAATGAACTTGAACTGTATCGGGGCTCGTACTTCATTTCTGCAAGCTGCTCTCTTGGCAAGAGCATACGTTCTACAGATCATTCAGTCATGTCTAAGGCATATCATGTTTCAGCATAAATACAACAGGAAGGCAGATTAGAAGAATGGCCTCTCATGAATAACCACCCTTGAACTGCCCTGATGGCACTGTAAATGCATTTTCCTGAAACAGCCCCCATGTTGTGCATCGTCTTCCATGCTGTGGGCATTTCACAGTCTTGTCCAGCAATGTTCTGTGACGAGCACCTGACCCACAACAGCATGTTCTGTACCAATAACCAGAGTTAACTCAAAGATTGCTGATAAAGGGCAAGAAACCAAGTGGTGAGTTGATGAGCTAAGATTGCAGTTTGAAATACCCTGGCCTCAAATAGTAGCAGAGGTGCCAACATTACTAACAAGAAAATCATAGCATGTAGAGGTGTAAAAAAACAACAACAGATTTTTTACCACAAGAACCCTAGTGTATGTTGATGGATGAGACAACTATTTTTTTTCCCAGATGTACACCAATCAATAGTAACAAAACATCTTGGCAAAAGTATGGTGTGTCCACTATTTAACAATAAGCAGGGGCACCATTTTTACACAGTCACACCCACTCATTTTCTATTGGCTCACAAGGCAGATGTTTGTGAATTCCTAAGAAAAAACAAGCACAAAATGACAGTAACAGCCAATAGAAGCAAATGCACATCTACCGTGTCCCGTGTCCTTTCCCCTTCAGTGAACTGCCTTTTCTGCTAGATGAATAATGTCATGTTTACTGTATGTAAGCACATTATGCTGTTATTTACCAGTTGTTTCATTTTCTTCCAGTTCTGTTTCAAATAGCTTCTTTCTATAATAAACATTGAATATTTTTAATAGGTTATACTAAAAAAATTAACTACTTTGTATATGTTCCAGCTTTTATGCAAACGTCAGTAAAACTAAATGCCATGATTACATGCATCATGCAAATACCTTCAAGTCTTCTAGACATATATTCTTTTTGCAGTACCCTACCCCTGTCAAGCTTTTCTCAAAGGTTTTCTCTGGCTAAGCAAGACGAGCTGGGGAGCCCATATAAATTTTATTTTTTATTTTTTAAAAATCACAAGGAGCTGATATATGCTTGACATACTGATGCAATTCCACATCTGGCTGCAATCTAGTCATGTCTGACTGAACCTAATGCAAGTGCTCTTTGGTCTAAGTTCAGCTATATTTCCTCCATCCTTTCAGAACCACACATATCCTCTTTGAATTGATAAATTATTGACATTGGCGCTATCCTGCTCTCTGCTCTTGGTACTTGTGAAAAGCATTTTGTGGTTGAGCAGTCGGCAAGGAGACGATAACAGAAACCAAGAAATACATGTTCATAACGATAACACACATTTGAGAAGAAAGCCACTTTAGCACAAAGAAAACCACAATGATTTCTTGTCATCTTTAGAGAGCTAAGGTGTCTTTAAATTGGGCTGTGTGTCCATACTGCAGATTAATGATCCAGCATTCCTGCAAAGTCTTTATAAATGACATAATTCAGACAATATTTTCCAAAGTAAAACACATCCTATTTAAAGTAAAATTGTCATGGCAATTGTCAAGAATATCAGAATCATGAACATTGGGGGAAAAAAAGAAACTGTCAGCCAGAGCTGTCAGTGTGATTTAGAGAAATGTTTAAAGAGGTTCTTTTCATAAAATGGTGTAAACTATCATAAAAGATTAGTCAGTTAACATATGCAAATGTGATATGCAAATTTATTATTGGCACTCATCTAGCCATAACATCTGTGAAAGTCAAAATTACAACTGTAATACAAGCTTCCAAAGTTTCAGCATTCTCAAAGTACTATGAGAAATAAATAATATGAAATCAATCAAAGGAGTGCCACAATAATATTCCCTAAATTCATTAAAAGGATCATATGGTGTATCACAGGGGTGGAGCGATATAAAAACTGTACAACTCTAAGATAATTCTCAATACATAAATGTACCTGCTTACATCTTCACATTTTTAATGTAGATGACATTAAAGTTCCTATAACACTGCAGAAACAGCACAGGTGCTAATTATTTTTTCTTTTAAAGCTTTTTAATAGCAGACCTATAAAGAGGGTTACACTTAAGGTTTAAACTGTACAATACTTTGGCCTATTTTTTGTCACAAATAAAAGAAAGCAAAAAAAAAAAAAAAAAAAAAAGGTATAAAATAATTATTTGGTAATGAGCTGAAATCATCACATGCTCAACACTGACCAATTTAGTGCAACTCCAGCAACGACATTCGACACCAAAGTTCTGGCAGTGTTAGAAATGTGACCTCTGCTACGATACTCATTGTAAACCTACAATAGGAGCACTGAATAGGATGATGCGAAACACATGGGATAGCTACCAATACAGTAGTGACAACGCCAAAACTTAAACAAAACATCATAACAGACAGAAAAAAATATGCTTAATACCTCAAGCTCACTTTGAAGTATTTATGTTTTTGAGACCCTGTTTTGTGCACAAGCCCAGATTGCGCTGATTGATGACATAAGCAGAAAGTAGCAATTGTCTTTAATCATAAGTCTATCATTGATGCATCCTCATCATACTGTATAATCATATTAATAATATTATATATTTTGGGAAAGATATTATTGCGATCATCTCATACAGTGTGACAAGTAATAGACATAAAAGAGCACTGAAATCATAAATTCTAGGCTTCAGTGGTTTATCACATGATGTATAAAAATGCCTTCTCTGATTTTCAGATCTTCAATATCTTGTAGAATACATGGAACAACATGCCACACCCAGATACACTGGTTATTGTTGGCATTCTTTGTACCAATAAAACACAAATACATAAAATAACTATTTTAGATTTCCTTTTGACAGTAGACCGTCTATCTTTAGACAACTACACCAAATATGCATCTTTAAAATCAAAGCTGATGAATGTGACCAAGCTTATCTCTGCTCCAGGCCTTGGATTTCCACTGAAATCTGTTTATTGCACTTCGGAATAAACATGTCTGCCATCATAAACACTAAACACACAACAGGCTCTGTGAAATCCTGCACAATCACATAACCATGGTTTGCTCGCGTGATCGCACTCTCTCTCTCACATACATACATACATACACACGTCTCCCTTATTTAGGTTAGAAAGCCAACACTCAATAACAATAGTATGTTACACTGTGAAAGGCTAGCAAAGTGTCTGCAAAAAGATCAATCCATTAATTATTCTTGCCTGATAACTAAGACAGCAGTGTTTCTTGGGCAAAAACAGTAACAAATTTAGACACTGTGTATTCCTCCTTTAAACATGCTTCAAGGGTGTTCACAAAAACTATGTGGATGTTTTAGTCCACCAGCTGTGTTAAATCTAGTAAATATGTACTCCTTAAATATGCATGGCTCTATGTCTGAAACTCAAGTGGTGGTGTGTTGGTGTAGCCAACAGCATTAATAACAGTTATAGACATATTTGGCTTAAACTCTGTCTATGGTTATCTTAACAGGCTACAATTATGGCAAAGGATAGTGATGCAGTTCCACCCTAGCTTGAGTATCAGACAGATGAGGACTGGCTGGCTTCTAGAGGGGGAAAAAAAACAAAAATATTGGACACTGAGACAGGAAGTAGAGCAAATAAGGGTGGTGTGTGAGCTGTTTACGCATTTCTTTAATACCCAAATACTTCAACCGCAAAAGTTTAAATCGAGTTGGATTTTCTAAGGGACTTACATTATACTCAGATCGCCTTAGGAAACACAAATCTTCTGGATTATTTTGAAAATCTTCATGGGCTGCTCGCTGTTCCAGGGTATCTGCAGGTATCAGCACTTCAAATTTAATACTTTTTAATACCATATTAAAGACATTAAAAAAAAAAAAAAAAAAAATTAAAAAAAAATTTAAGACCTGCACGTCACTTCAATCATGCCATAATGGATTGTGTTCATGCATATATAACCAGTTCTGTGTTTAAGTAAACTATAGCAGGGTAAACTTCTACAGAGGTATATGGGAGACTATGGCAGTTACTGTGAACCGAGCCACTCTAAAACACTGATGAGCCGCGCACACACACCGAGTGCAACACAGTCCCACGGGTTTATCATCTCAAACAGCAACAAGCCAAAATAACATCTAAATCTTCTTTACGATGTCATTTTAAGAGTTTTTAATGACCCGCAGAACCCCTAGCTCAAGCATCTGGGACCTGGAAAGCTTCACACTTCTTTATTCTCCTGTCGGTCCCTTTCCTGGCAGGAAATGGGACTGTTCTCGCACATGGGTGGTGAAAAAAAACAGAAAGAACGAAGACAATGTGTCTCTGAATCATCTCCAGGATATAGTGCTCTGTTGTGGATGTATTCTTTAAAACAATAGGAAAAAGGGAGACTTAAAACATCCTTGACGTTCTCTTTTGGGCATCAATTGTGTGTAACTACAATGTGCTCATTTAAGAGCTGAGAAGGATACATGTGAGATGTGCACACACTCTCTGGGCGAGATGTGAAGAGATTTCATACATGTTTACATTACAGAGGATCTACGTTTTCACCAGAAGTCCTGGCCTCTAGTGATACATCTCACAGCTAAAACGTGGCTACTATTCTGTCTGTGTCGTTGTTTGTTTGTTTGTTTGTTTGTTTGTTAGTTTAAATGAATAAACGCACACTTCTACGTATTCCCCAGTACTATTACGTTCAAACCAGTAGGACGACATGATGGACCAGTGACCCAAAATGTTATGTACCAAAGCATAATCAAACACGTCGCGTGCCAGTAGACTGGAACACGTTTTCTGTGATGAATGGGTTGCTCTTGGCGCGCGCAACATACAACAAAACAAAGTTCAAACATTTATTTAGACCAAAACGGTTATTTTAAAAAAACGTGTTAAAGCGTATTTTAATAGGCGGTATTCAATAGTAGTTTAAATATGAAAACAATGAGTAAAAACAAGACACAGACAAGCACTTACCCTGAAAATGGAAGAGCACGAGCGGGTTTTTACGGAATAAATGAAGGAGGGAAGCAGCATGTCCTTGGGACTGCGGTGTAGACCAACGTTCTCGTTTTCTCTCTCTCTCTCTATCTCTCTCTCCTGCTCAAATCTCAAACGAGCTGCAGTGACCGCGGCAGCCACACGAGGCTGTCGTCGTCAATGTTTTCTTTAATACCAACTTTACTGTATATAGGCTATTGTTTGTTTGTTTTTTGTTTTTTTGTTTCCCGTTTTTTTTCCGCGAAGGTTTGCATCCTGTCTGAGCGGAACAGCTACATAAAACGACTATAATTCCCGCTTATGACGTCATTGTGTTACTCCCCAGTAAGTGTAGCTGTTTTGGAGGCTTTGCTATTTTGTAGCATAGTGGAAAATATTCCGTATGCTCGTGAAATCATGCGATACTCCACATAAACAGTAACCCAAGATCAGGATCCAACCAGGGAACCTGGAGTGGTGAGGCGGTAATGCTGTCCGCTGCACCACTACACAAGGATACAGAATACCCATAATGCATTTATGGAATAGGATTTGTAGGGGTCAATTTGACCTTCAAGGGTCAATTTGACCTTGGCCTAACAGTTACAAACTGTTAGGCCTACAAAAAACTATTTCATAAATGTTAAATGTTAAATAAACATTTCTTCACATAAAGTTTCAACCTATGGATGGTTAGCCTAGTTTATATGGGTTTTTTTCTGTTAAATAACACATTTTAAAAGTCCATTTACTATTAAACTTAGATTATGTAGAGTGTTGCTGTGAATTAGCTGTTACTACAGAAATGATAACGTATTAGAATGAGCGCATTAATAAAAACCTGCCATTTGCACTACTTTGAGAGCTGCTGTTATAGAAAATTAATTAAACACCTTCTGACCAATCAGATTTGAGAATTCAACAGTGACTGTGTTTACATGCACATCAAATTCTGTTTCAGGTCTATATTCGTGTTGCAGCCATGTTCCGAGTATGATGTTTATATGCATACAGGCATCAGAATATTCCTGTATACATGGTTGCTGTAAGTATGCCTAAATTGCCATTCCTAAATACATAGCCTGCAGCTAAGCATCTGTTAACACCCACAATTCCTTGCTGACTGAGCATGTACATAGATTTCCTTTCAGTGGAATTTCTGAATGAGGTGTTTACATGCAACAAATTTCTGATTAAAACAGGCATACTCCAGAGGTGGGAATCAAAATTTGGGGAATCAGAATATTGTCTTAATCTGAATCGGGCAATCGGATTGTGGCATTTACATGACTCAATACTAATCAGAATATTGCCAAATTCCAATTAATATCAGAATATTGATGTGCATGTAACCGTAGTCAATGTTGCAGTATATGAACAAAAGTAGAATACTAAAAAGTCATGGATGCTGATTTTTATTTGCAGTCTAACTGTTGAGCGATGGACTCTTTTCCCACTAAATCCGTCCCATGCACCATCAAATAGAAGGGGAGGGCTTGTAGTACATAACAGACAAAACATATGGCTGTAGCAAGTATGCCTGCAATGACACTTCCATCTCAAGTTGGCAACTTAACATCAGGAAGCACTGGATGGCAGTCTAGCACTCATACATGCAAACAAGTTTATTTGTGACATGCACAAAAAGTCAGGGAGAATTGTACATTGAAATGCTTGTTGTGACATATACAGCTGTACAATACAAAAAATACACATCAGAAGAGGATTACTTATAAGGAGAAGAGGAAAGAGATCACTTAGAACTACAATGTGTCTCTGTGTGTGTGTGTGTGTGTGTGTGTGAAAAATTGCTAGTGTTTGAATTTAACAATGCTTATGTACAGATCCATCTTTTAGATTAGTTCATAATATATACTTTCTAGTGTTATGGCATAGTATGTTATACAGTACAACAATGGATGTGTGAATAAGTGTGCAGTATGTAATTAATTAGGGGTGCACCATAACATTTAGGCACAGAGGTGTCGGATAAAAAAGAATGGATCGCGCTGTGATAATCTGAAAAAGAAATAAATTCATAGCAATATTAAAATCTATGTTGGACACCCATCAGTTTAATAAATCCAATTTAAACAATATAATCTGTTTAGTTTTAGATAGAATGAATGTGCAAACAAAAGTGAAACAAGTTACCATGGTGGAGAAAGTCAGATTTATAGTACATTCACATGTAGGTCAGTCTACTGTCTCCAGATTCTGTTTCAGATTATTGGGTTACAACCACGTGAATTACCTGCACCATCAGTCTGTATGCTTACACAATCCCTCTCTGTCTTTTGAAAGCCCACTTTCATGGCCCACTGGTCTCTTTAGGATCCTCTCATCCACTAAAAAGTCCATTTGGTTTGAGGTTCTGACATCCCTCTAGTTCAGAAGGTACAATCTGCAGCTGCTTATCCTTCAGGCCCATCAGAGTATGGCCTGTCAACTGACTGACTTGTTTTCAGTTGTACTCAGGCTGTTATGGTCCAGAATCAGATTACATATTTGAGTCCGTTTGGAAGAGCATCAATCTATAAGGAACAAAAGACCAATCTTTCCTCAATACTACACTCATTACACACATATCACTCAATAAATATAAATAACTGCTCTTACTGTAGTGTAGCTCCATGTTACATGCTGGGGTAAGAAAAACTGTACAGTACAAAAGTGCTTAGTGTGGGGGAAACTGTAGCTTAATGGTTAGCACATTTGCCTCGCACCTCCGGGGTTGGGGGTGCAAATCCCACCCTGTGTGTGAGAAGTTTGCATGTTCTCCCTGTGCCTCTGGGTTATATGCATTGTAGGCTGATTAGCATTCACAAATTGTCCATAGTGTGTGCATGTGTGCATGATTGTGCCCTGCAATGGGTTGGCACCCCGTCCAGGATGTCCCATGCCTTGTGCCCCAAGTTCCCTGGAATAGGCTCCAGGCTCCCCTGCTACCCTGTCTAGGATAAGTGGTACAGAAAATGGATGGGTGGAAGTCCTTAGTGTGGTCAAACATGGATACAATTTTTTTTTTACACTATGAGATTATTTTAGTTTGTAATTATGCTAGCCTTGATTCACAACCAAAGGCAGGTGGCAATGATTATATAGTTAATATGAGTCTTATGAGTCTTACTCACTATACATTCTTTCATCCCCAGTTCATTCAAAATTCTGCAATTTGAATTTTACAAGAGCATAGAAAACAGAGTACATACCGTAAAAGATAAAAACAAAATTCTTAGTTCTGCAGTTTCTTTGATTCAAACCCAACAAAAAATCCTCAAGAACAATTAAGCTCCACCCACTCATACAGTATCTCACAAAAGTGAGTACACCCCTCACATTTTTGTAAATATTTGATTATATCTTTTCATGTGACAACA
>JANDJT010000012.1:12448486-12465909 GCA_024331685.1 Stegophilus panzeri
ACATGAAAAGATATAATCAAATATTTACAAAAATGTGAGGGGTGTACTCACTTTTGTGAGATACTGTATATATATATTTTTTTTACAGTACATACAGTATACACTCCACATGACCTCTGAAGGTGTGATATCTGGCCTCAAGGCTTTAGCAGATCCTTTAGTAGACGTTAGCAGCAGATCCTTTAAGTCCTGTAAGTTGTGAGGTGGGGCCTCCGCAGATTGGACTTGTTTGTCCAGCACATCCCACAGATGCTTGATCGTACTGACATATGGAGAATTCGGCCAAGGCCAAGTCAACACCTTGAACTCTTTGTCATGTTCCTCAAACCTTTCTGTATCATTAAGGGGTGTAATTGGTCTGCAACAATGTTTAGGTAGGTGATATATGTCAAAGTAACATGAACAGAATACAATGTTCATAAATCTATCAAGATCCCTTTGTTAGTACTATCAGTAATAGTACAATCTAAAAAACACTGGTTTAAAAACGGCTGGGTAAATATAGAACAGAACACATTTTGGGCTATCAAGTTGGGTTGTTAACTTTAACCCAGCAAATGCGTTGTTTTTCAACCCAAAGTACGGTTTCGTTTTCACAAAAATGTTGGGTTCATTTTATTTTATTTCATGAATGGGTTAATATTTTCAGGGTTATTTTTACCCTTGAATGTCAAATATACCACATTATAAACAAATATGTCAACATGCTATCTCCTTTATTTATACACGAGAAGGTGTTCAGAAATATATTGCTAGAGCTGCTAAAGTGGTGTTTATATATAGACTTTGAAGGTGTTTTTGAAGGTGTTCAGAAATATATTGCTAGAGCTGCTAAAGTTGTGTTTATATATAGACTTTGAAGTAAATGACTCAAATAAGTCATATATTTAAGATGAAAATGTCAGAATTTGATCAAAGAAGACATTTAAAACATCCAAAAAAATGAGTAACCAACTTATGATCCAGAATCCCAGAATCCAAGAATCTGTGCTACAGAATCCCAAACTGTCTAATTTTGGAAATGTGACCTCCACTCTCCTAATGAACAAAATGGCGCTGTAGACTCACCAGGAAAATCTTGCTCACATCCTAATATTTATTTTCCAGCCTTTAGCAACTCACCGCCAATTTTTTTGTACAACCTAATTTAGTCAACCAACATTACAGAGATAGTGGAAAACATTACAACCTACTGTAACCCCATCCTCTCTTTTTGTCATGTCTTGTGAAGAACTTTTGGCCTCGACATCACTGAGCTAGCAAAGTTCCATTAGCCACTGACTGTCTGCACCTGTTAACCAGCATTAACATTCACCAAATACATGAAGAAACATGAAGAAAGAAACTAACCCATCTTCCTAATACTAATTACTACAGCTTGTCTTGTCCAAAACACTCGCTAAATGTAGTTAACATTAACCCACTCTCTGTATTACATCATGGTGAATAGCTGTACTGCTACGTTATCGTTAACTTTCAAAAAGGTCATGGGAATGTCTAACTCGGAGCCTCATATAAGATGCAGACCCAGAGAATTATAGAATAACCTCAGTCCATATTTCACAGCCAACATAAACACATGACACTAGTAGTGTAACGTCAACACTGAGGAAGCAGTACTTTTGAAACCATCGCGATAGGTAAAGTTAATTATCACTCCGAGTTACTAATTTAACAATGAATTTACGAGAGCTCCCTGCCTAAATATCACAAACTTGGCCAGGCATTTTCAGCAGCATAAATGCCAAATAGTGATAAACGCTAACTTGCCTGTGGTCGTTTGGTTTCCTCGTCTCAAAAACCATTCAGCTAAGGCGAATTCAAACAGTCCGCACTGAGTTAATTTGACCCAAGGAGCTGGGCTGAGGCGTCGGGGTGGGAGAGGGGTGCATTGATTCAACTGTCAGTGAAAATGACCCAGCTATTAACTCAACGTTTGGGTTACACAAAACTACCCCAAAACTGAGAAAATAACCCAATTAAATGACCCAAAATGCTCAACCCAGCATTTGGGTAGAAAAAATAACCCAGCATTTTTTACAATATACTATTATTATCTATACTGCATCATTTGTATTATAAGATCTACTCATATTCATTTGTTTAGTCATCCAAATCTTTATAATTGTTAGGGTCATGGTGGATCTGTAGCCAATCCCAAAAGAATTAGTGATGTAGGAGTACATAACCATAGCAAACATGGACACAGCGAGAACATATGAAACTCCACACATACAGTATACACAATCTCAGGATTGAACAAGAAAACCAGGGAAAAATAACAGGAAATAAGCTTTCTCATGGATGTCCCATAACATTAAATGTAACTATAAAGGTTTGAAGAACATGATGTGTCATTCATCACTAAATGAAAAATTATAATTGTTGACAAATTGTTGTGGTATAGGTGGAATGAAACCCTTTGGGGGGTGGGCTGCTTTGTGAAAACAATCCATTTCCGGGTGATCTGAAACCATTTTGGGGATGGTGTCACACGTCCTGGGCATGGATTATTTTCCTGTAACAACACTAGCCATCATGTTTTATTCCATGTGTATCTCAAGCAAAAATGCATATTATGTTTACAAGAGAAATGTGTATCTGATTCGAGTTTTCTTTTCTTGTTTTTAATTTAATCTTGGAAAGACTTTCTCAGGCTTCTGAATACCGAGGCTGGGGTTACTCTTCATAAACCCTTCAGAGCAATAATAGTCTGCTTTTTATTCTACTGTGGAAAAACATTTAATTGCCTTGGCAACTTCAAATGGTCTGTATTTTGGTTTCCTCATGGGAAACCAGCTTTTGGCAAGCTTTTTCATGAGATCAGTTAATTATGTCTTAGCCTCAGTGAAGAATGGAAGGCTTTTTTTTTTTTTTTTAAACAAAAAGCTTAGGTAAAGAATTTTCCCTGTATTTTCCTGCTCTTTATTCCTACTACTCCAATCATTCTTTTCTCATCCACATGATTTACTTTTGCTATGATTAATATACCAATACATATAATAAATATGTTCACAGAAAATAACATTCCTAAAGGCTAGATCTAGCAGGGAAGAAATTCGGCTATGGAGATTGCATGGCTGTGTGCTTGATTTCATGCACTATTGTTAGCAATGAGTGTGGCTGAAACACCTGAACTCATTCAATAGGAGGGGTGTCCACATACACATCTGGCCATATAGTGTAGTGTAAAAATGTAGACTAGTAAATACTGCGGGCTGTTTCAGCATGATTTTTTCCCCCCAAGTTTATATGACACATGTAATTTAATGAATGCACATGATAATGGGAAAAAGTCTTTAAAAAGTCTTGGGTGGAGCATCAGGGGGCGGATCCAACCACAACACCTCCCTAAATCCCGCCCTGAGTTTAACAATGCTGTCTTCACGTGATATTGAAATGATACGAGTTTCACACTAGGAAGTTGCACATGAATGACTCCTTAAGTCTTAATTACGACTGGGAAACTCAGAAATAATTGTGATACCCAAGTTTCCGAGATGGAAGGAGAGTACAGTTTCTGTACTGAATGAAAAGCTAATTGAAAGGCAGCTAATTGTTAGCGATTGTCGTTTTGGTCATATTCATTTATGTATATTAGCAACCATTCTATGCATGTTGTACATTTTTACACCTGTGAAAATAGCTTGTATTTGACCAAAATTCCATTATTGTTAGCAAGCTAGCTAATGGCGTAATGAGTTATGGTGTCAAAATAAAAGTAAACAAAAAAAAAAGAATGAAAAAAGAAATATGTATGAATGAACTTGGTGTTGTCCAGGGGTGCTTCACAATACTCAAATTGACACTTCCTCGTTTCCTCGCTCCTCTGACCTCCAGCCCGTGACCCGGAAATCAATCGCAGTCAACCATCTTGAAGGACATCTCAATTCTCTAACTGCACCGTGAGAGGGCGAGGAACGAGGCGTGAGGAAGCTTCCAGAGGAGCTAGGAGCGAGGATACACAGGTGTATCCTATGCATTAGTGCTTCTTGTTGAAAAACCTCATGCATGTATAAATTCCCCTCCTCCTTTACATCTGCAACAATCTCAAACAAAGGGTCCTTTGATGATGTGATGGAATTTTGTGTGAAATATAATTAAATAATAATATGCTTACAATGAGTATTGTAATTAATTGATCCTTGCATGTTTGGATATACAAAAGCTGCGATAAATTATGTATTGTTTATTAATTCATCGTTGAATAACTCCGACATTTCACATACTATCAGTGCATTTAGCCGAGCTCCAACAACATAACAGCAGATCCCTGAAGCACAGTGAGATCATTCAGCTGAGCACAGTCATTATTAAGTGACGTCGCTTTGAAGTGATGCTTGAGAGAGTGAGGATATTCCATTTGACTTGCTTCAATTCCTCTCTCCTCAGATCTCATCCTTGCATCCTTCCCACGCATCCTAAGGGGGTGGAGCTGAGATGCAAGGACAGGAAATGCGGACAGGAAGCGAGGATGCACAAATAAGAAATGAGAAACACCCAAAGTTTCATGTTCTTTCAGACAACAAAGCATGTGAACACGACATATTCAGTTTGTTTACAGCTGCGTCATTGAGGAATATTCAGGATAAACTGGATACTGTAGATGATACATTCATATCAAGTTTGGATTCTGCCCACCTCCTGCAAAACACCCCTGGATTAATCTCTGTGAGGATATTTATTCCTACACGAATTTTTTCAATACTGCTTTATAAGGCTGAAAAAATTGTCAGTTTATTTGTAGTCTATTTTCGTGTGCGAATTCCAGCTGAGCCTGGAATAGACGCAACTGTTTCATCTTTAGCTAGCTAGTTATTTAGATAATTGCATAAAAACGCTAAAAAGGAAATTAAAAAGTTTACTCTGGTCACCATGGTTACTGCCATAGAGGAACTAGATTATTTGAGAAGATTAGCTATTTTAGCTGGTGCTACCAGGGCGTGTAATTTTTCAGTTTACTGCATGTAAAATGGTGTTCAAAAAACAACACATACATGCAGTACATAATCCTGTAATCTATGGCAAACAATTACTCAAGAATTGATTACTTAAAACACAGACATTGCTTACAAACACACAAGCCTGAAATAAATGGAAAAAATTCACTTCCGGCATCAAATCGACGTCATCGTGGTGCGTCCAAAATCTCATACTATGACAATACGTACTGCATTGCCGTTGAAACAGTACGTACTAATCTGTGTGAGTTATGAACACAATCCCGGACAGATACATACTACATCCGCCATGTTAGCATTGCCATGTGACCTTTGACGTCACCATAAACACAACAATCTTAAACAAGTTAACAATTTATTCGGGTACTGTTAAACAAGTCCTGTTTAACCAAGGTTTAATACTTAAAAAGAGCCGACGCTGTTGTTTTTCTGGAGCTCGTCCGCACCAGTCCATTTGCATCATGGGATTGTTTGACACGTGTAGTGTGCATCGGCTCCATACTGCAAAATCTCACCGGAAGCAGTACGCCATCCGGGTATTTCTCGCCTACTGAGAATTCGGACATACTACCTCTCTAGTGTACTGCTTTTCGCCTACTATATAGTAGGTAAGTATGCGGTTTCGGACGCAGCCATAATGCTAAATAAAAACAAAAAAAAAAAAGACAAAAATGCCTACCAAAAAATGTTCGATCGTAAATCCTTTGTTTATATGAATGAAGTGTAGCGCACACATTTTTGTTACATTAAATTATATTTTATTCATATTATATTAAATCGACTGGGCATTTCAAACCGGGGCAAATACGTCACGTGGAATCCGCGCTTGCGAAACATAAGGCAGCGTTTTCATCAGAAAAAAGCTGGGTAAGTTTACTGCACTAATGCAATACGGAGTTAGAAAGCCGCTGGGTTTTGTTTATTAAGCCTGTGAGTTGTTTGAGTTTGCGAATGAAAAGGCGAGCTTTAGATTAGATGGTTTTTAGATAAATATTCAGTAGTGCTGCAACAGACTTGTACATTCTTGAACGTTAATAAAGGTGATATTGTGTCAGTGAGTCGCTCGAAGTGCTGTGACAGTGGAGCTGCTCAGTGAACATGTACCTTTATTCAGTCATTTATGAGAAACATGATCAATTACTTAACACCGATTTGGATGTATTTATGTATTCTCTTGTATTTTAATTGGACCCAGAGTCTGTAATAAAGTTTTGATGATGATGATGAATCATGTGGTGATCAAAATCTCCCTATTTCATACAAATTGTCAGTATTTTTACTCCTAATATGGTACAATATTTGGACATACTGCACAGTGAGGATTCATGAGCACATTCATTCATTCATCTTCAGTAATCACTTTATCCTGATCTGGGTTGTGGTGGATCCAGAGCCTATCCTGGGAACACTGGCTGTGTTGGTATATCTCAACTCAGGACATCATTACACTCATTCACACCGAGGGGTAATTTCTTGGGAAGTGGGTGGAAAGCAGGAAACTGAGGAAATCCACATAAACACGGTGAGAACATGCAGAACTCCACACAGACAGTAACCCGATCTCAGGAACCCTGGAGCTGTGAGGCAGCAACGCTACGCTGTGCCACCCATATTTTCAAACATGGCTACAAAACGTCTTTAATGTGCACTATGTACAGATACAGGCTGTACTTTTAAACATACAAAGCCCTACAGTTCCCCTAAATCTGAGTTACTGTAAATGATAAACTGTGAGCATTAAAGGTAAGCCTGTAGATTACGTCTGTCTCTGCTCCAGTATCATTGATTTAACTAATTTTCAGAGAACACTGCATAATAGATGAGCTGCTTGTTCCCCAAAACTATCTATTACTTCTGATACTGGACATTTTCAGACCTGTAGATCTGTGCTTAAATTGTTAAATGTTGTATTTTCTCCTCGGCTCTGTGCGCTTTCACAAGGCAACGTGTCAAAACGTACCAAAATGTGTTTATACAAGTCACACGTGAGTAAACTGTCCTTTCATTGGTCAGAGCGCCTGTTTAGGTTATGCTCATTCTTCTGTCAAGATGGAAAGACAGCAGCTCCGTGTAGTTATTATAATTTAGCAGTTTGAGCAGGACCACTGGGTCGGATTGCTTTCTCTCCAGAAGCAAACCGCTCCTGAGATCGTTTGTGAGCAGGCCGAGAACACCTCGTTCAGGTGGTTCGGGTGGTCTCGGACCAATTGTTTTGGTGTTTGTATATGTCTAAACGACCCTAACCATGGGAGAAAATGCACCAGGTTCCAAAGCAAACGCTCCAAACGAGCCAGGTGTGAAAACACCCACTGTCTATCTTGAGGGTTAACTGAACTGGAACTGTGTCCAAATAGCAAACAAAGTTCAACTACAACACTGTCAGCAGAATGAATGTAAATACCTTTGTAGTTTTCATACTTTAGGAAGTTTTTAGGTGAGCAAATATTATATGTTAATTTTCTGCTGCTGTTTTTGCAGACATGATTATCAGATGCACACTACGTAGCTTCAGATCTGTTTATAGTTTATTAGGTACCACTCCAGCGAAGAAGTTCTCCTCCACACAAGTAAGCATAATCTCCTTTCATTTACAATTATTTAGTATCTCTTTCAAATTCTTGAATTTGCTGAATTTGTGTTTTCTTATAGTACAGTATGGCATCTGCTAAACACAAGAACGCAAAAAGGATAGAAGGACTAGACCAAAACGTATGGTGAGATTAATGGGCAGATTTGAAGTATATGACCTACAGTAGGTTTGGAAATTATTGAGACCCCCTCAGTTTTTGCACCTTTTATTATGTTATAGATTGAATTTTAAGTCATGTTGAAAGGTAAGCCTTTGCCCCAGTCTGAGGTCATGTGCACTGTGGAGCAGGTTTTCTTTAAGGGCCTCTCTGTATTTGGCTGCATTCATCCTTCCCTCAATTCTGACCGGTCTCCCCATCCCTGCAGCTCAGAAGCACCCACATAGAATGATGCTCCCACCATCATTCTTCACCATAGGGATAGTATTAGCCAGTTGATGAGCAGTACCTGGTTTTCACCAGACATAGCACTTTGAGTTCAGGCCAAAGATTTAAGGGAATCTTTTTTTTTTTTTTTTTTTTTTTTCCCTCAAGCTCTCCTTTAAGTGCCATTAAGTACCTTCCACTCAGGAGTGGATTCTGTCTGGCCACTCTAACATAAAGCCCTGATTGATAGAGTATTTCTAAGATGGTTGTCCTTCTCACATTTCTGCAGGGGACTTCTGAAGTTCTGTTAGAGTGGCCATTGGCGTCTTGGTTACCTCCTTAACCAAGGCCCAACTAGCCCGGTTACTGAGTTTGGCTTGATGGCCAGTTCTAGGAAGAGGTGGCATGGTTGAGCCTGTGCTCCTGTGAACACTCAAAGCTTCAGAATTGGTTTCATACCCTTGCCCAGATCTATGTCTCGATACAATTTGATCGTGACTGCTTTGTCATTGTGGATTATTGTTTGCAGCTTAAGGACCGAAAAGTCAATTTAATCCATTTAAAATTAAATCTATAACACAATAATGTGTGCAAAAACTGAAGGCTTCTGAATGCTTTCTGAATCCACTGTATATGTTACGTTCCCTGAATTATAGTGATCTCTGCTGCTTTCATGGCTTCTATTTCTGTGGCATTACAGGGTTGCCTTCACATCTGTAGCAGCAGATCCCTCCATCGTGAATCTTGGTCAGGGTTTCCCAGACATTCCCCCTCCATCTTACGTGAAAGACGGTCTTGCGCAAGCTGCAATGGTGGACCGGCTCAACCAGTACACACGGGGCTTTGTATGACGCTCATGATCAATCTTTTCCATCTCTTGTCATGTCTTTTCAAGTGCACAGTGAATTCTCTCACTTGATTTACAAGTGCAGGGGCTGCATTGTTCACATACTATCCTATGTACCTAATGTACATTTGGAAGATTAAAAGTAGCATCCACTAGATGGCAAACATATACTAACAGACTGTCCTGCTCTTCCAAAATGTCGCAGCAGGAGAAATCCTGGCGTTTTTATCGAATATTAAAGTGAAGGACCTCATATAGATGCTGTTGTTGACTCTGCTGAAATGTTGTAAGATTTTATTGTTGTAATTCTCTAAGAATGACTGGAATGCCTTCCTTTACCTACATTGATCTTGCCATGAAAATAGCCACTGATGCTGGCATGGCATTAAAAGAACAATAAATAAATAAATCCACTAGATGGCACATCAGAGCTAAAACCTCAGTCTCATATTTCTATGTAAACCTGTAAAATGTTCAGTGAGTTTCCATATTTGTCTCTGTGCAGCAACCTAGAGATTTTAAACCCATGGATGAGCTTTTAAAAATGAGGATCGCTGTCATCATGATTGTTGTCATGAGATCTGTTTCAAATAGGAACCTATAACCATTAAATGTCTCTCTCTCTCTATCTATCTATCTATCTATATATATATATATATATATATATATATATAAATATAAATATATCTCGTTGAAATGTCTGAGAATCGTGATATACTTTTGTCATATTGTGCTCCCTAGTGCTGAATGAAGACAGGATATTTGTGGAAAGCATGTGTATGTGTAGTTCTATTCATATCTAAACCTGGCCATAATCATACTGTGTGTGTGTATGTACTGTATGCTTTCTGAACAGGATGAATACTGTCATTTTTAACAGGGTCACCCAACTCTGGTAAAAGCCCTGTCTCAGGTGTACAGTAAGGTGCATAACCGTCAAATTGACCCTTTCAAAGAGATCCTGGTGACGGTGGGAGGCTACGGCTCTTTATTCAGTAGCTTTCAGGCCTTTGTGGAAGAGGGAGACGAGGTAAAGCAGCGCAACAGTTTTGCAATTCATCAGCAGATCCATTGCTCCCTCTTGTGGAGTAACTGTGCTCTTTCTTCTTGTCCTGGTCCAGGTTATAATAATTGAACCCTTCTATGACTCCTATGTTCCTATGGTTAAGATGGCAGGAGCCAGACCAGTTTTAATACCACTTCGCCTTGTGAGTTTCCTTCGAACTGTTTTGCAGGTCATGTATTCTATAAAAAATATGTTTAAATAACAACCCTTTTAAAACATTTTGTTCATTATATCTTGTAGAAATCCAGTAAGAAGGCAGACATCAGCAGTGCAGACTGGGTTCTGGATCAGGACGAACTTGCCAGTAAATTTAATTCCAAAACGAAAGCCATCATTATTAACAATCCTAATAACCCCATCGGGAAGGTGAGGCTAATTCCTCAACGAGAAGTTCATTTGAAACACTGGAACACGTTCCTGTTTTTGCTCATGGCTATTTTGTGTTGATAAACAGGTGTTCAGCAGGAGCGAGCTGCAGGCTATTGCAGATCTCTGCATCAAGCACGACACATTGTGCTTCAGCGATGAGGTGTACGAATGGATCATATACAAGGGGCATGAGCATGTGAGGATAGGTATGGCAGTGTGTCTGTAAAGCTTTCACAGTGCACTTATGTGGAATTCAGCTGTAGTGCTGTGTCCGTTCTGCACTGTTCATCACTTGATCAATAGTATACATATGGAGAAAATGATCAAATGTGCAATGCAGGGAGTTCAGTATGTGATGTGTATCTCTCTTTCCAAGACAATACAATGTGTATAACAGGTGAGTAGCAATCCCATGAAGGATGGATGCAGCGAAAGCAGAAGACAATTAAATAGTAATAATACACTTTATATACTGGTTTTAAGGCAAGAGAGGCCACATCTCATTCACTAGGATGGAATAATGCTGAATAATACGTAAGGAATACAGGGTTATAGGAAAATAATCAACAATGCAATGTTGCACAGCAGTGATTATTTTCCTATTATGGCATGCCCTAAAATGTTTTATTCCTCATATATAGATCGGATTCTGACACGCTTGGACAAGCTGTTTTGATAAAATATGCCGAACGAATAAATGCGAACGTGAATTGGGAGTTGTAATCATTATGCCATATTTCTGTGTATAGCGACTCTTCCTGGCATGTGGGACCGAACCATTACTATTGGTAGCGCGGGAAAAACATTCAGTGTGACTGGTTGGAAGGTAATTAGCAGAGATCTAATTTAACTTGTAAAATTTTATTTTATATAAGTCATTTAAAAAAAAAAAAAAAAAAAAAAAAAAGCCTTGCATCATTTACACTTTTGTTCCCTTCTTTTCCCAGCTGGGTTGGTCCATAGGACCTGAGCACTTGGTCAAACACCTCCAAACTGTCATGCAGAACACACTGTACACCTGTGCAACACCACTACAGGCACGTATTACACCACGTACAGGATGCAGTGAGGGGATGCATGTGTTGTGACTGTTTGTCTATTTGTAATATGCCCCTTGGGTAGGGCTTTTGTAGTAAGTGCACTACTCCAGCAGTAATAGGAACGTTATGCCATGGCTCTGTTGAACCTTGGAGCCACGCTGGCAGAAATGAGCTTCATCAACGAGGAATTAATCAGACAAACAATAGTAACTTAGAAGTGTGTTACAAAGTTTCAACATTAAACAGTGCTGTGTGGTTACATCTGAGTAAGGATCCCAGGCCTGACAGGGAGTTTATGCTCAGGAGCTGTACTGAGGCAAAAGAAACTCTTTAAAAATCGGTGTGTATATCGTAGTTTCACAACTCCCGATTTTGTTTGTCTTAGAATAATTGAGAAATTCTGACTTCTTTTGTTACCAAACATGCTGATGACCAAAAGCTTGATTCTGGTTTTGTCTGACCAAAACACACAATGCCAGTTTTACTTCTAGTACTTGGTGAAGTTTAGCCACTATATATATATATATATATATATATTTCATATGCTTTTGGTGCTGAAAGGCCATCTCTATGGCCTTCAAAGTAAAGGCAGTTTCTTCATTAAAGAGAAAGGGTAGTAGTAGCTCAATGGTTAATGATCAGAAAGTTGGGGATTCAAGCACTGTCAAGCTGCCACTGTCGGGCTCTTGAGCAAGGCCCCTAACCCTCTCTGCTCCAGGAACGCTGTATCATGGCTGTAGTATGCTGTAATGTATATGTGACAAAAAATAAAATAAAGTTCTATGGTTTTTCCCATGGTGAAAGTTGACAGGCATTTGCATCCCAAGGAAACAGGACACGGTCAAAGGCAACAACTGAGTTTCTGAGTACTGAGAGCAAATTACACATATTCTTGTGAATATGACCCCGGTACTGTAGCTAAGTCTTAATACAGCAAAAATACAGCACTGAACTACAGTGACGAGCAAATCATAAACTACACCTACACCAGTGTTGTTTAGAGGCAGTACACAAATGCTTGGTACATTAATTTATCTTAAACCTTTTTAAAGTAGACAGAATTTAATAAGGTGTGATTTATTGTCTGGAAAATACAACACATTTTCTCACAGTAACTCAGCAATACATTGTGGCTGTACCAAACATGACTGTATTTAACTGTTTTTCTTCTGTGTTGGCTAATAGGAGGCAGTTGCACATGGACTCCTGCTGGACTGCGAGCGAATGGGGCAGCCTGACTGCTATTTCTCCGCCCTAGCTGAAGAGTTGGAGGGAAAGAGAGACCGTGTTGCAGCCATTTTGAAGCAGGCAGGGATGTGTCCTGTAGTTCCTGAAGGAGGTTACTTTATGCTCGCCGATGTCACAGCTCTCAGTAAGCAAATATTTTGTTGGAATAATTAATCTAATCTGAGAAGCAGTTTAAAAAAAATATTTTTTAACATGATAGACTTCCTTAAAATCTTGTATTCTTCTTCTGGGTAGATCAGGATGTTTCAGACGTGGAAGGTGATGAGCCGTATGACTACAAGTTTGTCAAGTGGATGATAAAGGAGAAGGTACGACAGGTTTTTAATTTTTAGCAGAAATCTCCACACTTAAAAGTACATGATACTGATACAGGTTTATTCTTAAATACATCTATTGTAGAAACTGGCGGCCATTCCTGTAACAGCGTTCTGCGGGGACGAATCCAAGAAGCAGTTTGAGAAATACATCCGGCTGTGTTTCATTAAGGTAAGGAAGAATATAGTAAAGCAATACACTGGCTATAAATTAGTAACATTTTACTCTTACCCCAAATTTAGTCGTGTTTAGTGTCTTTAGTTTTATACTGGAGCTACAAGGCTAAGTAGTGGACGTTTGTAGCTACTAGTTTAGCATTGTGCAAAGTGCCTCTAAATCGTATCAAAGATCATTAGAATGAACACATTAATATAAAACTTGCAGCCAGAACTACTGTCAGAGTGGTGCTGTTATCGAAAATTAATCAACACTTTCTGACCAATCAGAATCAAGCATTTAACAGCACCGTGGTTTACTAGATATTTAATAACACTGAGTATTTTAAAACGATGCAATGTCATCTCAGTCTAGATGAATAATACCAAATGTAATAGATAAACCCATGTGAAAATGGTCTCCGCTGAGGACGTTTTTTTTCGTCTTTTTTTTCCCTTTACTGCAGCAAGACAGTACGCTGGACGCTGCTGAGGTTATTCTGAAGAACTGGAACAAAGCTTGACAGATGTTACAGCAACACTGCATTAGCCTTCATCTCTCAGCGCTGTAGGGGAGAACCACATTCCCTTTGATGAACTTGTACAGTTGGCTGGGTAGAGAAGTGTTTTTAGCCCCATTGAAGTCAATTACAGACAATTACAACTGACCTTATGTTATGCGAATGTGGACTACCTTTTACCCTGTTTAAATGTTTGGTTTGAGCACTGAATACAGTGTGATCTAATTAAAAGATTATCCTACTGGACTGTTATATTAATTTCTTGGATTAAATGAGATACAATGTATGAATCACTTGTCTCAGATGGCATTCAGCAGGACTTGCTTGATGTTTGTGATTCTAGTTCATCTTAACTATAACATTCTGAGGCATAGGCAGGGATGGATGAACACAGGACATTAAAAATCACATTTGTCAGTCTTGCCTCAGACAAAGGTAGAGTCAAATTAAAACCTTTTTTTTTTAAATCTTTTTTGCCAGAGGAAGGAAGTATCCCTGCTGACGCCATTGGCGTAGAATTCTTATTTATGTCGCATTGCACATAGTTGTCACAAATGCGTATAGTTTCCTATGTAATCTGCATTTTGTTCATAGTGTTCCAGTGCTTAAGAAGTGTTCAGACTTTAGAAAATAAAAAAAGTGTGACAAATTATTCTTTAAGTTTTCATTTGACTCACCCATTCTGTGTTTATGCACAGCTAGTCATGTTTCATATAGGTCACGACAGTCAAGGTTAGATTTTCCGCAGATTCGGGCCAAGATGCATCATGTGACCATCACAACGCACATTCGGCAGAAGCCCTCTTCAATTCATGTGCATCCGAGTACAGCTAAAAAGGTCCCATTTACAATCATCACTGTGAAAGACCATGCAAAACAAATTCATGCAATTACAATTTAGCCAATTCAAGTACTTTTCCGCAAAAAAGCACACAAAAAAATCCCACTAATTGCATCACAAATCTTGAAAAAAGCCGCAGCAAACTCAAGCATTTTTGGCCGCGACAATCACAAACCCCCCCCCCCCGGGAAATCCTGTACAGACTGTGCAACAAATTGCAAAAGAAAGCTAAAATTTGTCACTTAGAGTGCCGCTAACAAACTGGGCATCTGTGAGCTCATGCATGTGGAAGAAGGCAGTTAGCACTTTGCTCAGAGTGTGTTATGTTGTTACCATTGCTGTTATTGTGCTTCCAGTGGTCCAGGTAATCAATCAAACGATGGGTGCACAAACTAGAAATGCAGCCACAAATAAACTCTCAATTAAGCCAGTATGCTCAGTAAAAACATGGTCTATGGCACGGTCTCGGTCTGTTTATTTTGTGCATGCATTCCTCTACAGCCTTTACCAAGAGAAAAAGACAGAGACCAGACACCATTGTGGGTACAGAGTGTATTTGAAAAAGGTTTGGTGATACACAGAGTGAAATCATTGGCAAGAGTCCATAAGAGCTCCTTCTAACAGAGGGGGAGAGTCTGTTGCATGTTAGCGGTCCATGGATTAGACACTTGTATCCTGGGAGTTCATCTACCAGGAACACCGGGCAATGCCCAAATGTCCACTTCCTGATTTTCAAAACAGGATTATTGCTTGGCACACAGAACAAACTGTGTGAAAACATCTTTGACCGAACGTCAGGAACGATCTGGAAGTGTCACTCTATGATCATCATTTTAAAAACAATCTATTAAAAATACAGGCTGCTTTGGCAGGTCCATGTGCCAAAAATATACACTTTTGTGTTCTTTTTGATGAATATACATTTTTACATTCCATTTGTCAGGTTTATGATTGCTCTGTGATTTGAGCTGCCCTCTCCTTAATGATAACCATAAAATTCATATAGTTAAAAAAACAAAAAAAACAAAAAAAAAAACAAACCAACACGCACATATGCATACCATACAGCAGATCCAAGATGCTAATTTCCTAAAAATATAATATAAAACTATAAGTTACACTTTTTTCAGTAATAATACGAATACATATTTAAGTGGAAATTAAGTCTGAAAACCACCAAAGATTAAATTTTTTCATCTTCAAGTCAAGACTGAAGGTGGTCTGTTGGTCGGTCTTGGCCAAGGACTCCTCAGATTGCATAATGAACTGGTTTGGCGGTGTGTGCTGGAGGTTTTCAGTACCTGATGCTGACTTTCTGGAAGTCCTCTATCTGTCATGAGTTTAAGGCACCATGGGGAGGAAGACACTAAATAAATATGCAGATCAAAAGATAAGTGTTGTAAAGTGGGGATTGTCTATGAGCTTCAAAAAACAAGTCTTTGTAGTGTTTCACTCGGTTAGACTTTGTGTGTTTTTTTTCTTCTTTAGAAAATGAACACATTATTAGCTTGGAACACAAGCTCTGTAGTGTTTTCTCTGAACAGCCAGCAAAAGACGACTTCATTAAAGAAGAGAACTTGTAAATGTGGAGACTACTCATGAGAAATCCCAGTGCTTTTGACCACAAAAAAATGCCATGTTGGGTTTCTGTGACTTTTCCAGCTGATTGAAAGACTTCAGAACTATTTTTTGTTAGGGGGAGGGGGGAAGGGAAAAAAACAAAACAAAACAAAACAACAAAAAAAAACCAGTGCCAGCTGGCACAGCTAAAAGCAGAGAGAGGGAAGTGGTCCTTACAGAGACGTTCTCTGGTGGTGAGCCTCATTTGTCCGTTTGCTTCACAGTATTGAGTGTGTGTGGGCTGTTGATGGTCAGCTGGAAAAGCTAACACCAGTCAGCGATGTAATCGAAGTCTATGAAGAGCTCCTGCTCTGAGGCGGTCAGGATTCTGGGCTCACGTGGTGGGGTCAGGATCGGAACCTCAGAAGTGAACTCATCATCAAAGTTACTAACGTCCTCCCGTCCTTTAATGGTGGGGATGAACGGAGGCCGGGTCTTCTTAGCCAACAGGGCAGCCCAGTCCATGTTCTGATGGAGAGGGAGAGAGAGAGAGAAGGAGGTTAAAGAGAAAATAAACAAGGGAGAGGGGTAACTTACATAAGAACAGAAGGGGGGGGATTCAGGCAGAGAATAGATGATGGAGAGAAGACAGAAGAGCAGGACAAACAGGAAAAAGAAAAAAGAAAATGACACGAGAACAAAGAACAGAACTGGATAGATGGAGAGAGATCTAAGCCAGAGCTTAGACACAATAAAGGGAACACCAGAGAATAATAAAAGATGAAGAGATCAATAGCACAGCGATAGAGTGCAGACACATAAATGGAAACATAAAAAAAAATTTATGGAGGTGTATACATGTACAATATATCAGAAGCAGGCTTTCAGAGCAGCTATACAACTTGTAAAGTAACAGACAGGTGGCATGCCAAGTTTTCTTACAGGAAAACAGAAATTTGGGTTAATAATCCATCAGACTGGTCTTTGATTAAGGCAGTGCAAAGTGGCCTCTCCTATCGAGTATAGACAAGTACACATGCCTTGCAAATGGTCCCAAAAAATAAATAAACAAACAAATAAATAAAAATTCATAAATTCAAATTCAGGTGTATGAAATGATACAAACGAGCTTTCAACTGATTCATGAAACCGCCATAAACCACCAAAATGAGCAGCGAGTTACACTACCTGTCAAAAGTGTAGACACACCCATTCTTTATTTTTCCACATTTGTGTTGTGTGAAAAAATCCAAAATAAATACAAATAATTTAGTATTTTAGCATTTTTTTTTTTTTTTTTTTTTTTTTAAAGACACCCTTTTTGCCTAGAATTTACAGAAATGTATTCTTGGCATTTTCTCAACCAGTTTCTTGAGGATTCCCCCTGAGATGCTTTTTAAACAGTATTAAAAGGATTTCCCACCTACGCTCGACACATATTGGCTGCTTTTTTCCGTTTTAAAAAATATATATTTTTTGTAAATAAAATGTTAGTTTTCTAATGAAAGAAATGAATATGTTGGCACAATTATATTTTTGTCTACAA
>JANDJT010000012.1:12473372-12497183 GCA_024331685.1 Stegophilus panzeri
ATTGCATATAAGTATTTATGCGTTATTTTTTATGGATGCATAAAAAGCACCGAATTAAACTACAGTCCTAAATTAATAATATATATTCTCGTGTGTGTGTGTGTGTATTGGGTTCTTTTCTGTTTTGGACAAACGGTTGTGTAACGTTTTAGTCTGACGTTTATATTTGTAACACTCAGTTTGTGGATTTTATTTAAAAAAAAAAAAAAAAAAAAAAAAAAAAAAAAAAAAAAAAAAAAAAAAAAAAAAAGTGTATTGAAAGTTTGCCCTGCCCCATCCGATTAATCGGAAAAATAAATAAATAAAAACAACAACAACAACAATAATAAAAAAAATCGGCCAACTAATCGATTATGAAAATAATCGTTAGTTGCAGCCCTGTTATAAACATCGATTTGCAAGTCAGCAAGGTGGATTTTATTATTATTACTTTATTTATTTATTTTTTTAAACTGTGCAAGATCTCAATACCATTACGCAAACCCATTTTTCTGACTAGTCATGCTTACCTGTCAACTTCATCACGAGCAACAATATCTCCTTTCTTCAGAGCTTTGATGGCAAACATTTCCCCAGTGCTCCTGTATTCTGCCAGTAAGACCTGTTGAATAATTAAAAAGACTTGATTGCGGCAATGAAGCTCAAACACAAACACACAAGACGAACATAAATAATTCTTCTGACCAGTGCTCAGACACAACACACTCAGTAAGGTAATGTACAATCCATTAAATGGCTTTTACCTTTCCAAAGTGTCCACGGCCCAGAACAGCCACACAAGAAAAGTCTTTGAGACTGAACTGGACGTCCGGCTCTTCCCTAAAAAAAAAACCCCAAAAAACAAGACAGACAGTTAGACTTGGTTAGACACAAAATCTCAAATCAATACAAAATAGTTTACAGCTTAATCAAAACACTGTGTTTCCAGGTGAACACTGGGATATCGTACATAGGTTCAATATGGTGTTGCTCAGTAAGCTCCAGATCAGGCTGCTGAATTTCATCTTCCACTTGATTATCATATTCCGGCTTGGAAACCGTACTGTTCCGGCTGTCGTTCAGGAAGTCAAATGTGGCTAATGCATCCTGAGGGTAAAAACCATTTACAATCAGGGCTAAAGTTTACACATCCCATCACAACCATCCACAAAAACACAACACCACATAACCCAACACATACTGGAAAAGTGTTCTGTATTAGAATAAACACTTTAGCACAAGGAGATTAAGCGGGTTTTCACACTGGCAGTTTAGTCTGAAACAGAGCACGGTTTGCATGAAAATTTGGTAACGTGAAAGCTGTCGAGTGGACAGGGAAGCACACCGCGGTACTGACCCCGAGACTACCTGGTCTGAGTTCAGCTGCACTGGAACTGTGCTGCGATTCCCATGAACACAACTCTTACTCGGGTCCGCACTTGTTCAGAAAGTAAAATAAACTGTGCGCGTTTTAGCCTATGACGACATCATTAGTTTCCGCAACACACGTGTACCATGAGTGGCAGGGGAATGCTGTGGGACACAGAAGATGTCCACACTGCTGTGCATAATAGTACCAAAGTAATAATAAAAAAATAATAATATATGGTGAGTCACGTTTTCTATGCGTGTTTCTGATGATGTAAGATGAACGCAAATGCACCAAAGTTTGATAGAATCAAGTGAGTCTGAAACCAGACCAAAGCAATGGGGGGTGGGGTGGGGCAATCACACCTGGATTTGGACCACAGCTATCGTGCCTGGTGTGAAAACCACCTCAATGAAGCAATTAATCTCATGTTGTGCTTTGAACTTTGTGTATTGTGGCTGCATTTACGACACGTATTTCAAACAGTTCATTACCTGCACCTCATTTCCGTCAGGGATTTTTTCTTGTGATGGTGGTTCTTCTTCCTCTTCTTCGAGCTCAGCAGCAGGGGTGGGGTGGCGTTTTGGAGGAGGGGTGGCACCTTTGTCAAAGTCTAATTTGGTCACAGTCGTATCACTGAGAGAAAATGTCACAATACAACACTGTTGACAATGTGCCAATTTCCATTTTAGTCCTGGCCGTGTTTGGGTCTGGAGTGTTTCTAACCAAACCAGACGCTTCACTGAAGGACATCTCATTAGAGTATTCAAGTACAGATAAAGAGAGGGACTTAAATCACATGGACATCTAAACAGAAAAGGCTTACTATATTTTACCCACAGCAATTAAGAAGCCTTCAGCCCATTTAGCCTCTCTCTTTACTCAAGATAAAGAATAATTAATATGATTCATTCAGAAAAATGAGAGGTCCATTTCATGAGTTTCATGTGGGCACATCTAAATGTTTGTATTTGGTCATGAACCAAACAAAAGAGCAAAGTATTTGTCTGAGTGCCTACTGTGCTGTTTCATAGATAATAAAGGATCTTACTTACGGGGTCAATTAACACTACAAATATGGGGTTACTTCACTGTGAAAAGTCAATATGGCCATGTATTTTAAAAAGCACTGTACTATGCAACATCAAATTATATAACCACATCATTTGTGATGTAGGATGGAAACAATCCACAAAACATTACTGCCAACTAAACAAGTGCAAAGTGTTTTGCTTGAACTTGTCATGTGATTTTGGTGAGCAGCCATCTGAGCTTTGGCCATGCTTGTGTAAATAGATGAAAAATGAAGCGAGAATGGTTAACCATAGTGGTTAAAATTCTGTGTCAGTGTCCAGAAGGTTGAGGGCTCAAATCCCAGGATGGCCAGAAAACCACAGTTCAGCCTCTTATTCTAGTCTCATAACCCTCAAATGCATGCTTGCGTTGCAATCCATTTCACTTCTCGTTTTCATAAATATTTTTCCTGGACAAATATCACATAGCATGACTATATCTGGAAGACATAATGAGTTTATTGGGACATCTTCCCAAACATACTTTTAAAGAAACACAAAAACAATGTGTCTATAAGTCCGTGAGATATTTATAAAATCAAGTAAGCACAGTAACATTTTGGCTAACATATATAATCACATTCAAAAAAGCTGAACTGTACACAAACACAACCAGGACCAACACCAGTGATAACCTCCCATGTGAACGCAGGGTTACATGGTGTGTACGTGTGTGTACCTGGACAGAGACGGCGAATCCGGATGGCCGAGGATTCGCGCTTCAGGGCTCAGCGCTGATCCGAGCCCAGCCACCGGAGGATTGAAGGAATTGTTGACGGATGGGACTGCTCTTCTCATCAAACGACCCCATGTGGCAATGTTGATGTTCATCTGAGGTGCACGCAGGAATGTTTTACCTGGAGAGAGACACATCACACCAGACAACAATACAGTGTTACGTTACGTTTGAAGCAAACAACCATAACGTTGGCCACTTAATCTAATCTGCGTAAATGAGGGTCAGTGAGAGCTCAGCCATTAGGGTTCAGTACTAGGCACAGCATGGTTGTGATGTCATATCTCACTGTTATCACTGGATAAAAGGATCTGCTGGATAATAGACCACATTTGAAGGGACCTCAAGTTAACTGATAGTGTGTACAAAGTGTCTGCTAAAAGTGTCTTTCACAAGAGGGCAAAGCAAGGTGTGACTCACTTAACAAACTTACCATGGCAATCAATCATGGACTTACTTATGACTATGAGCCTACCTTGCTGTTTTGAGAAGATTTTCTTTTGCCTTTGTAGCTTTGGTCGCCTCTCGATGACTGGATTGAAAAATGTAACCTGGGTGGAAAATGAAAAAAATAAGTAAATACAAACAACTGGACATATTTTGTAACGCCAGTCATGCTTCCTTAAGGCAGGCAGGTGTATGTTTGCATGTGCGCGTAAACACAAACATGACTGCACCTCAGCAAACAGAGTTCCTTGAGGCTCCAGGTAGAGGCACATGCCATGACGCTGGTTGTCCAGGAAGTCCTCCAGCCTCAGGAATTTGACGGCACACAGAGAGCGCCAGTCCCTCCAGTACACAGAGATCTCCAGCTCACGAGACTATGCAGAAAATAATTTAAATAAATAAATATATAAATAAATAAAAATAATAATACACACAGTACAAAAACATTTCTATGTGGGTTTGAAAAACAGTCAATGTCAGGTACAGTGTAAAACTTTATGGATATAGAATTCCCGGTGAAACTCTATAGAACAACATTTACACACACATGTAGATTTAAAAACAAACAGATTAATAGTAAACATGTTCTGAAAAAACAGATTCTTATTTTTATTTATTTATTAATTATTAATATGGTAAGGATTTATATCCAGCAAAAGCCTTTTGTTGATCAAGTGCAAATTATTGTACAATAATATAATGAAACAAATTTCCGGACAGTTATGTCTGTAAAAGTGTTGAAAACCTCTACATAAACCAGAACAGTGAGCATTACTTTGAGTTGTCAGTTAAGAAATCACACAAATAGGCTCAAGAACTCAGGGGCTCATGGATAAATCTGTACATACTGGGATAATCAACTCGCAACTGCTGTAATTCCATGCAGGATGAAATATGCAAGCATGACTAATATATGAGCACTAGAAAGGAACAATCACACTACAGAGCATGAAAGAGATGAACCAAGTCAAAACTGCGGCACGCTATGCCCAAAAGTATGTGGACACCTGACCATCACGCCCATACGTGCCCATTATAAAACCATGGGAATTAACATGGAGCCGACTTTGCTGTTGTAACAGACACCACTATTCTGGGAAGGTGTTCCACTAGAGTTTGGACTGTGGCTGGGGTGATGTGTGCTCATTCAGCCACAAGAACATTAGTGAGGTCAGGCACTGTTAAGTGAGAAGGCCTAGGGTATGGTCAGTATTCCAGTTCATCCCAAAGGTGTTCAGTAGACTTGAGGTCATGGCTCGGGCCACTTGAGTTCCTCTACACCAACTTTGGCAAACCATGTCTTTATGTATAGGAGTAATGTCATGATGAAAGCAGTTTGGGCTGTTTAGTTCCAGTGAAAGGAAATCTCAATGCTACAGCATATAAAGACATTCTTGACTACCATGTGCTTACAACATTGTGGCAACAGTTTGGGGAAGAACCACATATGGTTATGATGGTCAGTCATCCACAAACTTTTGGCCATATAGTGTATTTCTTGATGGGCATTCTAATGTGAGTTAGGGGACTATGGATAGAGGTCAGTGATTAGACAGTGTTTAAAACAAGGCAAAATAAAGAGGGAAAAAAAAAAAAAAAAAAAAAAAAAAAGAAGCTGTAAATGAACATTATATTGCGATTGCATCAACCACAATGCCTCCAGAGGGTGTCTGACTCACACTGATTGGATCTCAGGCAGTACATTTATTCATTTAGCAGACACTTTTATCCAAAGGGACTTACAAATGAGGAAATACAAGTAAAGCGATATATCAAGGAGAGAACAATACAAGCAGTGCTACCATACAAGATTTATCATTGAGTTCTAGAGAAGCAAAGTGCACAGAGCAGAGGTATAAGAGCCAGAGTAATTTTTATTTATTTATTTTTTAAATAAAGTGGGGGTTGGTATTTTAGGGGTTAGTTAAGTGCTCACGGAAGAGGTGGGTCTTTAGCTGTTTTTTGAAAATAGTGACAGATTCTGCTGGACAGACTGAGGTTGGAAGTTCATTCCATCACTGAGGGACAGTTAGTGTGAGGATTCTGGAAAGGGACCTTGAGTCAGGCCGGGTAGGCACTACTAAAATGTCAGTCGTTAACTGATCGCAGATTGCGTTAGGGAACGTAAACCTCAAGGACAGTGTTGAGATAGGGGGGTGCTGTTCAGACAAGGTCTTGTACATGAGCATCAAGGCGTTGAATTTGATGCGCGTAGCTACATGAAGCCAGTGGAGGGAGGTGAAGAGGGGTGTGATGTGGGTTCTTTTAGGTGTGCTGCTGCATTCTGAATCATATGAAGGGGTTTGATGGAGCCGTCTGGGAGACCCAAGAGTAGTGCGTTGCAGTAGTCCAGTTTTGAGATGACAAGAGCCTGGACTAGTAGCTGTGTAGCCTGTTCGGTGAGATAGGGTCTGATTTTCTTATCTATAACAAATCTGATTTGTTATACAGAATGAGCCTACAGGATCGTGCAGTTGTTGAAATGTGGTCTGTGAAGGTCAAGCTGTCATCAAGGCACCCCAAGGTTCCTGGCTGTCCTGGTTGGCTTGAGTGTGGTAATGTAGTAATGTATTAAAATAAAATTCTTTGCATCAGGCTAGCATTAGGGTGAAAACATTATATGATGGTGTCAAAAAAACCCAAAAAAACCAAAAAAACAAGCAAAAACCCTTGGATGCAATTCTAAAGTGAAATATTACAACTTTAGAAAACTTTTCTTTCAGGACTACACAAAAGATTTTGGTAGCTGGGGTTTTAAGGAATTATTTTATCATTCAGGCAGGTAACATAAATCAGGACAGTGAGCATCAGGTGCAAACGTTATGCTAATATATTTGTGTAAGTAATTGTGCGTGTGAGTTTTTGAGGGGATTGCAGCAGGAGTTCAATCAAACAATTAATATAAACACAATTAATACTAAGACTAATAAAATTCCAACTTGTGTCAAATACTAAGGCTCAATCTTTAGTTCAAGCACTTTATAAACTCAGCAAAACAATCGATCATGTTTTCCAGAACTTATTACATTTCAAAAACATTACTTTAAGTAGGGCATGGTAAGGTGATATAATGGTGCAGCGAGTAGTATTGGTGTGTTACAGCTCCAGTTTATGTGGACTTTGGCATGTTCTCCCCATGCCCACACAGATTTCCTCACACCTCCCCACAAACATTGATAGGAGACTCTAAATTACCCCTAAGTGTGAATGGGTGCGTGACTCATCCGTCCAGGGTGTAATCCTTCCATGTGTCCAGTGTTTTCAGGATAGGAGCCAGTATAAAAAGTGTACACAAGATGAAAGGATAAATGACTTAATGTAGGTGTTTCGAGTACATTTTACGAACACTGAACCTAGTAAATGATGGACATCAGCTGCTATCGCAATTGCTGCAAACGCAACAGCTGGTTGTCATTTATGATACACAGCTGCGGACGACAAGCCTGTCTTCAGCAGAGAGAAAATAAACAAAACTAATGTAGGCTGTATAGTAAAGTCACCAGTCAATCCGACATCTGCCATGCTGTCAGCAGGCCAACTTCCCACATTGTACTTAGCAGGCTTATTTGAATGCTGACCGTACGAAATATGATCATAATGCTCACGAAACACAAACGGTGATGTACATCAATACCAGGTGATTAGATCAACTCATTTGTCATCCAAATAATATCCAGATACAGCATCAAATGTTAAGGTGTGCATGGAGTATTTGATTACCCGATCAAGCTCCAGTGTGAATTTTTGGTCCCAGGACTGATTGCTGACTGGTTTCCAGCTCGTCTGCCCCACGACTGTGTTGTCCAGTTTCAGAACAGCACTGATCTCATCTGAAGATACAACACAAACACTGCATCTTACATTGCGCCGAATAAAGCCATAACGAATGCTTAAGTTGTGGTCCATCCAAATATTTTACAAATTTTAAATAGAAGTTTTTGATTTCGTTTCCAATAGAACAGTAAATCACTACTACTAATCTACTACTACACACACACACACAATATATATTATATATATATATATATATATATATATATATAGTCCCAAAATAGTCTGTTAACCAAGAGACATACTACTGAGTTAGACAGCTAACTAAATTGGCACGTCAGTCAAGTGCTGAAGCTTTATATGGAATATTCAGACTTTCACTTGGGATATTCTGCCTTTTCTTTCAGAAGCATTTAGTCACTAAGTGCCAAGATTTACAATGTTTTCCAAATGCACCAGCGTTAGAAACCCTTAACATATCTCCATCAGTAATTTTATTCCAAGAATGAAGAAATGCTGAAGGCACTCAACTGGACAGCTCGTCTGCTTTGGAAAGGTTTCTGCTGCTGCCCGATTTGTTCTTGTTTGTTCGGCTCATGAAGGAGGAGCGTGTTTCATTCGGGCTCCAGCCTGGCAGGGACACAGATGCTGCTTTAGACCGGCCAGGAACATTCTCCAGCAGATCCTGACAGCCCATGAGCCTCACCTCCAAAGTTCCTGTACACAGCACACACAGACAGAGAAAACAAAAAAGGAATTACTAAAAACAAGTCACAGTCTATTCTACTGAATATACAACCGATTAGTCATTATTAACTATTGATCATAATCCAGTGACGCATCTGCTGAGCTGCCATGTTTCTCAAAATTTTCTCAGAAGGAACGTACAAAGATCTCACATGTTCACGTGGGCTTAGTGTGTTGCTAGTGTGTAAAAAGTCAACTGTGATTCACAGTTAAGCCAGACAGCTGATCCTCATGCTTACTATACCACTACTACAAGTTATCAAGACTAACAGTACATCAGTGAGAACGCTACTAACTGCTTGTCTTCTATTCCAGCACAAAAATAGCTGCAATCATTACTGCTCCAAGTAGACACTGACGGCTAACGAGACAACCTGGTCAAAATCAAAACTTTCCAAGCACATCATATCTTTTCAGTGATGGAAGATATAGTCTGCCAAATCACATTATGATGGATCTGTCGGAAGTAGTGAAAAATTATTCAGTTCCCCCAAACCAAAACCACTGGTTAAACTTCACTTTTGGGTCAGCTTTCTCTGCAACTACAAAGTCTGCAGTTCTGATGTCATTTCTGCAGTAACTTGAGAACACCACACACACACTCTTCTCTAATGCCTGGGAGTCCAAAAATAACAAAAAATAAACAGTACTCTAGGTAGACCATTATAAATCAATGTTTGTGACTGGGACAGCATGGTTTTGACAACATAACCATTTTAGAATTCCTCATCATGGTATACCTTCACACCCTTTAGTGTACAAGCATCAGCTCTAGCAGGAATGTTCATCTGATTGGTGGTGGTCGAGTGTGTGTGTGTGTGTGTGTGTGTGTGTGATTACCTGTGAGAGCTGCTGGTTTAGCCACAGTGCTATACTGGTTGTGAGAGGAGATGATGCTCTGGCGTGGGCTCTGAGGCGTAGCCACCATGAAGAGCTCATCCGAGATCAAGCTGGCCTTTGGGTGGCTCTGCGGTAGCTCGCTCAGCCTCTGCTCCAGAGAAAACCTCAGCAGGTCCAGCTTCTGACTCGACTCGTTAAAGCGTGCCTGGGCCTGAAGTCAGACTTAGATCAGTTATGTCACTGGCTCTGCATCAAACTAACACATTTATACATCTGATTAACATATTGCCATTAGGGCTACAACTAACGATTATTTTCATAATCAATTAATCTGCTGATAGATTTTTCGATTATCCGATTAATCGGACTGGGGGGGTGTTCCTCAGTGCCTTTAGGCATATTGTTTTACTCATGTTTCCTTTGAACGTAGCATTTTCTATTAAACATTACAGATCTTACTTGCGCTACACTGCGAGTGAGGAGCAACGCAGCAAATTGTAACATAGCTTGCTGTCGTTATAATAAACGACAGATTTTCTACTGCATGTGCGAAAATACGACATATAATGACAAACTTGAATTAAACTAAACCTTTTATGCAACTCCCACCGGTTTCCCCAACCCCTTGAACACAGTGGAGCACTGTGGATATAAACATAAAAGTTTGTGCTCATGCATCACTGTCGTGCTTCCGTGCTACACAAGCTCCGCTTTGTAAAGTTTACAGGTTAGAGTCTTCACTGCATTTAATATAAAATGCTCCCATGCTTTAGAGGACTTGGAGGTCACACACTTTTTTCTGCAATCACTTGACAATTACGCCTCAGTCTGATGGTGACTGAGGTCATGTTGGATATAAAAAGGTAACGGTGAAAAACAGTAAACTGAAGAAATTCAATGTCGGTGACTCTGGGTATTCTGCTAAAGCTAGCAGCGTCACATTACGTGCGTATGATGTCATGCTCCATCGACCGGGAAATGGCTTATACTTCCGGTTAGTGTGTGTAAAAACAAACAAACAAATAAATTAATAATAATAAATAAATAAAAAACACCCGCTAGTGTTCCATTTGAGACGATATTACCTTTCTAAAATTCATACATTAGATGGTAGAGTACACAGTGCATAGTGTAAGTGTATAGTACATCATTTGGGACACAACTTTAGTGTTTACCCTCCTATGCATGTTTTCAGAACAGAAGTAACGCAATGAGTAAACATACCCCGTGCCGCACGCAGACCGACTAATCAATAATGAGATTCATTGACAATTTTCATAATCGATTTTATGCATTAGTTGTTGCAGCTCTGCCACTTTCATTACTATTTTTGTTTACTGTGCACTTCATTTTCTTATACACGTTCATGAACTACTTGTATTTCATCACTCATCATTCTTTACTAAAACAGAATATTCTGACTCGTTCTTTACTGTAAACAGAATATTTATACAGAGTATTTATAATGATGAATTTGAGTGGAACTGTATAATACAGCAAGGTTGGAAGGTCACACAGACATCAGGTTTCAGAGGCAATACTAAAGTGTTACACTGAGAAATAATGGTCTTTTATCAACAGGTCATGAGCCATAGACGCTAATGTCTGACTCACATTCCACACAGTGTTGTTACAGCATCAGTGAGAATTCACACTGCAGTGTGAACAACTTTTCTTTCCATTATGCCAAGACTGAAGGACAAAGAAGCCCTGCACGTTTCTCAGCCATGATGCGTTTAATGTCCAAACTGTCCTTCAAACAAGCAAAACAAGCAAACATTGGACAAACTAGTGTAAACTAATCTGATGCAATTACACCTGCATCCTATGCCTGCGATCCATCACATCTAACAGCTCAAAATGCTTTATATTAACTCTATATAAATCAAAATATTTTCAGCTTATCATTTGATAGTACTGTTGGGTTTGTTTTTTTTTTGTTTGTTTGTTTTTTTTTTTAACAATTTGTCATGTTCGAATTTCTGGTCTTTTATTTACTTTTGTATCGACTAAATGTCATTCACGTTAATCCTAATTTTATGATGTAATTTATTTTTTTTTTTTTCATTTGTACTTTCTGTTTGCATATTTGTGCACATGATATGAGTTGCAACTGAAACGGGTGAAATGAATACAAATATCGAATAAATGGCTCTAATATTATTATATATTTCTGTCATGAAAAATGAGACAGTGGTGAATTGAATGCACCTCTGAATGAGCTTTTTTCTCCGTGACTTTCCCTGAGCCGAGCAGCTTCATGACGTTCTTGGCTCCCTCGGCCACGGCAGACTCGATCCGGAAGTGATGTCGCAGCTCCTCCAGCCGCAGATCCAGAGGACTGATTATAGACTTGTTTGTAGACACTGAAGGGTCAAAAGTCACCAACGTTAGCTTCATACAATCACACAACGCTTCCTATAAAACCAGGCAGTTAAGATTTGAGGAAGAACGCAAACATTTCAACAACTATAATGGTGAATGTAATGAATTTACAGGTTCTGTGCTGTAAACATCTCTCATTTTAGAGGTTGGACTAGGGGTGGGTGAGATGACCAAAATATTACATCACAATATTATCGCATTGCCATGCTACACACGTCACAGATATATTTTTTTTGCTTTAGTAGACATCTTTCTATAATCAAGTCGATTACACCCCACTTTTTAACCTTGACCTCATTTAAGTTTTGTCCGTCCCATAGATTTGAGGGATTCACCTCCCGTGAGGGTAGTAACAGACATGGATTTACATCCAACATCTGGGGAATGCTCATATGAATGAGGAAGTCTGTGCAGAGACCTTACTCAGCTGGTTTGCAACAAGAAAGGTTTCAGGCTAATACATGACCTGCTTTTGAAATGTTTAACTGGTTGTCAGAAAAGAGAAAGAATAAGACTCCCGTTCAAGGTAAACCTTAAATATGTATGTGGTCAGAATGTCCCATCTATTACTAACATATGAGCAGAACATGAGGGTTAAGAGTCTCATTAACAGAAAACTTTACCTTCATTGTTCTCGTAACTCGTCTCATTGGTCTGACTCGCTTTGAGGATCTGCATCCGGATGAACTCGATTTTGGTCTTGCTGTCCTGGAGCATTTGCTGGGCCATGGCAAGTAGCTTACGATCCTGTAAAGGAAAGGAAAAGAAAATAGAAAGAAGCTTTACTTTCATCTAAATCCTGTCTAGTTCAGAAATAACGCATTAAGTCTCATCCTTGTACAAAAGGTGCACACACACACTCGACTGTAATGTCTTCATGCGTGTCTGTGTAACATTAAAGACATCAGTTTATTTCCGAAGCCACATATTTCTCATGTTTTGCTCGTCATCATACCGAGTGCAAAGATCACACTGCTGTTTACTTCTAACAGTACACAAGGCCAATGAATGCAAATATATGTCAGACATCTCTGAAGTGCAGCATTTCCTTTTGACAGCCATTAATGCGAACGTCACCTCAGAAGCCTTGCCTGCAGGAAGTGCTTTCCACTTCCACAGGAAGTCCTGCATGCGTGTTCCTCCATGTTTCACCACTATTAGCTACCCATAAAACAATACAAATAAAAAAATAAAAAGAATTGCACAACCTGATTACCAGTTATGAGACATTAGTATGTAAATGTTTTCAAAAATGTTCTTGCACTTGTAGCTAGGCAACTGCCAATACTTCAAATATTAGGCAGTTATTTTGATAGAAAAATGATCATGCTTTATGATATTATCCACATTTGGATTCCCTTTAGCTTCCTCACACCTCATCAGTGCTAGAGTGTTGTATACGGAACTGCTCAGTAGCTTCTCAGCTTAAATGAACAAACGCTAATTGTACAGCAGTGGTAAAGAGACTGATGAAACCAGTCCTAAACATAATAAACAAAAACACACAAGTGCTATTTACTGTTTTTCCAGGAGCTATAGCAACAATAATATTCCTATAAATCCAAGCTTACATACAGTGGACATATTATAAATGCTCCAAGTCCCATTCATTAGCGGCACACACACCCCATTCACATCACTCAAGGAGGAGAATATAAAGGGCTCAATACATGACCGAAAGCCCTGGTTGTCTTTTATGCCAAGTGGACACGATATGATTTTCAAAATCCCAGAATCGCTGTACACTACATGACATTCATTTGCAATCTGTTGTTTTTGGATGCAGCGGTGTGCACACTATAGGAGTGATCACAGATGAGGCTAACACGCAGTACACCATCCTTCAGCTGGAAGCACTCCTGATCCTGATCCCCAAATTCCACTTTCTCACAAAAATAAATATGAGAGCTATCCATCCGTCAAGAGTAAGTGGTTTGGTGGCGGGTTCTGCATATGTTTTTTGTACTGAAACAAGAAAAATGAAAAATACGAGAAAAATGTCGAGAAAGGATTGATTGTGGAGATGCAACCAATCATTGTTATGAGAGAACAAAGAGGTATTGAATTCAATTCAATTTTATTTGTATAGCGCTTTTAACAATGGACATGGTCACAAAGCAGCTTTACAGAAATAACTACATTCAGGACATACATTTTAAATGTATGAATTCATCCCTAATAGAGTAAGCAAGAGATGACCGTGGCAAAGAAACTCTCTGAGACGCTATGAGGACAAAATCGGGAGGAACTAGACACAAAAGGAACCCATCCTCATCTGGGTAACACCAGATAGTGTAATCATAAATAAATCCCTCCTAGGACGGTGTACTACATGGTCAAACAGTGCAATTGTATAACAATGAAAATCATTATAGTTTTCACATGAAGTCTGTTTTGTTGAACTTATCCACTGTTCACTGATGGAGACCAGAGTGCGTAACTGTTCGTGGCAATTGCAGTCCTAAAGCGATCACAGCATAACTGTTCATATGAATTGGAGGTCCAAAGCCATCTTCATGGTCTTTAAGTAGTACAATCCTCAATAATCTTCAGGCTGTCCATGTGGAACCGTTTTCAGCAGCAGCAGCAAATTATTTCCAATTAATGAGAAACTCCAACCAGAAGTAGGACACCAGGATGGACCGGGCAGGTCCGGAGAGCAGAAGGGGTCAGGATCACCCCCCTGACCCCTGTATTACAAAGAAACAGTTATTTTTATCATCAGGAATCATGGTTTTTTTATTTTTTGGTCCAAACAACCATCTTACAGAACCACACAGACGATTCAAGATGGTTGAGAAAATCGGGTCGCTAAACCGTTCACACTACATGCAGCCCTTTGACGCGGAGGTGGCAGGTTGTCACAGATTCCCAAATAATGCTGCATTCAATTTACCTCTAAAGTGGGAGGTCGGAATTTCAAGAATTACAGAATTTACGACCTCTGTGCGCTCGAGCTACAAAGTGTGTATGTGTGTGTGGGGGGAGGGGACGACGACGACCTTTTGTTAGCAAAAGGCAAAAGTCTTTTATTAGCAAACTGGTCAGCTAATGTTAGTGATAAGAGTGATGCATGTTATTCTATAATATCATGTTATATATTTACCTCCTCAAGACAGTGAACTGTATAGTCAAAGTTATACACTTATCAAGCTAATACTGTAGGTCTGTAAGTCGATTGTGTAAAGCAAATATTAGTATGGTGTTTACTTTTGATGCTGTGAGTAGCCTTGTTGGTTTGAGATCACTTGCTGAACTCAAAGTTAAGGAGACCGCCCTGAGATTCTTAGTTTTTCCCCCTAGTCAAACATCTGAAATTCTGAGTTAAGTGTTTTAAGTCGAATGCAGCATTAGCCTGCAACAGGGAAACCGGGTAGCGTGTATTCAGTATTAAACTGACCCTTGGTCCTACACTTATTTACTGTGGAAAGAGTTGAGAATGCTAGGAAACTGAAACAAACTTCCTTATTTTCATGACAACTACTGATGTTAGTTTACTTGTGCCTTTAAGTGTAAAATAAAAAAAATTAAAAAATAAAAATAAATAAATAAATAAATTTAAAAAAAAGAGACTTTGAGTGACTAAAGTCGATCCAAATCTCAAGAATGACGAAAGTAAACTTGCAAAGCTTAAGCGAAAAGTTTGAAAGCGTAAACAAACACTCCGGTAGTGCATTCTTAAACCAAGATGAGAGAAACAAAGCTTAGAAAACTGGTAACAAAGAATGTTGTTCATTTGAAGACTGTTAAATTTGCCACCGAGTTCCGTTTTCAGTTTCAGTGGGTTTTTTTTTTTCCTCCCTCTCATCATATATTTTTGTTCGTTTCTTGAATAGTTATGTTCAAAGCGTTTGGCACAAGTTTAATTCCATACAATAGGCCCATGAGCTGCTCTTGTCAGTTTCCTATTATGTTGTGCATCTAAAAAGTAATTCCCCCCCCACATTACTGACACATCTGTTTTCAGTTGATTACATACAGCCTGTCTTAAAGATCAAAGAGACAGTTGTGGAGGATGATGGATTTGTACCAATTCCCCAGAACTATTTTTTAGCAAAATCTTCAAACTGTTTGTTCTAAAATGGCAGCTACATGCCACTTCACATCAACCAGGAGCTTTCAAATCATCCACTTCATCATTAAGACTCATGCACTTCATCACCCCGACACCCAGTCCATGAGCAATTCAGAAGCACACTACCTTGTATGAACCGTTGGAGTACATCTGTATCATATTCTCAGCACCTTGCTTCACTTTGAGCTCGATGTCATTCTGCTTCTTGAGTGCGGCCAGGCGACTGCTGTTGGTGCTGCATGGAGTGTCTGGAGTCAAAGGGCACTCTGAAACTGAAATAGATAAATAAGTAACTCACTCAAAATAGAGGTCAAAAGTACTTCATAATTTACAGTTCATTTATCACACAGACCTTGGCTGTGGGAAATAAAATAGACTACACTATAAGGCTGCTTTCACACCCCCCCCCAAACACTAGTGCACACTTTTTGTTAATCCTATGAGGAGTGGCTGCAAGGCGTTTTTTTTGGTCACAGGGTTGTTCAACTTTTTTGAGAAAGAGCCAAGTGACAAGTGTTTATTTTAACTTTTGACTAATCAGGATGCAAGTTTGGGGGAAAAGAAAGAAAAATCAAACATGGAGAAAAGAGCATTGGTTAAATGATTTCAGTATTCCATAAAATAATTTGTCAGGGGGCACAGTGGCCTAGTGGTTAGCACATTTGCCTCGCACCTCCGGGGTTGGGGGCTCAATTCCCGGCTTAACCCTGTGCGCGCAGAGTTTGCATTTTTCCACCCTGTGCTTCGGGGGTCTCCTCCGGGTACTCCGGTTTCCTCCCCAAGTCCAAAGATTTGTTGTAGGCTGATTGGAATCTCTAAATTCGCCATTGTGTGCACGCAATTGTGCCCTGCGATGGGTTGGCACCCACCGTCCAGTGTCTCCCCCACGTCCCTGAGATGATGATGATGATGATGATAATAATAATAATAATAATAATAATAATTCCTTAGATTTATATAGTGATTTTCTAGGCACTCAAAGCGCTTTACATTGTATAGCGGGAAATCTCAACCACCAAAAGTGTGTAGCATCCACCTGGATGATGCGACGGCAGCCATAGTACGCCAGAACATCCACCACACACCAGCTACTGGTGGAGAGGAAAGGAGAATGATGTTGCCAATTCAGGGAAGGATGTTATTAGGGGGCCATGACAGATAAAGGCCAATGGGGGAATTTTTCCAGGCCACCGAGGTTATACGCCTACTCTTTATGAGAAGTGTCCTGTGATTTTTAATGACCACAGAGAGTCAGGACCTCGTTTTAATGTCTCATCCGAAAGTCGGTGCCGTTTTTGTAAAAGCTCCAGGCTCCCCCACGACCCTGTGTAGGATAAGCTTTACAGAAAACGGACGGATGGATAACAGCTTGTCTATATTTTTGGATCCAATCTATTGTATCTTTATTACTACAACTAATAATTCTAATTTAGATAGCAAACTAGGATAGTCAGTCAGCCAATACTAGCTAGGACTGAGAATGTTGTATGATTGTTGTGACACTGTGGGTGTCATGTGAGCTACTTTTTAAAAATATTTAATCAGCACATATGGTGCTTACTGAAAGCACAAAAAAAACCCTGTGAAAGCAGCCTAGAGCAACAGGAGATATGTTGGTCACTCAATGAGCATTGTTGGGTTTGTTCAGTATCATAGAAGTGCTGCTATAAAAGGCTTTTCTAATGTAACTATTATATGTAGAGGTACACTTCTCCAATTTTTTCAGCCATACAAATTGGAATGGTTCTTTAGTGCAAATGTACATTTTGTGGCATGAAGGAAACTCTGAATGAGTCATTCATTTTGTTAATGAGTCCTCCACTAGCTATCTCTCATTATAAGAGACTAAACATGTTGCTCCAAAGTGTGACATGCATGTTGCTCCAAAGTGTGATACTAATACAATTACTTCACACATGAGTAGATGCAGACAATATGTCCACACCAACACATTTCTACAGGATTCACTCAAAATCTCTCAAAATGAAAGTGATCTAAAACAATCTGATAAAAAAGGGAAATTTAACCTCTATAAAAATGTTCGTTCTGTACAAAGAACACTGTCTGTCTAATGTACTATATTATTACTTTGTGCTTTTGCCCCCGAAACATTTCACTCACAGTTCAGGCCTCAGGGCCAGGTTTCCAGACAGGGATTAAGCTCAGCATTAGACTAGAGAGCGTTTATAAACGAACAACCCCCGTGACAGTATAATTTAGTCTAAGACGTGGATTAACCCGTGTCTGGAAGACTGACTGAAATTACACTGTAAAGCGCCGGACGATATATAAACAACTCTGAAGTCAACGTTGCAAGAGCGTAACTTTATCAAGGCAAGAAAAGCTAAAAAAAGATTTCACACAGCAAAGTCGGAGCTAAACAGTTTATTTCTAATGCTGACTGTTATTCAGGGTTATAAAACTGGGATATTATCTGTACCTTAACTGGTAATGTTTTGGCTTTGTGTTCACATTAAATTGTACAAAAGGGTCAGGGCCAGGGTCAGTACAGAAAGCCAGAATGTTCTTGTGTTCGCTGGAGTTTGGTACATTTTTGCAATAAACAAACAAGAGCTGTCTACTTTTCAGCCCATCAACAAACAAGCCTTTTTTCATTTATTCACCATTTTAACTGTTCAAACAAAACTCTTTACTAACTTTTAAAAGATTCTGGATTCTGTGAACTATATTTTGCTTTGAAAAGTGTCATATGTTGTCCCAACCCCCCACCCCGTATTTTTCCTCAGGTAAACATGAATGAATGTTTTTACTTAAAGTTTCACATTAAAATATTACTAATTAATAATAGATAATTAATACTAAAAATTATACTTAACCCTGACAGATAACGTTCCAGCTTTAATAACCCTAAATATCAGTCAGCAGTAGAAATTAACTATTTAGCTTAGTCTTTGCTGTGCGAAATGTGCTTTTTTTTGCCTTGCTAGTTTAATATGTGAATTTTAATAATAGAAATTCTAGCACTAAAAGTTGTTTTTTGTTTTAGCCGAGAATTCTGGTTTTGGTGTAATACTGTACCGAGCTTGGGCTTTCTACACAAATGTAATTGATCAACTGTAAGCAAATTCCCACATTAATGTTCTCGAGTAAAAAAGCGGCTAGCTTTCTTATTTTGGGCAAATGTGAAGGAGTAGGACACCAGTAACCACTGAGAAATTATAGATGTGTTTAGAAGCCTGTGAAAGCTTGAAAAACCTAGGTCCAGGTAAAAGAATAAAAAAATAAAATTGTGTATGCGAGCAAGTGAGCGAGAGTGAAGGGGGGGGGGGGGGGGGGGGGGTTGAGAGAACGCACATATAACCTGCCTTCAGCAGAGCACGCACCACTCGGTAAATAACACACCAGTGGAACACCTCGGGGGAGAAAACAAACTGAAAGGACGAGGAGGTTTTCCAGACAACACTTCGACCTTTCTGAACACCACAGACTGGAAAACATTAGTTTATGTTTAAGACTGCACTTAACCTACTGTGAGCACTGTGTCAGCACTGCATGCGCTTGAGCTTTGAACTTCCTGATATGGTGTAGATTACGGGCCAAGAACAAAGATAAAAACAATTTTCACACTCTATTTGGCTTTTCCTACACCATAAACTACCCACAAACTCACACATGCAACAGAGCTCCTCCGAAATCCCGAGTGATGAGATCATGCGCTCATGTCAGGACAAGCATGCACAAATACACATCTAGAAGTAACAGGAAGACTTCTCCTTCATACAGGCCTACCATCTGATATTCAGGGAGACAAATATGTAATATAAACTGAATGAAATTCTTCATCATGACAATCCAAAAATACAGAATTGCAAAAGTTAATCACTTGCAATTTAGCTGGCCTTAACATCGACACTGATGAGGCTTGCGAGATCTTATGCAATAAACCATTGTAATACCGTGCACCCTAACTAATATCGACTGACTACAGTATCGCCTATGGCTCTGAGGAGGAGAAAAAGGGAGTGGCCAGACATACAGTATGTAATGCGTGTCATGTACATATTACTTCATTACAGAAGAAAAAACCCAACACAACAACAAAACAGTACAATGACAAACTCTTATATTAAACATTACAAACTTATGAAACAAAATCTTCTGCCATCGCTTTGTCAGTCAGCTCGCCTCACTCTCGTCACGTGATAAATGAAATCTGATGATAATGCCATAACATCTTAAATATAATATTCAGCATGAGAAGTTCATTGCTAGCACATAGCAAAACCTAAAATAAACAGTGGTGGAATAAAAAATATGCACTTGGTATGAAGAAAATGGTACTGCATTCCTGTTTTTAACTCGATAGGTCTTATGACAGAAAAGCAGAAACAGACCTTTACCAGGACAGTCAAGCTAGAGGTGAAAGATAGCCATAATTATAAGGAACAATATTACAACCACCAATTTAAATTATTATTATTATTTTTAAATGTAAAATATATAAACGGTGAACCAGGATTCAATCATACAAATACAGAAAGTCTAAGAGGAATAATTGTGTACACTACATAAAGTATGTATTTCGCTGATAAAGTTTAAACTTGGCTTAAACCGTCCACATGAACCATCTCAAACACTTTACATTTCCTTTGTGTAATCTTCATACTTGTATAGAGATAGTTTGGGAGAAAAAAAAAAAGAAAAAGAAAAAGAAAAAAAAAAAAAGGAAAAAACTGCTTATACACTAAGATTGGTGTCAAATCTCAGTCAGGAGCAAGAGAGTTTAAAGCTTCGACATTCAGCAGTACAGATCAAATGAGGAAACAAACCTTTTATTCGTTAACAATGTTTCAAACGTTAAATGAATGACAGTTGAGTGTGAAGAAACAGAAACTGAGACGAGGCACTGAGTCATTCATGCTTGCATTACAACTTGTTCTCTTGGTAAATATTACACAAGTAACAACACTACTACACCTGAGAAACAAAGAGCGCTTTCATGAACTGGTCAAATGAAAACTGCAAAACAGGAAGAGTAAAAATAACATAAATAAAAATATCACTCTTATTTCTCACTAAAGGCAATCCTGTGCAAGTGTAAAAGCACTGGAACATAATTAGCTTAGCGGTATGAAATGAGCACCAATACCGACTTTAACCACCAAAAAATTCTCATATTAAAAATGACCGTGTTACTTTAGGGGGAAAACCTTGAACTACATTCAGCTAAAGACATTCCAAAGACTGTGGACATTGTAAACCTAGTAACAGTCAAAAGAGTCATGTAAGAAATGAATCACAACATCAGCTGCAGGCGGTGTGTAAAATGAAAGTGTGGAAATTACGCTGTACAAGAAAGCCGTGTCACAAAGCTGGTGTCTTTCTCGCTGAGCTGCTCATCTACGCTGGACAGAATTACTGCCACAGAAATAATAATTAAGTAAACAAGTCTAGTTGTACTGCATATTCAACTAAAATTAAAAGACCTTTTTTTTTTTTCCTCTTAGTTTTTTTTTTTTTATTATTTCTTTGTTGGAAATGGAAACCAAGGAAAATATTGATTGATAATTCTGGTCTAATTTAGTCATTTTTAGATTTGGGCTGGTGTGGTTTTTTGTGGGGTAAAGTGGAGGCAGTAACATTTTAGTAGCGTGTCAGATGTCCATGAATGTTGTACAGTTGTTGTACAGTTTATCTTTGATGCAGGTGATCATTACAGCTTTTTACCAGTCCCTCCAGGATTTCACGATCGCAGAAATGAATGCAAAATCAAGCAAACTATGCAATATTTGTTGGATCCTGCAGTTTTTTCTAAATTACTGCAGATTTTCTGCAGATTTGGGCCAAGGAACAATGTGCATTCAGCCAAAGCCCTTTTCGAGTCGCGTGTATTGAACATGTGTACAGCTAAAAGGTCTCATTTACCAACAAACATCTCTGCAAAAGACCATGCAAAACAATTTCATGTAATAGCAATTTCACCAATTCAAGTAGTTGCAAGAAACCTCAGTAAATCGCACCACAAATTTAAAATAAATAAAAAAAAAGCCACAGCAAAAATCAAGCATTTTTGTCCACAACAATAAAAACTCTGTATGGACTGGTTTACCAATTCATGTTTCATAATGTTTACAACACTGCTGCCCAGCACTGTAAGTGTTTTTAGGATTTTGTAAATAAATACGCATCATTTTTACATTTAATACACTCTCAGAAATAAAGGTACCAAACTGTACTTTTGCTCGTCACTGGGGTGGCACCATCAATGGTATATATTTCACCTTTACGCTTTTAGATCAAAGCTTAAAATAAATAAATAAATAAATAAATAAATATTATTAAAAAAAAAAAAAAAAAAAAAAAAACATGCATCACTGATCCTTAAAGTCCAATCATGCTCCTTGAATTGTTTTTAAAACGTATAAACACATTCCAGAGGGACAAAAGATGTACTTTTGATGGGATCACCCCAGCAACTGAAAAGTATCCTTTGGAAGCTTTACGTCTGAGAGTGTACATTAGACATGATTTAATTTTTATTACTCTTTTACTTTCTATCCAAGATAAGTTTCATTAGCAAGAACGTAATTTCTCTCGATCTGGTGCATGGATTAGAACTGGTTTGTTTTTTCATTTTGGATCTTTTTACATTCCTCTCCAGCATTCCACATCTCTCAGGCTAGAATAAAATAAAGAATGGTTAACACTATTTACATGATGGCCAGCTCTGCTTATAGGAAGCCTAGGTTATAAATAAAACCCAAACACTGCACTGTTTCACTGTTCCGATCTAGCCAGATATATGTGGATACTTTGATGAGTGATTTGTTGCTTGCAGAATTGTAGGGGGAAAAAAATAAAACAGATTTACACAAATACACCGATTTTCAGGAAAACCTGGTCGAAGCAGTGATCCGATGCTATCTTCTAAAGCTAAGCTATCTTCCAGTAGACAGGCATGCAGGAAGTGGTGAATTCTGCACAGGAGTCAGTCTGTACAGGGTTTCGGGGAGTATTTTTTGTGATTCTTGCAGCCAAAAATGTTTGATTTTTACTGCTGCTTTTAAAAAAAAGTGCTTTATTGTGCAAAACTACATGAATTGGCGAAATCGCAATTGCAGGAAATAGCTTTTTGCAGTGATGTTTGTTGGAAAATGAGACCTTTCAGCTGTACTCATGTTCACTGTACATGAATCGTGGAGAGACTGAGAACTTGAGGCCTATGGGGAAAATGTTTATGCTAGACTTTCTTGAAATCACACTGGAACCAAAAAAAATAGCATTATCAAGTGTTTCTAATTAAGCACTTTTTGAAATAAACTTCTTTTCTCTTGAACAATTGTTAGTTATTTTGAGTGTGGATCCTCTCGAGGTTTCTTCCTCATGTTGTCTCTGAGGTTTTTCTCGACACTGCTGCCTCTGGCTTGCTCATTAAGGAGATAAATCTAATCCGGATTTCTATAAAACTGCTTTGTGACTATGTAGATTGTCAAGAGAGGATATGTACACACAGAGGTTATAACCCTGGCTGTGAATCCTACAGGTCTCCTTCTGCCCTACTTCATTAAATGAAGCAGAGGAGGAAGGATTCCTAACAAAGCGTGAGAGATTGTGCAATCATAGCCCTGGCTTGTTATGCACCACTGGAGATCTTTCCCATTATTCTACTCAAACACACACACACACACACACACACACAGACACACACACACACACACAGAGAGCGAGGTGTCCATCATGATTATTGCAAAATAGTTTAATGGCAATCATTTAAGTAAGTACCGCAATCGTATTTTTCCATGTAAGCCTATAGTCAGGCAGAACACATCAGAAAACTGACTCATACCAGATTCACTGATATCATCAAATCACCACACCATCATTAGGTTTATGTCTTTAATTCATGAACTATTTTGTCATATAACTAAGTATTTTACAGTCACAAAAAATGTTTTGTCTCAGTACATATTTCCTTTCCATAATTTGTTACAATGTTTATTGTTCAGAGCAATTAGTATACGTTCCATTTGGTTACAGACTAAAAAAAACAGACATAAGATATGTACCATTATACTGTTTCTATCCGAACGGAATATTTGTTTTATAAGCAAAAAGATAAATAATTGTTAAGTAATAATTGGTTAAGTGTTTAGTTATCACAATGACTCACATCACACCCAGTATCGCCAACCAGTAAAAAAAAAAAAAATTTAAAAGTGGATCAGATATTGGCCAAAACTTATTGGATATTGAATTCTGCAACAAAGATTGGAAAGACTGGAATTGAGTTCAGACAACACCTTTATTTCTGGAACTGGAAATATTCACACATTTTTATGATTGATTATTATATTTGTACTTTATTTTATTTGTTATATTCACAATGCATGACTGTGTGTGCTGGGGGGGGGGGGGGGGGGGGGGGAAA
>JANDJT010000012.1:12497193-12543275 GCA_024331685.1 Stegophilus panzeri
TTAATTAACCATGACATTTATTAAAAAAAAAAAAACATTTTTAAAGAAAGAAAAAAAAGATGTGTATTGCTATGGGCTGGTAAGGTTTCAGCATCCGTACCAGAAAAGAAAGAAAAAAAAAAATGGCTGTTACACCAGTGAAGCAGGTCTAAACAGCAGTGCTAGAGCGAGAAAGGGATTAATTAGACCAGGGGTTCTTAAACGTCTGCATAAAATAAATTCCAGAGACCCCTTAATATACATTTATGAATATAAATAAACTATTCAAATATTAGGCACATTACATAAAGTGTGCGCAGCAATTTCCTTTTATTTATTTATTAAAATAATAATTGACAGACCCCCTGGCTATGCTTCAAGGCGAGTTCATGGATTCTAAACCACAATTTTATTTTATTTAAAGTTTAACATCCAATTATTTACAATATATATATATGGCCAAAGGTTTGTGGACATCTGAACAATACACCCCTATGTGGTTCTTCACCAAACTGTTGCCACAAAGTTGGAAGCACGCAATTGTCTACAACGTTTTTGCATGCTGTAGCATTAAGATTTCTCTTCACTGGAACGAAGGGTCCCAAACCTGTTCCAGCATGACAATGCCCCTGTGCACAAAACAAGATCCATGAACACATGATTTGCAGAGTTTGGGGTGGAAGAAGTCGAGTGGCCTGCACAGAGCCCTGACTTCATCCCCACTGAATACTTTTGAGATGAACTGGAATGCTGACTGCACCTCAGGTCTCCTCGTCCAACACCAGTGCCTGAACTCACTGATGCTCTTGAATCTGAATGAGCAAAAATCCCCACAGCCATGCTCCAAAATCTAGTGGAAAGCCTTCCCAGAAGAGTGGAGGTTATCATAACCACAAAAAAGGACTACATCTGGAATGGGATGTTCAAACACACACAGGTGCAGTGGGTATATGTCCACATACTTTTGGCCATAGTGTAGTTTATTGTTTTTACTGCTTAAACACAAACAGTAATTTTACCTAGAAGTTTGCTGTATAGAAAGAAAAGTCCTCAACCTGATTTATCAAAACACTCTTACTGCTTTACAATACAGAGCTATAGAACTGTACTTTGAACACTGCTCTTTTGTATACTTGTGTTCTTTTTATTTATTTATTTATTTTAAATACATCGCTTTGTACCAAAAGTAAAAGATTACCTCGAAGCTCGTCAGGGTCTTTGACTACTATATGGGCGTTGAGTTCCTGCAGCTCCTGGTGCAGCTCCTCCACCTTCTTATTGCTCTTCTTCAGCATGTTGTCCACGTAAGCCAGGCTCTTCTTGTCTGTGGTGGCTTTGCGCAGGTTCTCCGCTCCCTCCTTGATCTTGAGCTCTTTGCGGAGCTCGCGCTTGATCTCGTCCTTGATCTCGTCCAGCTTCTGCTGCACCATGGTGTCGGACAAGTCCACGCTGAGACCCATCAGGCTCAGACGATCCGAAACCATGTGACCTTGAGCATCACCCTGAGAGACAGAGAGGAGGAGAACCAGAGATGGATAGAAGTGACAGAAGGAAAAGAGAGATACAAAGGTGAGAAGGACAAAGAGAGAAAGAGAAAGAAAAGGAGGGGAGGAAGAGAGAGAAATAGAAGGAAACAATGTTGGTAAAACAGGCCTCTTTGGCATTCAAATATTATGCTGTTGGAGATGATGTTAGGTTTTACGCTCATCATGTATACACATGACAAATTAAAGGAAAAACAGTGGCTCTGTTGTGGTGTTGCATTTTTCTGGCACAGATTTTTGGCCAGGAAAGGGTCAATGCAAATCAATACAATATTCTTCTTACTGATCACCTTTATCCTAAAATCAAACATTTCTATAATCTGTCACCCTTCCGCATGTACCGAAAGTTGGCATGTTGGATTGTGTCATCTTAAAGGAAATTCTGGATGGATGGATGGATGGATAGATGGAGAGATGGATAGATGGAACACACTTCGGATTTGGTCCTCTTGGAAGGTTGGAAAATCTCCTGAGTGCGGTCACTGCCTTCTGTCATGTTCTCTAACTGAACTAAATGATTTTTATTACTATAAAAAAATCAAAACAACAGTGGGGGCAGTGCCACAGTGGGCGCGTGATGTAATCGGTGTGCGGATGAACACCGTGTAACAACCATCCATCACTTTATAGTCAAATATAAAACCTGTTCAAATGTTTTCAGTGTGTGTCTCAGTACTTTTTGTACATTTTCAGCACATTTTAACAATACCGCGATAATACTGATAACCGTGATCGTTTTGGTCACGATACTTTTTCCATACCGTTACATCTCTAAACCTGTTCGATTTTAAAAGCACAGAGGCCTCTTTTTAAGACACATGCATATCGTATGGTGTAATGTTAATACTCCATGTTATGATTATACGACTCACACAAATACACCAATCCTGAGAGAGGCAGGATACGAAACCGAGATGCAAATGTGCTGAAAGCAAAGTATTGTCTAGTAGATGGAATGTTCTCTGAAGAAAGGCTGGTTGCGAGGTGGGAATACACCCTGGATAGGACATAAGGCACCATGCGCGCACACAACGACAACAAGGGACGTAGCCAATACATCTACTGGCGTGTTTAAACGGAGGGTGAGGGGAAACGCACACAGACATGCAAAACTCCATGCAGACAGAACCCCAAGTTGAGGATCAAACCCAGGAGCTGTGAGGCGGCAACGTGACCCAATGTGTCCCCAGCACGCTGCCACAGATTTGATCACTGGTCAAAATGTGGCCTCCTGCTGAATGGAACAGAAATATTTTATATTTATATTTATATATATATATATATATATATATATATAAAGTTTAAATAAAATTAAATACATTTTTTCTAAACATTGGTTACAGTGAGGAGTTGTATACAAAATGAAATAGTTTCAGGTGATAAGACTGAAGGTTAACAGAAACATTCGGTAATATTTTCAGTGTGGATATACAATGTAGCCATGAAGTGTGGATGAGCAGCAGATTCCCAGTACACTCCCAGAAAGTGCTGCAATTCAGTAAAGTGGTAATTTGGTCAAAATTCTGTCATTGTAGTAATTCTCCCTTAACCCAGAAGGGCCATCAATCAGCCCATAAATGTTTAGCATTTTGCAGTAGCGCTACAGTGTAGCTAACCACCATTATGCAAACTGCACAGCATCCTCACACACTCGCCTTAAACCATGTCACGTTATTCCGTAATCTCAGACAGAATTCAGATGTCTCGTTTTTTTTGATGCTGTAGAACGCTTATCTATACAGTAGACACAGCAGTAGCATCCTGAACATGAATCACTGCTACTTTATTAAACGGTTTACCCTGCTGAAAAAAAAAAACCCAATAGAAACCATCAGAAAAATTCTGATGGTTTCCACTACAAACCACCAGGTGTTAACCATTAAAACCATTACCAAATGGTTTCCATTAACAGTCTGTACAAGAGGGTTTTTTTGTGATTGTTGTACCCAAAAATGCTCGATTCGCAAAAAATCCTGGAGGGACTGCATTATGTAGTAGGACATTAAGGATGTAGGTCCTTAATGGTATCCACTAGACAAAACATACCACCAGCAGACGGCAACACACTACCAATAGAGACCCACATGGATTATTACAGTTTCCATTAAAACCAATACAATTCCCATTATAACCATTACAAATTCTATGAGGGACTCTATTGGGTTTTTTTTCAGCAGAGTATTTACAGATGACATGGTGGCACAGTGGGTAGCATTGCTGTCTCACAGCTCCAGGGTTTGATCCTGAGCTGGGGTTACTGTCTGAGTGGAGTTCTTGGATTTCCTCCCACCTCCCAAACACATGCAGGTAGATAGACCGACTACTCTAAACTGCCCCCAAGTGTGAATGTGCGTGCATGGTGATCTGTACTCCATCCAGGGTGTATTCCCACGTCATGCCCATTGTCCTGGGGATCAGCTCCGGATATACCATGGCCCTGACCAGGATAAAACAGTTACTGAAGATGAATGAATGAGCCCCAAACTTCTTTTACTGCTAAATTTCACTAGATAGTTCATGTTTATTGACAGCAGGCATACTCAGTCATTAAAAAAAAAATAAATAAAAAATAATAATAATCTGTACTTTTTCCAGTAAGAAATTTCAGAGATAGAATGTAAGAATAGTTATTTGGTAAAATCATATGAACTGCATGCTGTCTTTTTTGTCTTCAACTTGGAACACATCAACATGGTAATTTGGAGAGAAATATGGGATTTATAGGCTGAAGGAGCTTGTAATTGCTGTAGACGAGTTTGTAAAGCGTGCTATTACAATGTTAGCATACATGAAAGATTACAGTGGTCGGACTGCAGAAAATACACCAGCTGCGCACTGTCAAGCATTTTCAAGAAGACAATTCCATACACTACTTGTTACTGCCTTAGTCGTTTGGCTTCAGCTTTAGAGTTGCGCCTTCCTCAAAGTTCATCCTTGTTATCATTCTTGTAAAGATGGATCACACACCTTGAACTAACCCTACTGCACCAGGTTTTGGTAATCTGATTTATGGTCAAACAGTAAACTCTGGCTGTGTTCTCAGCATGGAAGCATGCACATATAGACGCACATATAGACACACATAGTTATTCAGAGATGCACAAAGGCCCTAGTCCAAGCTGTACAATTTAAACCATGGCAAGTCTGTGATTCAAAAAGCCTCCTTTTTTTTTTTTTTTTTTTTAAATCTACAAGATTCGTGAAATTTTGAGGTCTGAAGACAGTCAGTGGGAAAACATAAAAGTTGGCGATAAATCAGGGACTAGAAAATGACTATGAAACCAACACGATTTAGAGCTTGTACATGTCGTGGATTGTCGACAGCAATAAACACCTATAGCTAAATATTCTCATTTTAGATTTTACTGTCCGAGATTTACATCCAGGTTTGCGGGTTTGCCTCCGCCTTGTGTGTGCGCGCAGAGTTTGCATGTTCTCCCCGAGCTTCAGGGGTTTCCTCTGGGTACTCCCAGAGGTTTCCTCCCTGAGTCCAATGACTTGCGTTGTAGGCTGATTGGCAATTCTATAATTGTCCGTAGTCTGTGAACGTGTGTGCGATTGTGCCCTTCTTTGGGCTGGCACCCTATCCAGGGTGTCCCATGCCTTGTGCCCCAAGTTCCCTGGTAGGCTCAGGCTCCCTCCTCCCTGTGTAGGATAAGCGGTATTGAAAATGAATGGATGGATGGATGGATGGATATTTGAGATGAACAGGGAAGTTCAGTGAGAAGCCATCATATGTAGAGGTCAATCAGTGGTTAAACATAGAGAAAGAACATACAGTAAAAGACCCCAGCCGGACCTCGGCATCTTTTACATGTGACGTGAAGAGCAAACACCACAGCTCTGCATACCTCATAGACTGCTTCTATACGAAGGACATGCACTACTTTAAATTGTTCCTTTAAATATCTCTGAAATAAGGATCCTTAGAAGATAGCGGTCCTTACATAGCTTTCTGAACAGGACACACTTTTATCCTGAAAGTACTACTCTAGCCAAAAATCTAGGTGGCTTTTTCTTGAATAAAACACATAGGCATAAATGTCTGCTATAACAATATTGTTTTTAAATATGAAAATATCTAATATTTCTTTCCAAGATTTCAGCCGTTCCTCCGGCAGACGAGGATGAGGACCCCAGCATTTTCTGTCACGCAAAAAAGCTTATCGGACAAGAACCAGAGACACTGAACTCTAACATTTCCACTACAAGTTTGGCTATAATCTCTGAGACTGGCCCATGCAAATCAGTACAGTGTCTAATAGTGTCCTGATAAGCCTGGAGGATAATCTTGTGCTTAAGTGTGGTTGATGGATTTTCTTAAAATAACGCAACAGTCTATGGGAGACGCACTACTTTGAAAAGCAGGTGAAAGTCATTCAAAAGAAGCCGCAAGAGGGAATGTTGATAGTTTCTGCGTTACTATACACTCATCTCATTTACACGTAATCACTTTATTTTTCCATTCATGGGTTGAGGGTGTCCCAGGCCTGTCTCTTTTCTCTTGGTGTCCATAGTGCTCTGTTTTTTCCAAAGCCTGTACTTAATCTGTGCAAATACAAAAAAGCCCACAGTGTGAAAGTGTATGTATGCATCTGTATCCACACATGCTTCTTTCAAATCCTATTGCTAAAAGGTAATCGTAGTCAGTAAGTGTGAACTATTCTCACTAATACATGCATGCCATATTAAACGCCACTCACCCCAGTGCATTACCACGAACTATCTCAGTGCTGTGTGGTATTTTAATCCATGCTTCAAGACTTTTCTAGCACCACACTTGCCTGATCAAAAAACACACCCCACTAGACTTTTGGTCTTTCTGGAGAACAAATAGTAGTTTCAGTACATAATTTAACTATAAATAACCGGCCAGGCTGCCTTCTGTGACCAGTTGTTGAGCTGCGGCCATGAACTATGACCCTGCACAAGTATACACATACACATTACAGTGACAAATGTAAAGGCGAGTTTGTTTTCAAAATCAATGAAGCTGGCTGACTGTTTCATTTATCATGTTGCACTTCGTCAGTACTTGTTAAATGTCCTTGTTGTGAGCATGTGTTTAGCAATAAAAAATGCATTCTGTAGTGATGCTGTTAGAGTCTGTACAGTGGATATAAAAGATCTTTTATCATCACATTTGACAGCACGAACCCATACATGCTTCGTAAACTCTTTGCGGACCATAATCTTCAGCAGTTTGATGAAACCAAGAAGATCCAAGAACATCCTACAGAAACAACTGACCTTTATTTGGAGTTAATGAGGAACGTTTAATTGATGACAGCTGTATGAACAGGAGTTGAAATGTGATTGGTTAATTCTGAGCACAGTCACATGACCTAAAGGGTGTGCACACTTACAATAACCTGAATACGCACCTTTTTTTTTTTTTTTTTCCCCCCCTTTATCTCTAAAATGTTTGTTTATTTTCCACTTGAATGCTGTTGGTTGCTAGATCACATTAAAGATGGAAAAAGACTGACATGATTTATCTTCCTTTCTGGTCCTGCAATTTTAACAGGGGTGTGTAGACTTTTTATATCTATTGTATAAATTTGTGCAGCAGAAATTTTTATTAAAAGTTGTCAAAAAACGCAATACATTTATGATTAATGTTAAAGTACAGAGTCTGAATATTAAAAATAAATAAATAAATAAATAAATAAATAGCTCCCAGAAATAAAGACAAATCCACACACTGATAGGCAACACAGCCACATTGTGTAGCTAATTCCCACAGGGCTAATAGCAGGTGCTCTATAAAACACACTGGCACATAGATGTTTACTCTCTACACTGGCTCATTTGTGCAAAGGTCATCCAGGTCATTCTGTTTCGTCAGTCATCTCACTGAAACAGCTTCTATATTATAGCACCGGTGTAGTAGACTAGACATTCTGCTACTAGATAAGGGACAAGAGGAAATTATGGTGGAAATGGGTCAGACGCCACCTATTTTCTTTTTACAGAACCACAGTGAGTACTAGACGTACAAGAACATTTTAAAAGCAGCAGATTTATAGTTTGGCTTCTTGTTCTCCCTCATGCAGCAAGAAAACATGAATGAGGCAGTTACCATCTTTCCACAGACATGGTGTTGGCATGAGTCTGGGGAACAGTAAAACTTGTTCTTTTTAGGAACCTGCCTGGTGCCTCAATACCATTATATAATCAGCCTGCTGAAGTTTCCGTATGAGTGGTATAAAAATAACCTGTAACTTTTTCCTTGGAGAACTTACTTCATCGCCCAAAGTCAAGTCCTTCAGAAACTATACCACATAGCGAATGATTAAGAGTTATACTGTTTAATTCTGAGAGTATGGAGCTTCTCAGAGGAAGTTACATTTGTTCAGCTACAGGTTTTAAACTCTCTGCAGTATGTACGTATTTACTGTGATTGAAAAACACAACAGTCTGAGATCAGGCACTAGCACTGGCACCTTGTTGGGTGGAAAAGGGCTAAATGTGGATTATGAGCTCTAAAATTACATGCCATGCTCTGAGGATAAGCTTAGTAAACACTTCGCACACATTTAGATGAATGAACTGGAGGTGTAAAAGATGTTAATGTTACCACAGAGCTTGTGTGGACTCGCTATGAACTCAAGACATGTGTCTGTATTGCATTTTCATATCACAATACCTGCCAAACAGCTCATAGGAACACTCCTTTCAAGCAAACTAAAGGCAGAGGCAACAAACCTTACTATACAAATAAATTAATATAAAATAAGTAAGAAGCCACAAAACACATTCACAGATCCAGTTGTGCCCAAGAGTTTACATAAATCTAGGCTAAAAGGTATTTAGTCAGTTTTTTTTACAACTTCACACATTTTATTTTACCATAGAATTCTATTGACAATTCAGCTTTAATTCACAAATTAACTCCCAGAGATGAACAAACATTAGTCTGAAAGGTTCAACTAAACTCTACAACAACAACAAAGGAATTGGTGATGAGAATTGGAGGCATCAGGTACCAAAGTATGCACATCCACCATTAAGAGAGTCCTACATCACCATTGCCTGAAAGGCTTTTGCACAAGGAAGAAGCCCCTACTCCAGGACCGGCTTAAAAACTTTTCAGGTGATCACCAGCAATTTAGAGGAATGATCTCTGTTCAAATAAAACAAAAAATTGCACTGTTTGGCCATAATCATCAGTGTTGTCTATGGAGGAAAAGGGGTAAGGCTTTTAATCCGAAGAACACCATCCGAACTGAGAAGCACAAGGGTGGCCTCATCATGTTGTGGGGGTGTTTTCATGGAAAAGGGATTGGTCTACTTCAGAAAACAGGATCATCAGGAAGGAGGATTATCTAGAAATACTGAAGCAAAATCTTAAGACATCAACCAGAGAATTAAAACTTCACTTCACAAAGCCCTAATCTGAATCCCAATGAAAATTTGTACTGAATAAGCATGTCTGAGCAAGGAGTACCACAAACCTGACTGAGCTACACCAGTTCTATCTGGAGGTATGGGAAAAAAATCCTGGCAACGTATTGTGAGAAGCTTGTGGAAGGCTAACCAGGCATTTTATTTCAGTTCAAGCAATTACAAGGCAATGTCACCAAATAATAGCACACACTCTCTCTCACACACACGTATAAATGTACATATACACACACACAATATATATATATATATATATATGAGGGTTCACCATCAAGGGTTCAGCAGTGGCAGGGCTGGGATTTGAACTCATCCTTCCAATCAGTAGTCCAATATCTTAACCACTAAGCTAACCATTATGCAGTTCATGGTAAATCAGTACCTCCCCATACAACCCAATCTGGGGTGTTTTTCCTATTAGAAGCCAGAGTTATCAGAGAATACAGCTGTTCTGCGTAGTCTACACACATTCACAAGAAATCCTTCAGGCAGCAAGATTTCTGCACCAATGTCAACAATGTCATTGTTACTGCTCTTGTGCCCGTTTTAAATTTTAGATTGAAGGACATACATTGAAACTTTCTGGTGAGGTATCAAAACTCTCGCTTGGCTTTGATAGCACTTTGTTTAGCTACAATCTAATCTGCTTCTATCCATTATGATTAAACAGATTAGATGGTTGAATAAGAACTATTACTGTACTGAGTCACCAGTCCTAGTGTATAGAGTTAGTCACTGCTCACTATAACTTTACTAGCTGTGCAGGAATTCTATTCACCTGTTCATTTTGACCCTCTGTCCATCATCAAGGGAAACTCTTCAGTTTCTTTTAGTAAGTGGTCTTCTAAAAATGGGGTGCTTACATAAAAATAGTTTCCCTTGCTCTTTAATTAACTATATAGAGGTAATGGTTTATTTTTAGAGATGCACAGATACTAAATTTCTCAGCCGATAACCGGTTACTCAGAGTGATATCGGCCGATACCGATAGTTCGGCCTTCTATGCCTTCTTTTAAATTAATAATAAATAATTCCACAATTGTGAAAGGAATGCAAATTAAAAACTTTATTCTCTCCATTTCAACAAGTTGTTTCACAGTAACTGGTCTCAAACAGAAAACACATTAACTCAATTTTGAAGATTAAAGTCAGATTTCTTAACTTATTGAATGTTATTAATTCATATTAACAGAATTAATTGACTGAATTCTTAAAAAAAACCTCCTGTTAGACTCACATTCACTCACTCATTAACATCAAACTGGTAATATATAAAATAGACTTTTTTTATATATTAACTGGACGATATACTACTCTACGAGTATATTTTTCTGTGCAATATATACTTTTTTGTCAACTCATCTTTATTTAGATCTTTCAACGGTGTACTGGCGCTTTAATTCAGCTCGAGCAGCGTGGCAAAAACAAACAAAAAAATAATCAAACTGACTCGACCCTGAAACTCCTGCTTCACTGCTGCAGAGTCCGGTGTAAAATTTAAACAGTGCGGAGCTTACAGAACTTACAAACTGCAGTTGTCATCATTCCACACAAGAGACATCATCTTTACACACAGCACAAAATCGAGGAGTTTTCCTGCCCTCTTTTGACTGACAGGATATAATCTGCCCTGATCATCAGATGTTTTTAAACTATCAGCATGAAAAATTGCCTTTATCGACCAATACATTGGTGCATCTCTAGGTTATAGAGGATATGCTGTCACTATATACAACTGCCCTAAAAAGGGACAAATAAACAATGAAGTAAAAAATAATAATAAAATAATAAATACCCAAATTGTATGGACTATGACGGATTACATTTTCCACAAGCAGGCTCTTATGCGACATATAGCAAGTAGCATCATATACATTTTTTGATCATCATAATATCATCTGGGTAATTTTATAACACATAAGATCAAACAATCCAAACAATTCGATGGACGTTTACAGCAACAACACAGCAATATGTGCACTTGTACAGGTGTGTGCAGTTTGTGAGCTCATTTCTGAACAAAGTTAAACATTCATTTATACTTTGACAAAGGCAGTCAACTGTCAAATATTATTCTTTGGAAAAACACTGTTTGTAATCTTTAATGTATGTTAACATGACCTAAATATATGACCTATATATTGATTTTTTTTCCCTTTCTCTTTAGCAAAAAAGATTAACATTCGCTATGTGTGAAAAGTCCTCATAACCTCCATAATAGCACTTGAATTATAGCTTAGCACCACTTGAACACACACACACACACACACACACACACACACACATACAAATCACCTCCTGAGAAGCATTAAAAATGTCCTTGTCCTCCATTTGTCCGTCTCTCTCTCGCACCCTCTCTCTCTCACTCTCTCCATAAGCAGACTTAAGTTCCCCGAGACTCAAGTCTCAGTCGCACTCTTTCTCCCTCACATAATCAAGCCCCACATAATGCATACCGGTCCCTAACCGTGTCCAGAGCTGTGTCCTCAAACCCTCGGGCACAGTCAGTCAGTTAAGTTTCGGTTTCAGCTGTGGTTCACTGTGATGCTGTTGAAGCTGGATTCCGCTTGCATTTAACTACGTGCATGTGTACACAAGATGGCCGTCACGCGTGTCCTGTGGTCGTTTGGGGTGTCGCTTGTACATGTCCTCAGCATCCAAGTGGTGCAATACCAATGTAAATAATAGGGGCACTATGACACCAGGTCACAATTTGCCCAACTTGTGTCTTACGCTACATACTTATATGCTGCTACAGAAAGTTATTGAGTACTAACACTAACTGGCTTTCCTATTATAGTTAATCGCCATGCATGAAATCGCTAAACATTACAGTTCAACATGAAAACCTACATCAAGTGAACCTACAGTGTCAAAGTGTAATGAAATGACAACTGATTCTGATCAGGACATACCAGATTACAGATGCTTTTGATATCAGCCAGTTAACATTACACTCTGAGATAACATTAACAATTTACAGCCTTTAAACCACCAAAGACCAAATCTGATGGCAATCAACAAACAAAATCAAAAATAAGTTGTCCTTCGTGGGACGTTTCTTCTTACTGAAGTCTTAAAAGATCGTTAGCATTTAAGCCCAGTTAATCCCCAGTTTATTATAGTTTATTCATCTTAAAGCCTCTTATTCAATAACTATTACAAATTCTTTAGTAAGCACAGTGAAACTAATAAGAAAACTATGCTGTTACGAGAGTGAGGAATGCAAGTCAAATCAATGAGTTCTGGAAGTTAAACACTACCAATGTGATGGTAAACATTATGGGGCAATATGTCAAAATATTTCACTATGCTTGGAGACAATTACACAATATGATATGCTATTTAACAAAGGGGAAAAAGTAGTGCAACATTTAGGAATGCAGCAATTGCTGCCTAAAATGCTGGATCAATACTAGACCTGATTTGACATTCAATCTGGTTCTGACTTATCCTTTATTTGATTTACAGGAAGGCACAGTGACTTAGGAGGTTAGAACAGTTGGGGGTTTGAATCCCGCATCCGCCCCGTGTGCGTGGAGTATGCATGTTCTCCCCATGCTCCGATTTCCTCCCCCAGTCCAAAGACAAGCGTTGAAGGCTGATTGGACAATTTGGAAATGCCAAAGTGTGTGACCATTCCCAGCGATGGATTGTCCCCCACCTTGTGCCTTGAGTTCCCTGAGATAGGCTCCCCAGTCACCCTAGGTAGGGTAAGCGGTATGGAAAATGAATGGATGGATATATTGTACAGTGTTGCAGATGATATTCAAGAGTTCTAAAACTCATTGGTAAAAAGAGTTAGTGATGTATCAGGGGCCAAAAATAAAAATTATTTCTCCCCGTTTTGGGGGTGGCCATGTTCAGCTTTGAATTAATTGTGATGTCCCACTCCACAGTCAGTCTGTACAGAGTTTTTTGTGATTGTTGTAACCAAAAATGCTTAATTATGCGGTGGCTTTTTTCTAAATTGGTTGGGGGGCGTTTGCGGAAAACTACATGAATTGGCAAAATAGCAACTGCACAAAAATTGCTTTGTACAGTTTTTCGCAGTTATGTTTGTTGGTAAATGAGACCTTTTTAGTTGTACTCATGTATGACGTGCATGAATTCAAGAGAGCTTTGACTGAATGCCTGTTGTGATGAGGTCACCTGACGCGTCTTATCCCAAAACTCTGTAGCAATTTTGAAAAATTGCAAGCTCCTCTGAATATTGTGGCATTTGCTTGATTTTGCATTAATTTCTGTGATCACAAAATCGCAAAATCCTGGAGAGACTGCACAGCAGTGGTTAATGGTTCATGGTTCATATGAAAGTAGACACTCAAGAATTTAAGAATTTGCAGTTTTTTTCTTTTAAAAAACTGTCCTGCTCACCAACAGCTAAACCCAGAGTCACTATACACTACACACAGAAACCCAACAGTGTCCTGACTAATCTTATAACAGACTTGCAGCGATAAAATTATTCATTTGTTTATACCGATTGAAAAATGTCAGATAAGACAATATCCATTCCACCAGTGGACTGCAACGCCAGTGTACTGCTAGAAAGGGTTTTTTTTTTTCCCCTTCTTAATTTTTTAATGAAAAAAGAGCCTAAATATTTTATAAGCTATATAACAGTTCAACAATCAAAAAAAATCCAATAATTAAATTAGTATGAAAACTGTAAGATTATTCAAAATTACTAACGCTTCTACTACTAAACTTAAAACTTCCATAGACCGTTTGGGGACACAGTAATATCTAGTGTAGGATGTCTATCTGAACATGACTAAGCCTGATACAACAGCATACCTTACATGAGCTTGCACCTGAAAAGGAAATGTTCTGGTGTCACTGCCTGCGAGAGGTCTGTAAGGTGACTTATCTGTAATGTTAGCAATCAATAAAACAGTTTTACTATAAAACAAACAACAAGCTACTATAAAAGGTAAAACTGCTGATATGATAAAAGCAGTTCCTATTAATAATGTGCCTATGTTACTAAATCTGAGCTATGCTTCTTTTACTGCTCTGGTCTGCTAGCTAGCGCTGCTGAGAGACTGAACTTGGATGCAAAATGAAATGAGTGTGTGCTAGATCACTTTCTAGAGCAGTAGAAACCCTGCTGATGTTTACTGAGACCGAGGCAGAGTTTAGCATACACCACTGGTATAAATACGAACCTCAGTTATTAAGAGGTTCTGCGGTACCACACAAATATTCCATTCTTTAATAAGGTAGTTAAAAAACAGCATGTGAATTAAAATCTCAGCTGGACATCTTATAGTTTTCTTTGATTACATCTTGAGCTTTTCTTATCCTAAATGAATATTTGAGCCATTATTTGGCAGAAGACTTGAATAAAAAAAAAAATAAATAGTTGCAGCCCTATTTAACACTTAAACAACTAATTAAAAATAGATTTTAACATCCGTTCAGCAAGCCATTACAATAAATAACAATATAACAATATTAGTACAAAAGTACTAACGATACCAGTAATAACAGAAAGGTGTATTAAGGTATCATTTATCACCCAACATGTAGAAACTCAATACGAAATTATAAATTTAAAATAACATGAAAAAACAAATTCTTAAACTAATACAACTTTAGAAACCAAATATTGTATGCCTTATTTCTGCACAATGTATGCTTGTTTGAGAATTTAAGAGTTGAGAAGGTTCATGTTTATTGAAAGGTTTTAAATTTAGTCTACATTAATAGTACTTATATGTACACATGGTCATTTCGCCTGAGCACCATATAATCAGATCATATCAGTAAAGGCATGTTTAAACAAAACCAGCAGCAGCGGTTTCAGTTTTGACTGTATATCATTACAGCGGGGTCCAAAAGTCTGAGGATACACATGAAAATGTTCGCATTACAAATTATCCCATCAGCAAAAACTTGAGTGAAATGTAGAATCTCAGAAATATTTATATGAATGACAAGCGTGCACTCGAGTTGGTATGGACTCCACAAGCCATGATCCACGTTAGATCAAAACCACTCGAGTGTCATTTGAACCCGAGCTTCAATGGAAGAGATAACACTCAAGGAAAATGTGTCCTTTTGTACAAAAGGAGTTAACATGGTGCTTTATTTGTTTTCATATTCTAAACGTTTTCATTTAAAAAAAAAAACCCAATCCATAATTTTAAGTGGACCCCAACAAATATTGGCCAATATTAGTTAAAATTTTTGCCATCTTAAAAAACTGGGAAACAAATGTTTTATTTTAGTCAGTACCTCTTAATTATGCTAATAAATTAGCAAGAGATTTTATATATATACACACACATATACACACACACATACATACATATATATATATATATATACACACATATATATACACACACACACACATACACACATTATCAAACTAAACACAGCCACTGATTTGTCCACTAGCCAACATCCTGATCTGAATCAGTGCAGCTGTATCGCAAGTATTGACACCGGTGTGGGGGGAAAAAAAATAAATGTACAAAAAAAAAAAAAACCCACAATGAGTCATGCAGCTGAGCTTTTCTTGTATTCCAACATTGTTCAGTAGCTTCGAGGGGAGCTGGCAGTGTGATGTGCAGGATATGCTGCTAATAATAGATCTGGACTCGAGTTCCCCCATTTCGCCACTTACTAACGTAACAGCATACAGGTAAAATTCTGACACACACACACACACACACACACACACACACACACCTCACATTACACGGACACTTAAATCCCTGTAGATTTCTTGCACTGATTTTGGGAGGTTATTTTTATATGGGGTTTCCCCTGTCTCTCTTAACATTACTGATAAACTCATGTGTGTGAGATGTGTGGCTCATCCAGACTGTCATACAGTCATATGTGGGTTATACACTCTTGGGCTTTAGTATGGCTATAAACCCTGGATTTAACTTCCTGAACAGTTTTTTTTTTTTTTTTAAATTCAGTTGTTTAATGGTGCCTTTAACTTTTTCTGTTAAACAGTTGTTAAAATGCTCTGAATTTTATGTTTTAGTGGTTAGTTTTCTTGAAGTTCTACATAAGTAATGTATTATGTTTTAATTGAAGGCAAGCTTGAGGAACAGTGAAGTCAAAGCTGTTAAGCTGGTTCATTTGGCAGCTGTTATTAATTATTATGGTTTGGAAATCAATCCAAAATTATTTGTAGAGGTAAATGTAGGTGAATATGATTGAGGCACAGAAACAGAGTGAGTGAGTGAGTATGAGAGTGAGTGAGTGAGTGCGAGTGTGTGTGTGTGTGTGTGTGTGTGTGTTATGTATCCAGGGCTTTAGAGCATTAACATTACCTCAGCCATAAAGAATCAGCCAGTACAGCTCATGGGTGGGACAGCGTGGAGCTCTGCTGTCAAAAACCCCACGATAACCAACATTTTCCTCCGACTAGAGCTCGCATTATTTACTTTATCTTCCAAAAATACACTTTAGAGTTGAAGGGAAACCCGTAGAGAAAAGCAGATAAATAAAATCAGTGTTCTGTGTAAGGCTGTTTCTGTCTCTCAACCCAGATTTAGGCTACAACTGTCCTCCTTTTTCTTTTCTTAAAAACACAATTCCTTTGTATTTTTTATTTTTTTTGAATGAAGCCTCATTAATAAAACTCGCATTTTTATTATATATACATAATTCTTCACAAATACACTGTGGACTGAACGAAAAAACAACAGTAAATTCCCTCTTAAACCCGGATCAACAGTTGGATTTCTAGTTCATTGGTTGAATCCCAAGTGACTCCCTACTGGTCAAATAGTGTGCTCTACAGGCTGTACAGTGCTATTAAGTCATACGCTGTGTAGAAGACTTATGTAGGGAACATTGTGCCATTTGGGATTCGGCAGTTATTTCCTATAGGCCTTAAGCTCCAGTGGGAAAACTCTTCAAATGCATCTAAAACCGATACAAAAATAGCCCTTATAAAACATTCGCCATGGAACAAAGGCTTAAAAACGGAAATATGCGCTGTTAATCAGAAACTCTGTTGGTTTGGAGACAGAAATTTAAAGTTTTCTTACCTGCACGGAATCGGCCGCCATTTTGCCCCCTCAACTTTGAATCAAAAACTCGGGAGAGCAAGCAAGAGGCAGAACGTCCCGAGAAGTCGTCAAAATCCACCACGTCTGCCCTCGAGATCTCTTATTTTCCGCGTTAGAGAACTGAATAAGCTCTCCGTTGTGTGGCTTTTCCGCCGCTCGGTTCCAGCTTCCCAATTTCCATGTCGGGCGCTTATTAAACTTCGTGCGCCAAAATTCTTCCAGTATAACGAAAATGTATTCCGTAAAAAATGTTTTTAAAAAAGTTCTGCAATCAAACCGAAATGTCATTAAAAGTTGTAGTAAAATTGGATTTTGAGAACTGTAGGCTGAATTATTATTATTATAAAATTTTTTGTGGGGACGCTCTCCTTTTGCGCGAGCCCAAATCGGCCACTTTCGGTCATGTGATCATGAACTCCATGCAGAGGAGGAGGCACGAGCTGTGGGCTAATCCGTGGAGTTGTGTTCTAACCAGAGCCTTCAACTCGTGTCGAGAATCCTGGCACCATTGTGTTCTAATCCGTTAGTATCTATAAATGAAGTACACACTCAACAGCTCTGACCAGCATACAGGGCAACCGCGCGCACCTGACCCACCTCTTAATTCCCACATGTAGCCGTTGAGAAAGAACATCACCTGCCATTGTTAGAAACACAGGGTTACATTTGTATTCACATTTACACAAGTTAGTTCCGATCCACTAATTTGATTGGTCGAGCGGCGTTCCAAAGAACGCTTATATTTAGTATAACTGCACTGGGGCGTTTCACTCTGTGTATCACTCCGCTTGCCTGTGTTTGCCGTGTAAAGTTCCACTTCTAGCAGCACTCCCACTAAAACGGTTACTACAGTAGTGATGGGAAGTTCGGATCATGAAGTCATTTCGTTCATTTAAGCAGAATATAATTAAAATGTTACGTGTTAAATTCCCCAACACATCTAGTACTTACGCAAACGTTAATCACGTTTGGAATAAAAAATAAACTATAGGATATAATTATAAATAATTATATAAACTATAGGCTATATAATGCAGCCAAGGCCGAATTATGAGAAACAGAAATTATTCATTAATAGCTTAGCTGGGTCTTCTGGCTATGCAGTCTGTTAGTTCACCTCACCTCGCGATCCGAGTCGTTCTTTTCACGTCACATTTGTCACATCTGTTCCCCGGATACAGAAATGATTAGTTCACCTCTTGAGTCTTCGGGTTTGAGTCGTTCGTCCGTTCGTCCCGTGACCGCCCTGAATGCAGTGGGGCTGTGATGGGATGAACGAACGACTCGAACCCAAAGACTCGAGAGGTGAATCATTTCTCTTTCCTGTACAGAACCTATGGGGATGTTGCAGCGCATGCGCGGTCTACACAAAATGACCGAATCACTCTCTGAGACAACTCATTGTTCTTGAGTCATATTAAAGATTAATTCAAAATGAACGACATCACTATACTATAGTAGTGTTAGTGACATCATCAGCAGACACAGCGAACGATACTTTTTTTCTTGAATATTTCTATTTTTTTTTTTTTTTTGAGCCATTTTTCTTCTAAATTAAAATATGAAAGCTCATCAGAGGAAGATGAAGAGGAAAAGGGAAGACACCGGATTTCACCGGACGCACCTTTAACGGGGATGTACAAACCACTGTTAGCTAGCTAGACAGCTAGCCGACAAGCTATCAGTGTGGTTTCTTTTGGGATCTGTTTCCATTTGTGGAGCAAAAATAAACAAATTATTTGGTCATACTGTGTCTGAAATGTCAGTTATTCAATATCAATTGCTTGTAAAACTGTTGTATTAAAGCAGTATCGCACTGCTCATGCGATATTGCTTAAATGTGTGGCAGCCTGTGAAAATCCATCACAGATTTCACTCCAACTGCACTGAAAGACATCCCATCTACAGTGGTGCTTAAAAGTTTGTGAAGCCTTTAGTATTTCAATATTTCTGCATAAATATGACCTAAAACGTCATCAGATTTTTACCTAAAAGTCCTAAACGTAGATAAAGAGCACCCAATTAAACAAATGAGACATAAAATATTTTTATACATGGTCATTTATCTATCGATGAGAATGACCCAATATTGCATATGTCAGCGGCAAAAGTAAACATTTCCAGTAACTGCTGATCATTCCTGCACATCGGCTTGGAGGAATTTTAGCCCATTCTTCAGTACAGAACAGCTTCAACTCTGGGATGTTGGTGGGTGTCCTCACGTGAACTGCTTGCATTAGGTCCTTCCACAACATTTCTATTGGATTAAGGTCAGGACTTCGACCTGGCCATTCCAAAACATTACCTTTATTCTTCTTTAACCAATCTTTGGAAGAACAGCTGGTGTGCTTAGGATTGCTGTCTTGCTGCATAACAACATATATCTCAGGCAAGCTGTTATCAACGTCAGGTCATGGTATCTGTCATGGTATGGGGTGTGTCAGTGCCCATGGCATGGGTAACTTGCATATCTGTGAGAGCACCATTAATGTAGAAAGATATGTACACATTTTAGAGCAACATAGGCTGCCATCCAGAGCAGGACAACACCAAACCACATTCTGCCTGGATTACAAGCGCATGGTTGCATAAGCAGAGAGTGCGGGTGCTAGCATGACCTGCCTGCAGTCCTGACCTGTCTCTGATTGAGAATGTATGGTGCATTATGAAGCACAAAATAAGGCAACGAAGGCCCCGTACAGTTGTGCAGCTGAAGAAATGCCTAATAGATGAAAAGGGGGAAAATCCACTTGCTAAACTTAACCAACTGGTGTCTTCAGTCCCCAAACACTTAATAAGTGTTATTAAAAGAAAAGGTGATGTTACACAGTGGTAAACAGTCGACTATCCCAACTTTTTTGTAGTGTGTTGCAGTCATCAGATTTGAAATGAGTGTATATTTAAAATAAAATAAAAATTAAATTCACAAAGTAAAACATTGAATAATGTGTTAATAATGTGTTTTCAGTATAGTACAGGGTGAACTGAATTTTTAAATGACTATTTTTTTTTCATTTTCCATACTGTCCCAACTTTTTTGGAATTGAGGTTGTAATATTCTTCATGTTTAGCCTGCGTACCTGTAAGAGACTAAATAAACAATCGCCAGTTAAAGCAATGTGTCTTGGTGTCAAACAAGAGGAGCTTCATTTGCAGCAAGAAGCACAAGTTCAGGTTGTGTGTGTGTGTGTGTGTGTATGCGTGTGTGTGTGATTTATTTGCATGTCCTGTATCAGCAGTGATGTCAGCTAATGCTGTACAGTAGATATCTGGTGGCACTGCACTCCATAGCTGAGGAGAGAAGCACATACTAGTGAAAATCCAGCACTTCTATACACAAAGCAGGCTTTATACTGTAACAGATTGAACTTTAAGACCTCTTCTGCAAACAGATGGTTTTGACTTTCACCTAACTAATATTCAGGCTACTGAAGCTACAGAGAGTAAGGGGGCAGGTGCCATCTCATATTCCTTCCATATTTACTGAAGGAAACCATTTAAAGTCTAACGCGATCCAATTTCATTAGCTAGAATGCAATATTTTATGAACGTGACACTTATTATTGTGTCTTTATTAGCTGTTTGAGAAACATGATATACACAGTCTTTTAAAAAATTCCCTATGGAATGATGTTTGTTGTAGGAAAGGATTATTCAGATTATTGTGACAAACAAGGCCTGAAAAGATCTGTAAGGACCCTAAAAAATCCTTCTATGCCACCTTCATTTGAATATGTGGTTCACTCTCCTTGCTGTAACATCATATACAGCATTTACTTCAAACTGTGACAACTGTATACTTACACTTACAACTGTTTTCTCATAACATTGTGTTATGTTTTATATTCCCTACTGCTTTCAGTCCGTAAAGATATTTCTCTATAGTGGACTCTAATTAATAAGAATCTGTGGTTTTACTTCTCCAGACATTGATTCCTCATCCGAAACCACTCTTGCCACTGTTGTGTCGTCTGCTCATGAGCTCTTAAGGAAACTAAAGGTCAGGAACTTCCTGTGGTAACAATCAGGCTTCCTGTGTTAGACCGTGTGGTGCTCTATCGGACATGATAATCTTTTGTGGCTTTCATCTAATAGGTTATAAAAATGCACACAACAGTATTGTCTGTGTATTATTCAGAGGATTGAAATGGCAACAATCTCCCTGTGTTAACGCTAAATAGAAGTCAGTACAAAGAGAGCAAAGTATGCTTGCTCTTGAAAGATTACCAAGCATAGTTAGGCCCCAGGTCAGAACCAAAACAACTGGTTACAGTTCATCATTTAGTGGGAAAGGTTGTCTCAGTCCACTTCCAAGTCACCCCTAGTGCATTTTGATTGACGTTGCAAAGAATGACCTTTTTGCGAGTTCATTTTAGTCCTGCTCTTTCCTACACGACCATCAGCAATGTTCTTCTGGTCCGCTTAAATCCGCTTAAGAAACTAAATCAAGCCAAACAGGGAAATAACCACACAAATCAATTCTACTGAGTTGGAGTAGGGAAATGGACTAGGAATTGAAAAAGTAGAGAAATCACCCTGCTGAAAAAAAAAACCCCTTCTTAATGAGAATTGGCCTATTTCCATTTGGTTTCAATTTGGCCACTTGCAAGACCAGTGGCAAGAGGAGCAGTGTGTTTGCAATCCTAATGTGTTCAGCTTTCACATCCCAAACAATGTAGCTGCATTCATTTCCTTTGAAATTTGTATAATGTTTTTTACTGAAACGATATACAGAATCACAAAGGCTTGCTAAGTTGCTATCTAACTAGCTGGTTTGCTAAGTGACTAGTTAGGAAGTTTGCTATCTAGCTGACAGAATAACGTTATGATGTCAGCTGTCATTGGCAGGTGAAGTAGTCAGCTACATATAACACAACCTAAACATGGCAAATATTTTTATTTTTTTTTCTCACAGATATTACGTTCATTATTGGCCCTGTTTACATTTATACATTTAACAGTTTCAACTACCATTTTTTCTTTACCATCGCTTTAGATCACAATGGCTTCTGGGTAACGTCTGCTTCTGAGGTCTGCAGTTATGTTGGTTCAATCCCTAGCCTTCCAAGGGTTTACTGAACAAACTTCACTTGAGCAAAGAAAGCAGTTTAGTAGCTCTTAAGAAGGCGAGGTCTAAACCATGGGTCAACAACGGCATGTTGCAAACAGAGCTGGAATGCAACCTTAGTCTTTTTAGCTGTGTGTTTTCCTGCCTGAATGCACAAGCATGAAGATTTGGTTAATAATCTAATAATAATAATCTAATAATAATAATAATAATAATAATAATAATAATAATAATAATAATAATCATACTTAACAAAGTTCATGTGTGTTTACAAGTTTACAATGGATTTTTTGTCTTATATGCCTAGTCACATTTTCAAGTCAAGTGTGTGATGGGAAAATGAGTGTACCTGTTGCACCTGTGTTACATTGGGAGCAGGTTTAAGTTGGCTTTATGGTGCTGACATAAGTGTGTGCATGACACAACATGCTGTGTTGAGCCGAAACTGTCAGCTACCTGTTCCACCTGAGTGGTGAGGAAACACCCGACCTGTGTATCACCACTCCCCTATCTCTCTCTCTCTCTTACTCTCTCTCTCTCTCTCTCTCTCTCTCTCTCTCTCTCTCTCTCTCTCTCTCTCTTGCTGTATTTCTCTCTGTGTCTCTCTCTCACTCTCTCTCTTTGTTTCTCTCTCTCTCTCTCTCTCTCTCTCTCTCTCACTCACACACACACACACACACACACACACACATAATAAAAGTGCACTTACTGCAGTCTCTGCAGTATCAGTTCTTCTAACTAGCTGACTCTGGATGAGTCTGATTATCTGACAAAGGATTAACTTGCTCCTGAATGTTACCACTGTCCTGGTTTATAACCTCCTGAAGTTCTCTCATGTGCCACTTCCATTGGCTTCCTGTTAACATAAAACTATAATGCACCACTTTAACTGGTTCAAAACTACACACCTGCACACTAATTCAGGTCTTGTTTGTAATGTTTGTAAGTTACACAAGATCTTACTGCTTCAGTGTCCTGCTCCTCAGTGGTGGAATAAACTTTAATCTGCACTCAGAACAACCCTGTGCCTTCTTCTTCTTCAGGCAGTAAGGATAACACTAACTTTCTCTCCATTTGCTTTGCATGACTCACCTTTTTTTTTTTTTTTTTTATTACTCTTTGGTTTTTAATTTACTTATATTATTATTTATGCACATGGGTTGGAAAATGTCCTTATGTAAGTTTTGTTTATGCACTTAAGTAGAAAGTATAATTTTCTTAACACCCAGATCTCTCTTGCACATGTGCTAAGTGCATTGTATCAGCACCTTCAAACATAACTGAATGAATTTATGGCCTTAAATCTTTATATTACATCTTTAGATTCTGACTTTGTTGAGTAGAGAGTGGAAACCTTTTCTCCTCAGCTTTGCCCAGTTTGTGTGAGTACAAAATACACGGGGAAGTGTAAAAATCAACCACAACCAAGTTTGTGGCTTTTAGTTGTTTTGGATACAATGCCATCATACTTCAGTAATAGGTGTCTTTATATATATAAAGTTTATTAATAGTATCACTAATTTCCCCTTTGTTATTAGCAATATCATTGTTGTGTAAAGTACCCTAAAATTGTATTATGACTGGTTTATATAAAATCTCTTTTATTTAACTCACTTACACCTGTAGATACACTCTAATAAAGAGTTTCTTTGAGTAGTTAAGGATTCCTTTAAGTGTTCCCCCTGAGGAACATTTTTGATTTCTTCTATTTTTGTGTATATCTCATACTAAATAGTTTTAGATCTTCAAACAAAATACAACATAAAACAAAGACAACCTGAGTAAACACACAATACAATTTTTATTCATTTATTTATTTTTATAAATTAAAAAAAACTTATCCAATAGCCTAACTATCACCCATGTGAAAAACTAATTGCCCCCTTAAACTTAAAATCTGGTTGTGCCACCTTTAGCAGCAATAACTGCAATCAAATGCTTCTGATAACTGGAGATCAGTCTTTCATTTACTTCTAGGACTATGATTTACTCCTATGCTTTGGATCTTTGTCTTGCTGCATAATCCAGTTACGCTCAAGTTTCAACTTACAGACTGATGACCGGACATTAGGTATGATGTTCATATTGTGGAATTCTGAGTTTGGTTTATGCTAGATGTAAATGTCTAACAAACAGTTCCACTTTCGACGCATCAATCCACAGAACATCCTCCAAAAGGTTTGAGGATCATCAATGTGTGTTTTGGCAAAATTCAGACATAAATGTTAATATAGTTAAAGGGAGGTCATGATTATAGGAGCTTGGTTTGTTTATTTGAGGCTGTAGGTCAAAAGATCAGGAGAACAATACCTAGGAAAACTTGAAACTAGAAAAATGCAAGTGACAAGGCAAAGGAAACAGCTCAGAACTGCAGGAGATGCAGAAATTTCCACGTATGCAAAATAAATGCAAAATAAAAAGCCATTTATACATAGGTGTGTGTTCTACAAACGGACTGACGAGGTCCCTTTAAGTAGAACCCCAACTTAAATGAAAGACTCAAAGTAATTGAGAGTAATAATAATAATAAAAAATTAATATAAATAATTAGAATGGCATTATTGCTATTAGTATTGTTGCTAGTTAACCACATTTGCTAACTATATACTAAAAACCTTAACCCTACTTTCAACCCTGTTAAATATTTAAGAAAAACAATGCAGCCAATGATGTCAGAATCAAAACCTGGGTTAGCTCCTTTTTGAATGGATGAAAACATGTTTTCTTAGATGTAGTGAAAACTTATAGAAAATAAAGTTGACTTTTAAAGAGTTACAGAAGCTAAATGGCTCCATAATCACCTGTGAGGTACAATATGTATGTATATGAGAGAGAGAGAGAGTGAAAGAGAAAGAGTACTGAGAGTAAATAAGGATCATGATTTCACCTCTAACCTCTAATCTTCCAGACCTATTGTTATGAGATTTGACTGTAGAGAGGGAAGTACTATACAGCAGCATGTTTAACTGTAATTAATTGCCATTCCAAAACTGTATACGGACTGCACTCCAGTGGCCCAATGTTGACATTACAATCCACAGGTTTTGGTCTTGGCATTTTCACTGGTATATTCCACTTTATTCTTGCAAGTAGCCATGGGTTTATCTGAAGGTGGCCATTTCATTACTTGTTTCTATGGATATCGCCATGTACAAATGGGAAAAAAGATCCTCCAACAAAGCAAGAGGCAATTGCAAAATCACATACTATACAGTTAGAATCCCATGAAAGAGGAAACTAAATAACAAAACTATTTAACAGGCAAACAAAAAAAATTGTTCAATAATACATAAATCATAATGATGACATCCCCCCCCCAACCCCCTCCCCTCAAATATCCCTTACCCCAGGGGACAGAGTGCAAATGTCTTTATTTAGACTTTTCCAAGAATCATTGTGATGGTGTGGGTTGGAGAACAGGCAGTCAGGATTAACAAAGGCAAATCCATAGTTCAAGGTCAGAACTCAAGCACATTTGGGGAAACTAAATAAACATACAGTAATACAAGAGAGATATTACAGGAGAGATAAAATAGTTTAGACATACAATTTTAACAGATGTAGGACTTCATAAAGACATGGCAAACAAAAGGAGAAATGATAGAGTCACTGAAAGGGGTACAAAAGACTTAAACATGGGTGGGAGAAACTAGACTGAGTGAAAATTATTATCCAGGGTGATGGACAGTAAAAAAAAAAAAACAGTTTCTCTGACACTCAGCTAGGATATTCAGGTTTACTAGTGACATTGAAAAGTAATTAAGCAGGAAATAAATTAATTATTAATGAATTATAAGTGGTGTTGTGGTATTAACCTTTAACTTGAGTCATATTTGCACAACTGCACCAGTATTTCAACCAAGACAAAATTGTGAACTATGGTTACAAAACTTAACCACCATTTTGTTTAGGTTTATATTTTTTGGAACGTTTAGATTGGTTTACTCTTTTCTTAACTTACCTACTTCATTTCATCATGCAATATGTATACTGATTAAAAAAACCTTTTATGTAGACACTTGACCATAACACCCATATGTGGGCCTTCCCTAAACTGTTACCACAAAGTTGAAACCATTTGTATAGGATGTCTTTGTATGTTGTAGCATTACAATTTCCCTTTACTGAAATTAAGAGGCCCAAGCCTGTTCCAGCATGACAATGCCCCTGTACACAAAGTGAGCTCTATGAAGACATGGTCTGCCAAGGTTTATGTGGAAAAACCTCAACCCCATTGAGCACCTTTGGGATGAACTGGAATGCTGATTGCACTCCAGGCCTCCTCACTGGACATCAGTGTCTGACCTCACTATTGCTCTTGTAGCTGAATTGTCAAATCCACACAGCCACGCTCCAAAATCAAGTTGAAAGTCTTCCCAGATTGGACGTTATTATAACAGCAAAGGGGTTATAAACAAATCCACAAATCATTGGCCATATACAGTGGTGCTTGAAAGTTTGTGAACCCTTTAGAAATGTCTATATTTCTCAATTAATATGACCTAGATAAAGAGAACCCAATTAAATAAATGAGACAAACATATTATACTTGGTCATTTATTTATTGAGGAAAATGATCTAATATTACATATCTATGAGTGGCAAAAGTATGTGAACCTTTGCTTTCAGTATCTGGTGTGACCCCCTTGTGCATCAATAACTGCAGCTAACCATTTCCGGTAACTGGTGATCAGTCCTGCACATCAGCTTGGAGGAATTTTATCCCATTCCTCAGTACAGAACAGCTTCAATTCTGGGATGTTGGTGGGTTTCCTCACATGAACTGCTAGCATCAGGACCATCCACAACATTTCTACTGGATTAAGGTCAGGACTTTGACTTGGCCATTCCAAAACATTACCTTATTCTTCTTTAACCAATCTTTGTTAGAACAACTTGTGTGCTTGGGTCGTTGTCTTGTTTCGTGGCCCACTTTCTCTTGAGATTCAGTTCACAGACAGATATCCTGACATTTTCCTTGGCAAGTCGTCCTGGCCCAGATGCAGCAGAACAGGGCCAAACCATGATACTACCACTACTATTCAGTGGTACTACCACCACTATGTTTCACAGATGGGATAAGGTTCTCATGCTGGAATGCAGTGTTTTCCTTTCTCTAAACATAATCTATTTTGGACTCATCCATTCACAAAACTTTTTTTCCAATAGCCTTCTGGCTTATCCATGTGATCAAACTGCAGAAGGGCAACAGTGTTCATTTTGGAGTGCAGTGACTTTCTCTTTGCAACCTTACCATGCCCACCATTGTTGCTCAGTCTTCTCCTGATGGTGGACATTAACATTAGCCAATGTGAGCGAGGCCTTTAGTTGCTTAGAAGTTACCCTGTGTTCCTTTGTGACCTGGCAGACTATTACACGTCTTGCTCTTGGAGTGATCTTTGTTGGTCAACTCCCAGGCAGGGTAACAATGGTCTTAAATTTCCTCAATTTGTTAACAATCTGTCTGACTGTGGATTGTGGATTGAGTCCAAGCTCTTTAGAGATGGTTTTGTAAACTTTTCCAGCGTGATGAGCATCATCATCTCTTTTTCTGAGGTCCTCAGAAATCTCCTTTGTTCATGCCATGATACACTTCCACAGACATGTGTTGTGAAGATCAGACTTTGAGAGATCCCTGTTCTTTAAATAAAACAGGACGCTCATTCACACCTGACTGTCATCCCATTCACCTGATTCTAATTTCACCTTCAAATTAAACTGCTAATCCTAAAGGTTCACATGTGTTTACCACTCACAGATATGTAATATTGGATCAATTTCCTCAATAAATAAATGACCAAGTATAATATATTTTTTAAATTTCTTTAATTGGGCTTTTGTTGTCTGCTTTTAGGACTAATTATATTTTAGGTCATATTTATGCAAATATATGAAAAATTCTAAAGGGTTCACAAACTTTCAAGCACCACTGTAGTGTGTATACAGTACTGACTTAAACTGACTTTTTTCTTTATCTGAAATATGGACAGTTTTATAATGTTACTTTTATGCTGACATACAAATGTTATCTAAGCATGGCTCTATCTTAATGATGCAATAATGCAGAAGAAATCAAATAAATAATACAAAAAATGTATTTTCCAAAAATAGAAGGGCTATGGCTTTTTGCACAGTACTTATATTATATATAAGGGGCAGCACATTGGAGCAGCAGGTAGCATTGCCTCCTCACAGCTCCATGGTTTGATCCTGAGCTCACCATGTGGAGTTTTGAGCCTGAGCTCATCCCTGTGGTTTTCCCTCAGGGTTCTCCAGTTTCCTCCAACCTTCCAGAAACATGCAGATAAGTGGATTGGTAGCTCTAAATTGCCCTAAGGTGTGAAAGTGTGTATGCATGAAACCCTGCTATGGACTGCCTTCCCACCCAGGGGGCATTCCTGGCTTGTACTCAGCATTCCTGAAATAGCGAACCCTTCAGTGCTACAGTGCAATGAGGTCATGTTTAAAACCCTTTCATTTAAAGCATTTATTAAGGCAGTAGGTCACATCTGGTCAGTTGCAAGGCAGAAGGCTGTTAGTGCTGCGCAGATGGGTATGTTGTGTCGAAGCATTGTATACAGATTCCTGACTGCAGACAATGTTTCTGCAGACTGAAAAGATAAGATAATATATATGAGCATATGAGATCTGGTGGTCACTGTATGCTGTCCTTTGACTCCTATTCCTATTGTAGGTTAATATTGCTGTCCTACTGTAGTAGAACAGTTTTGTTTTTCTGTTATTGTTTCATTTGACGTCTTGCTATTATTTAGAAAACTAATACACCTTTTGTTTTAAAAGCAACATATAATATGTAACTTCTATCTGCCTGGAAATATTTGTCCCTAAATGAAGTTCAGCATCTCCACCAGAAAGGGGAGACAAAAACCAAAGCAATCGTATTCAAACGCCAGAGAGTGCTTCAAATTAATACCCTGTTCAAGGCAGAAGAGATGTTTAAAAGAGCATGTGCTCAAAGTTAAGGTTTATAAGCACCAACTGCAGCACAATATGTTGAAATACACCAACTGATATTCAAACAGAACACAAACTTTAATCACTATATACTGTAGCAGTAAAATAAACGTACAGATAAATTGTTAAACTGCAGAGTAAACTTAGCATTTTCAGACTGCTGCTCAATTGTGCATCTTCTGAACTGTTAGTAGGTCATTGCTGTAATTCAGTGGCAGGTCACATGATCCACTGCACAGGATTTCTTTTTATTATCTTAATTTATTATAAATTCAGGGCACATGATGGCTTTGTTTTTAGCACGTTTGTCTCACACCTTCTGGGTTGGGGGTTTGATATCTGCTGCTGCCCTGTGTGTGCGGAGTTTGCATGTTCTCACCGTGCTGCGGGGGTTTCCTCCGGGTACTCCGGTTTCCTCCCCCAGTTCAAAGACATGCATGGTAGACTGATTGGCATGTCCAAAGTGTCCGTAGTGTGTGAATGGGTGTGTGAATATGTATGTGAGTGTACCCTTTGATAGATTGGCACCCTGTCCAGGGTGTAACTCGCCTTGTACCCAGTGCTCCCTGGGATAGGCTCCAGGTTCCCCGCAACCCTGTAGGATATGCGGTATAGAAAATGGATGGAAGGATTAACTTCTGTTTTTTTCCTTTGTAGAAAAAAAGCTTTAAAAAAGGTGCTGCATACATCAGGGGCAAAGGGGCAGGTGCTGGGGCACCTGCAGATGTTAGACCCTGCTGATACTGCATATTTGCAATTGTCCATTGCAGAGTATTCTGTTTTTATACACATTCAGAATCCTGATGTCTGTGTCTTTTCATGTTTAATCAACAGTACATGTTTTAAAATGCTGAGGTGTGTCAGAGCCTGGTCTACAGGGTTCTGATGTTCATGTTAATCAGAACGAGCCAACAAATTACATTTGCAGCAGAACAGGTCCTCTCTCACATCTAAGGTTCATGGATAAGGGCAAAGCTAGACCCGGTTCACCTGTCAGAGCCATGTGTGTTAATATATTTCATCAGTTCAGAGGGCTTACAGTTTCAGCAACCAGCACTAAATATATTCATTAGGGAAAAACAGAGGGTAGGTGGTGACAGAAGCGTTTGGCTCTTACTGTTGTATTTTATGACTATTTCAATCTGTGTATTTAAACTGTACTGAAAACCTGGGGTTTGAATTGAAAAGGGAAGTCCACCTGAACAAACCAAAGAATATAAAGCAAAATTAAATGTTCTGCATGGAGAAGTGAACCAAGATTCCTCTACAAAGTGTCTCCAAACTAATTTAACATTATAGAATAAATGCTGTTATTCTCTCCAGTGCTAACCTATCCAAATATTAATTGCAAGAGCTTTTATAATTTAAATAATATAATTTATCTTTTTATTATGTTTTTAATATATATTTTATATTGCTCATGAAGGTTGCCAACAATTCTGGTGGACACTTTATTTCTCATTGCAGATGTTATTCAATTTAAATACATATTTATTTCTTATTCTCTTGAAATAAAAAAAATTAAAACTTTCTTTTACTTTCACACTATCTGTTGTTACCCAGATGAGGATGGGTTCCCTTCTGAGTTGGGTTCCTCTCAAGGTTTCTTCCTCATATCATCTTAGGGAGTTTTTCTTTGCCATCGTCGACCACTGGCTTGCTCAATAGGGATAAATCCACACACTTTAAATCTGTATCCTGTGTTTATATATTTCTATAAAGCTGCTTTGAGATTGTAAAAAGCCCTATACAAATAAAACTGAATTGATTTGAAGGGTTCGCATATATCTGTAGAGACTGCATATATAGGGTTGTTCCAAATAACGTTGTATGTTCTTTGTGTTGTTTTACCTGAGCTTGCATCCTTCCAAACTTTTCACTTATTAACTAATGCAGTGTAACTAATCTTAGCCAGGCTATTTTGTTACCAAAATGGTAAGAGACACATCTGTTCATTATTAATTTGCGATACACTTTCTTGTTTGCATAAGCGTCTGTGATTGTTACACGTGTGTTTAGTCTTATCCGAATAAGTAATAAATAAAACATTATGGGGCGTGCCGCTATAGGAAACTAATCAACAGTTAGGTGGTGTGATGTGGCTGTCCTCTACACATGGGTTAAAATGTTTTATTCCTTTTATACTACAACAACTTACCAGAGCCAACACTTTTTTATTCATTAAAGAACACCACGGCATACTTTTATCCATTTATAGTTACTTTTAATGCTTGTAGAATGTCCTGAAACAAGTTTGTTTTAACAGCAATAAACAGTCATTTCCTCATCAGCCGTATTTCTCTCTCTCAGATTGACATGTTTCCAAGAAATTGCAAATTGCAAAGCCCCTGTGCTGAACACTTCTCCATGTTGGAAAACTTAAAGGAACAGTTTTAATTTAAAAATTTGTTTGTTTTTGTTTATTTGTTGTTTTTTTTTGTTTTTTTTTTTACATTTGACTGTTAAAAAGCACTGGCACTGGAGACTCATTCCAAAAAAATGCTAAATAAAGGTCTGTTCACTGAAAATTCAATAATTACACACATTTTGCTTCTGTTTATGTGGAGCTTCTGCCAGTCTGTATGTAAGTTAGATTATTTATTAGACCAAGTGGGTTAATTATAAACCTGTAAGCCATAACATTATAGAAAATGACCACCAACACCTTCTGACCAATCAGATTCAAGAATTCAAGAACAGCGCTGTACATAGATATCAGTAACACTTATATGTTCCCACAATCTTTATCACTGGATTTGGAGATGCTTTAGTACTGAAGCACAAATGTCATAAAAAGTTTTAAATTCTCTGATACGTGCATATGCACCATCACAAGCTCCTGTGTTTCTGAAGCAGATGGCAATCGTCATGTTTATAAAGCAGTATATGGGTCACAGTGCGAACTGGGACGCTGAGACATTCATGAGTTCGAGTTCATACAGACGTCACCTGGGCCACTTTACATACACAAGGCCAAGTTAAACTGGCAAACAGCACTGAATATTTAGGGGGAAAGGCACTGTTGTTACAATTCAGTGAACAGGAGACCAACCACTGTATGAAATCCTGCTCTACAAGGCCTTTCCCAGTAAAACCTTTTTCATGTAATTTATTAAACACACACACACACACACACACACACACACACACACACACACATATTATGTTAGCTCTATTAGGATGGCGTTAATTTTACAAGGGGTGTTGGTGTAATTCTATCCTTTATTAGTGGTACAGTGTATTTAAATTTCTGTCTGAATCAGCAACGTCAATATTTTTTTTTCTTTCTGCCCACCCTGGAAAAGTCTTGTCCAAAATACTTCCCTCCCCCCAAAAAAACTCAAGGGTGGTCTGTTCCTTTCAGTCCCATCCAGATAGACATCTCTGTAATATTGTAAGCAGATGTTACCTCTTGTGTTGGAAAACATTTTAACTGCAGCTCCATTGTGGCTATGTGCTACAGCATACATTTGAGCACATATCTAAAGAATTATTAAACACTGGCAATTGCTGTCTTTCATGAGATCCTGTTAGAAAGAAAGAAAAAGTAAATCAAGCTGAGCTATAGTAATGACAACTACAGGTATAAAGACTCACTTTCTGTTCATATACATCACAAAATCAGGATTGTAGTGTTCTATAAATCTCTCAAGCATCCAGAAAATAAACCTGCCAGATGCCCACTCACCTCATGTCTGGATCCAAGAAAAAAAAACCAAACAAACACATCACAGATAACAGGAGACATGCAGAGATATGCAAATATTTTATTACAGACCTGTCTATCTAGATCATAAAGTATTTTCGTCAACTTTTAATTAACATTCTATACCTACAACATTTTGCACATTTCATTTAATTAATTGATGTCCTAGGAAATATGTTGAAGATGATCCCTTACTGCTGAGTGTGAGAAAAAAAAAAAAAAACTACAAGGCTGCTCTTGCTATCACTTTAGGAATGTAATATCCTCCATACAGCACTGTGCCAACTGTAAATAATGATATACAGTAACTTCAAATTATGTATTTTGTCTAATTAAGAGTATTTGCTTAGTTTCAGTTTAAACAGAAGCAATTTAAAAATATATACAGTATCCTCAGAATTCAATACTAATGTATATTTTCTTCTGAAAATCTAAAATCCATGCACATACCGAATTATTTGTCTTCATAATGTCTTTTTCTTTCTTATTTTACCTCTGTGATTTTTTGTTGTAGATCTTTTGTACATTTTTAAAGATAACTCAGTGCCATACGGAGGCAAAAACCCACATAGGAAGTCTGTTTGAGATTATTTAACACCTTAACAACTTAACAAGCGGTTTGTTTAATGCAAAACTGGTGGAAATATTTAAGCTTCCATTAGCTACGTTATCTTTGTAGCTCCAGTGTAGAAATAAAGACGCAATCTACAGACACCAGACATGTCTTAGCTGACAGAATGTTTGGCATAAGGGAACTTGTGTAAATTTAGGTTTAGGGCTTTAAGTAAACTGATTGCAATACCACATAACATGATTAAATATTTTAAACATTCCAGTGTAATTAGAGACTCCAGTTTTGAGCTCTTTTTAATTTTATTCCTGGTTTGTGGAGCTCTGTATGTGAAAGGCATCTTTTCAGGTCTTAAGCACCAGAGGCTACATTTATATGTATGCACATAATATTTTGTTATATTATACTGTATATAGTTAAGCAATAGTTCATTCTAAATGTATTTTCTATCTGAAAATGAAATAGCGAGTATTGAGAATTCTAGTCATGTTCACTCTTTTCCTATAGAGGGTGCAGTTGCCCAGTAAATCACTAATCTCTAATTCGTTGTTGAGTTTTAGAAAGATTTATGGAAAAAGAAAAATCTGAGTAAAAACATGTCACTAAAATCCTATGCCTTTCATTATAAATTTTGAGATAATTTCCAACAGCCTTCCACAGACCCCAGAATGTTTACTGATGTAAGTCACAGTATTTTGCAGTGGGTTCCTGCTTATGCAGAGTTAGTGACTATACAGTAGAAGTATCTGTGAGAATCTGAGGGGTTTTATCTTCCACCCCCCAAAACATGGCCACTCTCATACCAGCCATATGGCACACACAGTCTGCTCGGGCCTCCAACGGCAGCTCGGCATGCCTAACATCTTGCTGGACACATAATTAATTTGCCCCGGCGTCTGCCATTTATTTCCCAACCTACATTTCATTAATTGGACGGAGGAGGTTAAAGTCAGATGATGTCTCTGGATAAAGTGAGGCATCGCTAATTTGTATTGCACTGGCTCAAGGGGTAAAAGAAGCCACGGCTAGTCTTCAGGCCGCTTGAGGGAGGCCGTTGTCATTGAATAAGGGAAAGTGTCATTCGTTCATGTGCGCTTTGTGTTAACACAGATCTCCAGTGCTCGCAGATGTTCATAGCCTTGATTAATACACTAATGAGTGCAGGGATTATGGGGCTAATGACATGCCTCAGTGGACAGATCAGAGGTCGTATTTGATGATGGACACCACAGGGAGACAAGAGGACAGACCACAGTCAGGGCGTCCAGACTATTCTCACCTCCAAGGCTTGACAACCTCTGGGTGACCTTTATGTGGACCTTCAACTTATTAATGAGGTAAACTGTAGAACAAATATACTGTATCTAATAGAAGTAAATCAAAAAGAATGTATTACATTATGAAAGGTTTAAGAAATGCTCTTACTCTGCAGCTACTCATGTAGTCAGGGAGCCCTTTACCTGTAAAATAAATACCACAGACAGCCTCAGCACAGATTTATTTTCTGAACATAATCCAACGATGTTTCATGAACCCCACTTTAAGAACCACTGGGTCGGATAACACATAAGATAAAACAGAAAAACCAACATAATACAGCAGTTATCCATTAATATTAAAAATAATGTAAGTGATAATCAAAAGCAGTCAAAGCTAATCAGAGCACTCATAAGCATCTCCTTAAATGAGATGATCTTCTTTGCAATTTAGATTTTCATATTTTTTCAAAAGCCCATGCAAACACCAGACTGTATGGTAAATACACCAGTAACTAAACCTATATAATGAAACCTAATTAAATGTACATTTTTCAGTTTCACTGTTATAGAATAATAAATTTACACAATAAGCAATTATCCATAAATGATTGATTATATTACAAAACATAAACATTTCAGCAAAACTTCATCAGTGCTCTTCTTGCGTAAAATCTACATTTTCTTACAGTTCTTCTTCCCCAATTACAAACGTAAGGAGCAGTCTTTTATTTCACAGGTGATAACAGAGAAGGCTGAGTGACATCGGGTGTTTAGAGGTTCATTTCCCGCTGTACCTGTTTGTTTTATCTGGAGTTTGCTGTAATTGTCATATCGCCCTATCTTTATTAATATCTTGTGTAACCGGTGTCGAGGATTCAGCAGTTGAGATATTATTATCTGTTTTGTCACATCAAACAGACAGACTGGTTTCAGTTCAAAAGGGATGTGTGTGTGTGTGTGTGTGTGTGTGTGTGTGTGTGTGAGAGAGAGAGAGAGAGAGAGAGAGAGAGAGAGAGAGAGAGAAATAGTTAGATAATTTTTAAAAATCTGATGTCTGCTCTCTCTCTCTTTCTCTCTCTCTTACTGTGACTCATGGTACTGAATCGCACTTGGGCGAACGGCAGCTGAGAACTCACACATTGAGCCCGTTTTCGTCGCCCATCTGTTGTTTTTTTCATTTGTTGTCTTTCTGATTATGGAGATGCAGGGGGCGGGAGGCGCCTTGTACCACATGCATAATTCTGCCTCATTTCTGCTGCAATTATGACTAATGATGATTTCAGCTCTTAATCATAGAAACGGAATAAATATAAAACGACGAGTGATTAAAAAGACATAACTTTTTCATTGCAAAAGCGATTAGTGGAAGATCAGAAGCAGCCAAAACCTAATGAGGAGAAGGGCACTAGTGGCCATCTCGCAAACAGAGCAGGTCTGGAACACTGTGGTGTGTTGGACACTCACACACTCCAGCAGGCACGCTCTTGCTTCCGGCCCCTTATGGCTTGACTGGCCTTAGAAAGACCATGGAACAGACATGTACTCTGTGCTCTTCCTCCCACGTCTAGCTCAGATTTTTCTCAAATTATAAACCTAATTGACTATTACACACAAACCTAATTAGGAGAGTAACAGAGTAAATAAGTCTATGTTTACTTTTCAGACAGAAGTTGTGGAAGGTTATTAGATAGATTATCATATGAATGTGATCTGATCATGTGAGAACATTAAGCAAGCAAACTATTTGAAGAAGAGAGAGAGAGAGAGAGAGAGAGAGAGAGAGAGAGAGAGAGAGGGAGTATGTGTTTGTGTGTGGTCATTAAGTTCTTAACTGCAAGGCCTTATACGGTATTAAAGACTACGATGCAACTTGGACTGAGTCTAAAATGTTTTCTTTAACTTACAGGTTTGATATCTACTGTAGCTGCTTACAAACATTTTGATTCTTATCTTCCCATTATAACACCTACAATGTTTAATTAGTTCAACAATGTATCTGTTAATCTGTTACTGTTACTGAGCTAATTCAGCATTGTAAGAAAGAATTAGATCAACACTGGGGAAGAAAGATAAGGGAAATTTAAAGTTTTAGAAGAAAAGTAATATCATTACCTCCTTTGTCCAAACTGACCTGCAGAAGTCCAGGGAATTAATTTCTTGATAGTTGCCCACAGAATTTCTGTCAATTATTTAATTTGATTTCCTTGGTCACAAAACAGCTTTACAGAAGTCTTGGTCTGGACCCTTTGGCAAGTATGGCAAGTAAAAACGTCTTAAAAACACCAGAAAGAAATGTGCCAGGAACTGAATTTTAAAAATGGGAATTTCCCCCCCATATGATAGACATGCATAGTAGAATTATATAAATATGCCATCTTTAACCAGTTCTGAGTTTTTATACAAGTTGGCTTATGAAAATTCATAAGATCGTATTGATCTCCTATTCCTTTATGTCTTTATATCGTTATATTTCATATACCTGAGTAAAAGTGGTGCCTGGAGCTGTGGAAATGCATCTTCAGTATAACATATTTTAAAGTCGATTTACTGCTACTACTACTACTACTACTACTACTACTACCTGACATTCAAAGTGACCTTGATGAAACTTCACCTGAATATGTTGGTTAGGTTTAATTAACCTCCAACCATTACATAGACACACACTAGCAGACTGAAGGGCAGGTTTTACTCTCAGGCAGCTTGCATCTTGAATAGCACATTATTGAACACTTAAACATCAACACATGTATACTGTTGGGTTACACAGCTCCATTTTGCACATAATACTGTACATTATTGGTCTTATTCTTATTGGCTGCTATGCTTAATATTGCACTCACATGTTTATGTAATTACACTGCTTCTCAGAATAATACTGCACATTGCTTAATGTTTTATTACATTGTATATTGCTCTTTCATAGTGTTTCGACATTTGACTTGTATGTATTTTGATATTGATTATTTGTTGTGTCTTGTGTTTGCATAGTAACAGGATAAGCTGAAATGAGTAAGAATCTCAATTCACTTGTGCACATGTGCAATAATGCTATCTTGAATATCGAATCTAGTGTATATTTGGTTATAAGGGTGTAGGGCTGTAATGTAAATATGAAACCTACCACAATGCCCCAGGAAACGCTAGACAACAGCGGTAGCAATGCCAGCACTGTCAGCATGGTGTGCAAATTCTGGCGCTGACACTTCCTCAAACTCAGCTACAACTCCCGAGTTCATAATTGATCTCAACTTGATTGTGTATTTTTGTTTCAACCGATACTTTCTAACAAATTTAGTTCATTCTATTTCCCAGAATATTAACAAACTAGTAATCTAATTTAAATCATCATGATCAGGCAGTTACTAAGGATGAATGAATGTTGTAAATGCATCATGCATCATTCATGTTCATGATTAGTGTCGTTGTCCTGTAAACTTCATATATGACTCCTCGCTTTTAGCCGCATAAAATGAGAAACATACTGCTCACACAACACCGCTAGAACGAACCTTTCTGGCAAGTTTAAACAAACAAACAAGAAAAAACAAATAGTGTGCCTTCTATTTGTATCAAATAATGTATTCTTATTCAGTTACATCTCTATTCGGTTATGTGTGGTAGACTATTTGTGCCGGTGGTTCTCAGGGAAATTTTGAGAAATCACAACCCACTATTAAGTTATTATGTTATTGAGTTCGTAGAATTATTAGCCTGTTTGACTGTTCACTTTAATTGAATGGGTTTAAGCCAAACCTCAATAACTCTGAAACAAGTAGGCCTCTAAGTAATGCCAAATATGGTCTGTGGGCAGAAAGTTCAGTAATAGAAAGCTCTATAACTGCAATAAATATTTAAAATATTATAAATAGCCTATTTAAATAATGAGACTAATATTTTAATAGATTATATGATATGATATAGTAGGCTATATATTTGGAGAGAATTTGTAAATGTATTTTAAAGTTAAAGGGGTCCCTGATCACACACACAAAAAAATAATAATAAATAAATAAATAATTGAGAACCCCTGTCCTAACCAACCAATCACAATCTGGTCCTCTCTGTCATTCCACAGGCTCTGTATGAAGGAGGTACACTAGAGTGTAACATGAGATAAAGGCTCTAACGCGAGACACAGTTCTGTCCGGAGTGAGAAGAGTTAACGGCAGTGTGACGGCAGGAAGTCGGCGAAGTTGCTCCTGGCGCCCGTCCGGTGCGGACCGCGCATGCGCACTGGCTCACATAGACGCGCGCTCGCCCGAACGCCACAGCGGTCCCCGACGTTGTTAATCACGCGCTTCCCGCCTCGCGCCTCCGCCGCTCCCCTCACGCGCTGATTTGCAAGAGCAGATTAATCAGAGCGCGAGGCTCTTGATGAAATTTTGCTGTTATTGTGCCCAATTTTAGCAACATCTTTTATTATCTTCATTATTCATTTATGTGGAAAAGGGAGGGCGGAGGTGTGTGTGTGTGAGTATGTTTTTATATCTTGGTGAGACCAAATGTCCCTACAAGGATAGGAATATCTCAGTTGTGACCTTATGGGGTCCAACAAAAAAAAAATTATATAAAAAAAACCCTAAACGAGCCGAAAGGTTTTCTATTGGTATTAACAATAAGGATATGGTTTGCAAAGCATTAATTAGCTGCATTAATAATTATGTCAGTGGAAGGTCCTCAAAAGGATAGTAAGACAATCATGTGTGTGTGTTTGTGTGTGTGTTTGGAGGGGGGATCCTGACAGGCATGCGCTGTCAATTATGCAAATCACGTCCCAACTTTTGCAGATTACTTCATTTGCCCCACCATTGTTTGTGAGAAATTTATTAATTAAATATTGCCAGCCTAACATTTCAGCTGAATTTTTTTAAGGCTCGGGTTTCATTTCGGTTTCTCATGCAGCTGCTCTTATGTGGCTGTCCTGTGCCAAACCTCATGGCCAAATAAACCCTGAACCCCTCAAGCAGCGAGCGACGCACGCTCAATGTAATGAGCAGAAATTGAATTCAAGTTTGCTTGGAATTGACTTCAATTAAGGACTGCCTTAATGATAAATTAATCTTTTCTTCTTTTGTAGGCATTTGTTTTTCAAAGGCCTTCTTTGGCAGCTGCACACAGAAGGGACTCAATAAAGAATCCCAAACGGAGCAAGATCCGTGAGATGATAGCAAAATTAAAGCTTTTGTAGTTAACACGCTCGGATAAAATTGGATGTAGGCTAAGCACACATTCTAATTTCCATTTATTGTACCACGTTTTCTTGCACGTGGATAAACTAGCAGTTTAAATATTGTCAGGCGTGGCAGATAGTGTTAATCCGTTTTAACGAACTCCTAATTAAACATACATTTCAGGGCTTAAAAGTGTGTGAAATCCAAAGGCTTGGGGAGAAATTGGATTGGGGGTTGCTTCATAATATGTTTTTCAGACTGCAGAAATGTGTCATTGACTCTTTTGATTAGCTCACCATGTCCTAAGCATGGAGCACATTATTCCCTGATTGGCACTGAGAGAGCCTGGGGAGGGAAGTGAGTGAACGAGTACAGTGCACAGACTCTGTGGCATTTTGGGTTTGGAATGTGGAGCCTTTTTTTGTGCTTTGTGCATTCTGTGCCCTTTACGGCCGCTGTAGGGGGCAGACGGGCAAGCAGTGTGACTCCTCATGCCAGGAGACAGGGAACCTGGCAATGTTGGCATGTAATTCCTCACCAATACAGTGTTATCATACTACAGGGTGTCTCCATACATAGGGGAAATTAACACTTTTTAACAAAATATCTTCCAAAATGTTTCACACTCGGTTTATTTTATAAACATTTTTCCAGATAGCCTTTAAGAACACCTTTGACAAAAGAAGAATGTGCTGAAATCATTCTCATGGCTGGATCGGGAAGCTGTCGCAACGCTGCGGTGGAATTTAACAGGAATCATGGCGAGCACATCACACACGACACTGGTGCTAAACTTATTAGCAAATTCAAAAATACTGCTAGTGTTGCAGACTCATCTACGAACATCCACTGACAAAGACCCTGATGTTGTGTTGACATACATAGTCCCCTATATATGGAGACTTTTGGGACACTGTGCTGATGTATTCAGGTTTAGATTTTCTCAGGTGTGTTTCTTCTTTGACAGATTTTCGTTACCCATGGGGCAATGCATAGCCAATTTATTTATCAGTGTGTTGGGCATTTTGTAATACAAATCCCATCATATCTATTCTGCTCTTTGCTACAGTAGGGATATGGTGGTATCTGCTCTTGTGGCACACTGTAAGAACTGTTTTATAAAAAAATAATATATTAAAAAAAAATATACTGAGTATAGTAGGGATGAGGGAGAAGAGAATCAATTGTGTCAGTATCAGAGCTGTGTCCTATTCTTAGTTGCCCCATCCTTTAAAGGTATCTGTCTAATTAGACAGGATATTAAATGAAAAGGAACCTAGCTACCTAACCAACAATGAAAACAAAAATTAAAAGTATCAGTATCATCATACATCATAACTGCACATGTGACACTTATTCACTATCCCTAACCAGTTTAGGGCATAGTGAAACCCAAACCTTCTGGTGGTGAATAACATGAATGACATAGCTACTTAGCTAACTAAGTCCTTTTCTATATGTATATGAATATTTTTGACAACAGTGTTTTTTTTCCCTCTGCATTTAGGCCTCCCATCCACATGAAAACAATGTTTTATGTTACTGAAGTAACTTTTGTTTTTTGAAAATTCTGACATTGCAGTGACCTACACATGCGTGTTGCAATTTTGCATGTGTTATTATGAAAATGCTCTGCAATTTCTTATTTGATAAAATGTTCACAATTTAATTAGGCTTTGATTTATAATTACCCCTTATTTTTTTTTATCTTTATCTTTTATTTTTAATCTATAATTACTCCATAGTATACCATACCTACTGTATGAATCCTCCCCCCACACCCTTTTTTAAAAATAGAAATATCTTCTCTGTCCCTCAGTATGCATGCTCCTAATGTTATTCTTGAGCCATTTGACATAAAAGTTTACAACATAGCTACTATCACTGGGGTGGTGTGCTCATGTGAGTGTTTTCAAATTGTTTGTGCATTTTTGTGTGGATGTAGATATTTTCAAAAAGTGCTGTGTGTATGGACATTAATTTCTTTTGGACATTTTCCAATTCTGTATATGTGTAGATGGGGCCAAAGACTAATAAGCAAGTTTGCTTTGGTGGCTAGCAACCTGCCGTGTATGCTAGCTGCCTAAGAGGTGTGTGGTGTTACATTAATTGGCTAATTTTAATTATAGAACAACAATACACAAATACAAATTTGAACACAAATATGGCAATTTGCATACTTTTGTAAACTTGAAATATGGGATAATAATTATGGGATAATAATTATGGGATTGCCTAAGAAAAGTGCCCAAAATAAGTACCTCAGCTGCCTTCTGAATGAGACAGACTTATTATTATTGCCCAATAAATATATTGTCTACCATGTAACGGTCTTCTTATTGGAACACAGTACAGGTATAATGATGATGAGTTTTTATTAGTCACATATACATTACAGAACAGCGAAATTATTATTATTTTTATTTTTTTTGCATATCCCAGCATGTTAAGAGGTTGGGGTCAGCCATGATACAGTGCCCCTGGAGCAGAGAGGGTTAAGGGCCTTGCTCAAGGGCCCAACAGTGGCAGCTTGGCAGTGCTGGGGCTTGAACCTTCCGATCAGTAACCCAGAGCCTTAACCGTCAAGCCACCACTGCCCCACTGTATAATTATTAATAGATTCCAAAAATGAGCACTGGGTGTTCTGTTAAATAAAGTATATGCTGTTTTTGATTGCTTACAAATATTTCTAAAAAGTTTTATGTTTTTTTAATTGGTTTTTAGATAATAAGTAATGAGTGTGTGGATCTTGGTCTGCATGGTGATAGACTGGCATCCAGGGTGTATTCCTGCACAGTGTTATGAGGATTGGCTCTGGATCCACTGTGACCCTGACCAGGATAAAGCAGTTACTAAAAATAAGCAGCAACTGTGATTTTATGTATTATTTTTGATAAGTGTTAAATAAAACCAGTTCTTGCAGGTGCACTCAGACTTTTGAACCCAGTGAGGGCATGCACTTGCAGAGACCAAAGTAGGGCTCAGGACATGTAAACCATGTTTTTAAACCATAAGTCTACGTGCCATTACAGTAATTATAATGACTTAATGTCAAGCCACTGTCAGCTGTCTGGACGTTCAAAAGGGTCTGGACAAGTGTATGCAGGAGCTGTACACTCACTGCAGGAGAATGAGCTGCAGATACTTCATGTAAGTGAGCTGGGGAAGTGATTATTTATTTGAACATGGTATATCATACCCATGTAATTACGTGGCACACAGAGGTGGGGCTGCTCTATTTGTGTTATCGCTGAGTGCTCAGACTAATGAATTCCATGAATCATAGGTTAAGTATAAATGTATATTAGAGCCATGTGAAATAAGCTCGGAATTACGGGTTTGCAGACTACACTGGTCAGTAGTGGTGAGTTAGCTGTGTAAACAGAAAGAAAAAAGAAGAAAAAAGACTTTTGAAATGGTTGTGATTAGTGATGGAGTGTATCCTGAGAAAACACATAGTTTAGTCTCACTAGTCCCACAGGTTTAGTCTCTCTCTTTCTCTCTCTCTCATTCTCCATCTCTCTCAGTGTATGTACATACACATACACACACCAAGTCACTGCAATTAACAAAATTTTGTGAGCCACAATGAGTAATCCCTTAACTGTGTGCCAGTAAACAGTCCTCAGTGTTGGTATGATAAGGGAATCCCTGCAAATAAGAATTAGCTGAAACTCGACAACTGCATTTCATAAACGTATTCATCTAATAATCATTAATGTCAATTTTCTTCATCAGAGTAATAAAGACTGTGATTAACCCATGATTCAAGCAGTGTCTCTGTGGTTTCAAACCAACATAGCCGACTCTCTGGACCCCTTATCATTCTGAGGCCGTCTCTCTTGATATCCACTGACTAGAAACAGAGAAACAAAACGAAACATTGGTGCTTGTAATGAAGAGGGAGTGCTTGTATCTCAGCTTTAGCACTGTAGAATACCCCTGAACAGGAACTGAAGAAGTCTGAAGAGAGGAACTGAACATTACACCAGGTGTTGCTCAGCTCATAAGATCATAAGTGCTTCTTATCATAGCTCTTTCATACTAACAGTACAACTTTGGAAAATTCAGTGATCAACTTTAGTAAATGAATGACAGGTTTGGTTACCAGAACGACAGCTGAAGGTTCTTGGAGAGGTTCATCGAGCAGCAGCTGCAGGTTTGGCTCAACTACATTAACACACACACACTTAGACAGAAGCAGCCTACAGGTTTCAAATGTAGTTAAAATATAACATTTTAACTGACACATACCTGGAGGACAGAGGGAGTATCTACTGACACTTCCAGCACATCCTCAGGCTCTGCGATAAATTTGTTCCCTTTCAAAGGGAACTTCGCCGTTGCGCTTAGCATAACAGTATGGGAGCACCCTTGCGCACGTGACCGGTATCTGAAGCTTGTGTAAAATCATGCCTCTACTTATAGGCCTGCCATGATCAGGTGACGTGGCAATTAAGCACGTCGCATGATATATATATGGCACCTGTGAACCACGCTGCCAGCCTTATTATCTTCAGTGAGACGGCATGTCTGTTGTTTGTGTGACAAAAGACGCTTCATGGCGACTCTTATTTTCTCTGGGCCGGCCGCTGCCGAGGCAGCCAGCCGGCTAAGGTCGTGGAGTTCTCGTATGGATTTGGAAGAGGAGCCGGAGACAAGTGCTGCTCTATCTCTTGCTCTGTCTTCTGGGTCCGGCTCTCCGCCTGACTTTGGAGCTCGCGTCGCGACTCCTCCTTCCCCTATGGAAAGCCAAAAGACCCTCGCTGACTCCGAGGAGTTGGTAGAGGGTGCCATTGCACCAAAAACCAACAGCAGCTCTCAAGCTTATAAAGAGCTGCTTGAGGTGATTACTAGGGCAGTTGAAAAGTTGAATATAGACTGGCCTGGGGAAGAGGAAGTGGCTCGTAGCAGGCTGGATGAGCACTTCCTCTCCAGTGAAAATAAATATAAATCTCCCTCACACCACAGAAAACTCCCCATTTTTCCAGAAGTGCATGATGAGATATCACGCTTCTGGAAAAAACCATACACTAGTGTGTATAACCCCGTGATGTCTGATTACTCAGCCGTCATGGGGAGTGAGCAGCACGGCTATTTAGTGATGCCGAAGGTGGAGGAGGCGCTTGCGAGCCACCTCTCTCCATCAACGGCAGGTAATTTAGGGAGGCCAACTCTACCCTCTAAGCCATGTAAGGCCACCTTGGCGTTGGTGGGCAAAGCCTATGCGGCAGCGGGTCTTGCTTGTGGGTCACTGCATACAATGGCAGTGTTGCAGACCTACCAAGCAGACCTGCTGAGTGAGCTCGATACTGGGGAGGGAATTGGGCCTGAGGCAGTGGCAGAGCTGCGCCGCGCCACAGATTTATCTCTCTGGGCGACCAAACAAACGGCCCGTCATATCGGCCGTTCAATGGGTAGCCTGGTTGTGGCGGAGAGGCACCTATGGCTCAACCTCTCAGGGATGGGGGACAAAGATAAAGTCTCCTTGCTGGACGCCCCTGTTAAACCTTCCGGCCTGTTTGGTGGTGCGGTTAATGCCATCGCCGACAGGTTTCGTGAGGCAAAACAGCAAACGGCGGCGTTCAGCCAGTTCCTTCCCCGTTGTGTCGAGTTTACCCGGGCATCCATGAGTGGAGCCTCCATGAGAGGAGGCATCCATGAGTGGAGCCCGGGCCAGTGCTAGTGTGAGGGAGGCACAGAAGGCGAGTGTGGCGGCCTGCCTCCCCCCACAGAGAGCCAGTGGGACCGGGCAGCCACAGCCTGCTAACAGGCCTGATCTAAGAATGATCATAAAGGCAAAGCAGGCAAGGGAGGAACGGTCCTGATGGGCCACGGAGGGACGTATCAGGGGACATGAGGTTGTTAGGGCAGATAGCCCCCAGTGCTACTGTAGGGCCTGCCCTGGCCAAGGCCATCCCACGTTTTCAGCCTTCTCTGGTCAGCGAGCTGTCACAGGGTGACGGAAATCTGATGCTTTCCCTCCAACGGAATGTGGAAAAGCTAACATCACTGAAAGACCATTTGGCAGCATGGAAACTACTGCCAAATGTGTCTCCATGGGTTCTGTCTACCCTAGAAAAGGGTTACCGGGTCCAGTTCAGAGCTTGACCCCCCCGGTTCAGAGGTGAGCTCAGGAAGTAAGTTCCGTTTTGGACAAAGGGGCCATAGAACATGTACCCTGTTCCCTAAGGGAGGGTTTTTTTTACAGCCGTTATTTCATGGTCTGCAAAAAAGATGGGAGTATATGGCCAATTTTAGATCTGCGTCATCTGAACCGTACTCTTCGGACATACAGGTTCAAGATGCTGACACTCAAACTTATCGTGCCACAGATTCAGTTCGAGGACTGGTTTG
>JANDJT010000012.1:12547032-12559248 GCA_024331685.1 Stegophilus panzeri
CAGTGTTGTCACATGAAAAGATATAATCAAATATTTACAAAAATGTGAGGGGTGTACTCCCTTTTGTGAGATACTGTAACATCTATCTTTGATAACATTCATTTGAAAACAAGTTTTGAAAACATTATTGGTGTAGTGTAGTAAGGTTTTGCCTAGAATGATTCAGGGCCTTTGAGTGTATATATATATATATATATATATATATATATATATATATGATTTGAAGTAAAACATTTGTATTTATGTTTCCAAGTATGAACAATGAGACATTTATGTTTATTCCTTAATCTTCAGTAACCACTTCATCCTGGTCAGGGTTGGGGTGGGTCCAGAGCCTATTTTTGGGAGGTGAAAAAACCAGACGACCCAGAAGAAACCCACACATACACAGAGAGAGCATGCAAAACTCCATACAGACAGTAAGCCAAGATCAGGATTAAACTGAAAACTGTGAGGTAGCAATACTACCTGCTGTGACAGTGTGCCACCTTAGACATTTATGTATTCATAAAAATCATCTAGAATAGTTCATGGGATCTGAGACACAGCTAATGACCCATGTTTGATTACCAGTTCTACATCAGCCTGTACTTCAGGACTAATTTCCAGAGGGCAGTAAAGGTCAGACATGTCCACCTGTGAAATAACAGTGACATGATGACATTCAAATGGCAGGATGAAAAGAGCCATGAGTGGAAAATGTTCAGGTTCCTTTTAATCATTAAACCATTAGTGCAAATGTGGATTTGAAACTGAGCCATTAGGATCATGCACTGAAGAGAGAGCTCTACACATTTCCGAATGCACACGCTCTCTCTCTGTCTTACTCTTTATTTTAGCACTGTTTTTATTTCTTACTCCATCAGTCTCGCTTTTTACACCAATATCTGTCTTTCAGTATTTCAATTTCTCTCTGGGTCCTTCCTCCTTTTAGTTAAAATATTTTTCAGGTGTTGTCCAACATGCACCGCCCCCCCCTTTAATAATCTAATTGTGCTTCCACTGTATCTTATTTTAATATATCTAGTGATCCTAGACATTTTCAGCTTTCTTCTATTTATACTTTAGTGTTAACCAACAAAATATTGTATTTAATCAGGAATTGGTTTTTGCTGCTTATCATCATCTGCAGTCTCCCTCTCTCTCTCTCTCTCTCTCTCTCTCTCTCTCCATCCAAATGAGGTTGTGTGGGGAGAGGAGCTGTGCATTAATGAGCCTATGCAGGCCTGTATTATGTTTAATTAGCTGGTTTATATAATGAGCTGCTCGTTGCTAATGGAGGTGACTTGCTGTGAGCAGTACATCTGCAGGAATAACCCCACACAATCAGCCCTGTGTGGACCCATGTGATGGGAAACTAGAGCTGCATGCTTCAAAAATGAATAACGTGCTTGTGTCATCTTCTGAAGTCCATTAATTAACTGGGCCGGTCGAGGCCTTTTTCTTAATTTCATGTACTATTAACATAAACACAACTGCAGTAAGCACAACGTGATCGCTTTAATAGACACTATTTATTTTACCTTATTATTTAAATCTGCAGTAATCGGGGAAAGAAACATAAATATAGCTGTATGGCTCCTTTGCGAGGAATTCCCATGAGAACCCAAGCCGTTGCAGATGTTTGTTAAAAACCGCGCAGCCTTGTGCTTTTGGCTGCAGTTAATTTGCACAGCAGAAAGGTGTTGTAATTTCACACCATGGCGGCCAGCGAAGTCCTACTTCAGTCCTCTGCCTGCTTTTACACTCATTACACTCTTTCAATCCACTGCTAAATCCACACAAGAAAGAGCTAAATGATTCAGCGGAAGGGGTTTGGACATGAGAGTAAATTTGACGTGGTCACATGGGAGTTTGAGGAGAAGGTTAGTCTGCTTAGCATTTGTGAACTTCTCTGAACTTGTTTGAGAAAAGCTCCTTCATTAAAACAATACAGGAATTTAATTTCTTGACAGTGAATCTATTGTGACCTTCTAAAGACCTGGCCTGGAGGTGAGACATGATTAGTGTTATAGTGGAGGACAGGTGCATCATTATCTCATTCTGCCTCCTCCACGACTGTGTTCCTACTCCGAATTCGACCGGCACTCGTTTTCCTCGCCAGATTCAGAACAGATTTAGTCATCAGTATTCCAGCTAGCTCGGCCTGCCCTCCGGTTTTCTCCTCGTTTATTAAAGCTCCCGTTCCTGCCCCACGGTAATGTACCGCTCCATGCCTACTGTAAATGAACTGGTGGAAGAGTTCCTCACACTCTGGTTTTTTCTTACTGATGAAGCAAGGGGAATAAATTAGGCAAGCTCAGGACAAGGCAGAACTTGTATTTACGGAATACTTTATGATTCCCAAATTTGCCCGGCTCCTGTTCCCTCATTGCCATTCAGGGTTTATTAGTAGACACAGCGTGCCTGTGTACTGTACAGGGCTGGTCAATGACATGCAGAGAGTTATGGCTAAGGTTGAGCTCTAATTGGGAAGAGTATTAGGAGGCTTAGGGATGCTCTGGTTTGCATTATGGCTGAAGTCATACTCACTCTGAAAATATCTAGTATGGTAGACTTTAGAGCTTGGAATACATTAAATCACACTCTAATTTATTCAGAACTTCAGTAGAGTAGTGATACATTAAAAGTGGGCTTTTATCCTATTAGGTTCAAAATGTAAGGCTCATTATACCTCCAGTTTAGAGAACCAGACACGCCGGATATTCTAGCCAGCTCAAAGTTTGTCAGAAAAAAAATGCACTTTTTGTCCCTGTGTTCCAGGAAAGTCATGGTGGAAGGATGAATAATAGATAAAGCTTCTTCCCGAGCTGTTATCAGCTTGTGTCGGCCTGATACTCCTGAATCTGTCCCCTGTTTCCTGTGACACAAAGCTTTTTTGACCAGACTCAACTGTCTGTGGTGTGGCGGGGTGCTGTCTCATTATGGCCAGCTCGAGTTACTCATGAGCCACGCTGGTCATCCACTGGCGCCAGAAGCATATGGCTAATGACTGGAGATCAATTGTCCGGTAACCTGAATGCAGTTTGTTTTGGCATTTGGTTCAGCATGCTCAAGCTGGACGACACTCTGTGGCAGAATTACGCAGGCTCACTAGGGAACTCTGGTCAGAAAGTATTAGAATGCAACCTGTACAAGAATTTATGAACTTTATTCAGTGTCTGTCTTACTTTTGTTTCCCAAGAAGGGTGAGATTGTTCTTTGTTAGATTGCAATTGAAAAAAAAAAAAAAGTGACACTTAAAATCTTTTCCATTAATATATACTCGTACATTAAGGATACACCACTTAGAAGAAAAAAAAAAAGTAAAAAATGCTCATTTTGATCAAAAAAGTTGCCCTGTTTCTATTTTAAAAATATGAAATACACAAAGTATATAAAATCAGTTTTATAATAAAAAGTATTAGAAATAGCAGCTAAAACATTGGTGATTTTTTCATTCTTCTGCAATTCCATATAGAGATGTCTCACACAACTTTCAATGTGATCATATAATATAATGGTGCTTTTCCCCATTTTATACCTTGAAATGAAACGTGACATCATGTGATCACACGTGAAAAATGTAACATAAAATGAAAATAAATTAATCATCTGAAACCATCACATGTAGAAAAATAAAAACACATGCCCTACAAGTGACAATGTACAATACAAATAAATGAACTACCTGTAAGAAATTCATGTGAAAATGTATGAAACATAAAAACCATAGAAGCAAGTCTATAGAAGCATGATGTCTATAGAAGTATGAAAGACCCTGTTAAGCAAAAGTGAAAGTGGCTGAAGAGACTGTTGTGGAGGCTGAAAAGTAAAAAAAAACATTTTATATTTTACAGTCACCATTTAGTCACATTATATGGAAAAACCAGGCCTAGACATTGTGAGTACGCTGTGAGATTCAAATTTCTTTTTGGCCAGGAATATTAATTTCTGTGCATCCCTACCACACACTGCAAATATTTACCTTAGTACTTAAGTAACAGACTTACTGATGTGGTTTAGTACTCAGTATGACTTACTATAAACTATAAAACTAAGCAAAAAATACCCAAAACACCACCACCAACAACAAAAAAACCCCCACTGTGTAGTCCTTTCAGAATCATTCTTTTCCTTAGCACAATTTGGTATCATTCTATTACTCAAGTGACGTTAGGTAGACAGTAAACATCTGACATTGCAGTAAGGAAGAAATTCTAAAAAAAAATTATATTTTGCCAAACTATTTCTTTAGTGTCGTAGAAATAACAATGCACAACCATAAAAATACAGCTACTTGCAATCCTCTCATGTTTTCCACCATTATTTTTCAGTGAAGTCCTAAGCACTGTAAATCTGATCTAAAGACTTCATGCTATTTTGTACAACTACACGCCTTTTGGATTAAAAAAAAAACAAAAACTGAATGTAAAGTAGCTTTCATGAATTTCCTTTGATGTTCTCCAGACTTAGAAAACAGGACTGGTCCTGGATCCTATCCTGTGCATATGAAGTGGATGCTCGTCTCTGCTATCAGCCAGAAACTTTGCTCCTTTCCAAAACCTGCTAAAGGAGCCAAAAATGTACTCATATGATTTTATGAACTCTGCAAAAGTCCAAATCCGGCAGTCAAATGAAATGGAAGTGGACGTTGGCTGTGTGGATGCATGCCACTCTTCCAATGAAAAGCTAAAATTCCACACAGAGCGGGTGTGCAGAAGTGGGTTATATAATGGGGCTGGTAATTTCTGGCAGCCATGTTGTTTTTTTGGGGCCTGCAGTGAAATAAAGGACTGCCTTTTCAGGACGGTTTGGCGCATGTTTGCATAACGCTTCACTATCATTAAACTTAATGGGCTGTTTAAATTCGGCTTCAGCCTGTCTTGTGTGTGGAGTTCGCTCAACACCAAAAGAATGGTTGGGTACGAGACAGAAGACGTGGCATGTACATGTGGGTATATAGCACTGGTCTGTGTTTAAGTATTCTCATAATGTCTTATCCTGTCTCCTGTGCTGTTTAAGTTCAGTTGAGGTCAAGTAGAGTAAATTGGCCGTAAAAGCAGCTGTCTTAACACTTGTCATAGCTGACTTTTCCCTTGTCCATTTAGCAGCAACAGATATACAGAGAGCTACTGATTATAGTGCTGGCAGAGGTTTGAAAAAGGATTATAAAAGATTTTCCCTGTAGCAATGTTCTCCTCATTATAAAAACATGTTCATTAATTAGCAGCAAACTTTGTCTGGTTATGATCACTTCAAAAAGCAGATCTAATCTCTCTGGAAGATCAAGTACAGTTCTGAAACCTGATATTTGCCCATTTATTTTGGACTCCAAGTAATATTAAAGTGGGATTCGGTTTGCCAAATACTACCCTTTCCCCCCGATGTCTCACAGGCTTTACTCTGCTTCCCATTAGTGTGTGTTTGTGTGTGTATGTGTGTGTGTGTGTGTGTGTGTGTGTGTGTGTGTGCATGAGGCTTTTGGCCTGCAGCTTTGGTGCTTCCCCAGTGACCATGTCGGCTACGAGCATTTACAGTGCATAAGTACACGTCCAAAGAACTTGTCTCAATTTCTTTGAAACTCTGTGCACTCTGCAGCCCTGACACTGCCTTAAGTCATAACACCATAGTGTAGATTATTTACACATTACGTCTTTTATACTCTGCTTTCATGCCATTGTAGTCTCACATCGCTTCGCCTTTTGTAATCCCTTAGGGTCAGATTCAGGTTTGGGACAAAATTACTTTAGATTTTTCACTAAAAGTGCAACAATACTAAGAATGATTTGCCAGCATGACATAAAACATTGATTTCACACAATTTTATAAATAATTGCAGTTGAATTACAGAAATGATATGATGAGGCATTTCTGATATCTAGGGTGTTAATGGTGCTTCTAAATCTGAAACAAAAAGGTGATTATGGTTTTCCCATATCCCCTGTCTCCTCTTTATCCTCCCACACATGCCCCAAAGGGAACCCAAACATAGGAAGGCCTTTTGGTTCTAACTTTTATTTAAATATGGTTTAAATAGGGCTGTCTAGTCTTGAGCTCGAGTCTGGTCTCAAGACATTTTCTGTATTGACTTGGACTTGTCTCGAACTTACTGGCATTTTTGCTAGGACTTGTCTTAGCCTTGAGCATTGGTCTCCTTAAATACGTAAAAATGTTGTAAAAATGAAGTTTGTTTGTGTCTTTTCTCTTTGCATATACAAAGTTCGACAAGAAGCAATTTCTTTTTTTGTAGAAAACATAGCCTAATCATTGGTGCAATACATGAGTGCAGCCAACAAGTTTAAGTAAAGACTTAGCCTTTTTGGTCTCAATCTTGACCCACTTTCATCTTTACTCGATCTCGGCTAGTCTTTGTTTTGATCTTGATAATGGCGATCTTGACTACAGCCTTTGTTTATATTGGGATAGAATAAATATATTGGGCATTTAAAATACATTTTACAATTGTACTATTGGTTTGGTTCAATAAGAGATCTATTGCCATATAATGAACAGAACAGTATTTGGTAATTTTGTCTGTTTTTGTTGGAATTCTCCCATATTCTTTCATGACAATGCATTATGGCCTGAATTTGCCTTGCTCTTATAATTACTGCCCTGGTCTTTCATGTCCCCTCTTCAGTCTTTACTGTCACAGTTGATAAAGCTGCTGAGTTTTCAGGCCTGCAGCACACTCTGGAAACAAGGCCTCGTAAACCTCACTTCGCAAATCCAAAGTTATTATTACCTGCCCACAATAAATCGCTGCCGAGGAGCGAGAGATAGAGAGATAGAGAGTGCTTGAGAAATAGTGCCTCTGTCTTACTCAGAGTCGTCTCACATATCGTCCGGACAGGACAAAGCGAAGGCAGCATGGATCAATGAAGCTCTCTCCAAACAGCATTAGTACACAACAGTGTATGATCAGTTTACTGAACAAAAAAACCCCCTTCAGCTGCTCTCTGCACTCACTGGGCCCTTACTGGAAACAACTGATGCATTGTTGCGGTGAAATTAATCCTCCAAATTCATTAGCCGAATCAGATATTCAATCGACGCGACCCAAAATAATTACGTGCCAGCGAACAGATGACAGACGACTTCTATGCCTGAGTGTTGTGTTTGCTCGCTGAGCCTGCCTTATTTCAAAAGTGGGGAATACGATACAGGCCAAGCTCATCATAATAACAAAACGCCGTCCGCATCTGAATCTAATTTATCTCTTGTTTTAGGTTTGTCAGTGTCTTCTGTTTCTCTTCAAGGCACCAGAGAGAGGAAATGAGACGTGAAAGGTGCCAGTGTGAGCTGGCTCTCTGCTCAATTCTCAATTTTAGCACAATTATTAATCCATACACAATCTGACTGAGTGTCCTGGGTTACCAAATAGGGGGGAAAGAGAGAGAGAAATAGATAAAGATATATCTAATAAGAACTACACCATTTCTGTGCAAATACATCAGGTTCTTTTTTTCTCCAAACATGATCGACGTGTTGGGACGCGAGTCTGTTGTACACACACACACACACACACACACTGATTGACACAGTGAGCACAAATCTCTCTGGCTGAAAAATATGATCTAGAAGCCAAATTACCCACCATTAAACAACAGCCTTCTATAGAGAAGGTGTGAAGCGAACACACGGCTCTTTCACGACGGCCCGCGAATAAAATGTGGCCCAAATGCGTCTAATTAATAGGCTCCTCGTGAACCATGTCCAAAAATCACCTCTTTAAAATGTGCATTATTTTAGGCTGCATAAATTGGCCAATAGTTGCTCCAGTGTGTCACCAGAATGAGCAGTGTGCAGTCAATTAGTCGAAAGTCCCTCGTGCTCCAAATACGTTTGTGTTCGCTGTTGGCAGTCACAGACTGTGTAGATTGTACTGTAAGTTTTCCCAGACAATTTCTTCCAGCATGTGCGAGAGACATCTGGACTGTGATATTTCACCATAAATCTTCCTGTACAGACAAAGGTGGTGTGATGATTGTTGTAAGTGGAACAAAAGCTCTTTTTAGAAACAACCCACAACCCCCCTCCCCTTTAAAATGAACTGAAACTGATCAAACTGTGGTTTATAAGTGGCTGTCAGAGGATGTCAGTGTCTTTGTCATATTGTATGGTAGATGGCAATAAATGAGGTTATCTGATATCACATAAGCTATGGCACAGCTGCTTGTCCACGCTTCACAGCACTTTTTCTAATTGCAGTGAGGACGCTACAGATGACTTATTTCTCAGGGTATTTTTAACCCCACAAAGAACGTGTGATTTTATCAAATTAAATAAAACAGATGGGCTATTTTGGCGATTTAGGTTTAAATCAGAATCAGAATCACTTTCATTCACCAGTACATCTGATATATATGGTATATATGGAATTTTTCTTAGATTGTATAATGCTGTCTATATCAAATGCGTAACACAAAGGTTCACAGGTAATACCCACACAATGTGGGCTGTGTAGCCTATAACATATATTATAATGTACGTCCATATACAACATAGATTACAACATATTACAATGTATACACTATTAAATAAAAAGCACAAAATTAGTGGTAGAAGAACATTGCATATTAACAAAATTAACACAATGCAAAAGTTGCAGGTACAGTGGCCATTCAGTCATTTATTTTCAGTAAGTGGGAACACATGGGTGTGAACCGATAATACACCCAACAACAAAGAACACCATGAGATCATAACATTAAATCCACTTGCATAATATTGTGCAGGTTCCCCTTGTGCTGCCAAAACAGCTCTGACTTGTCAAGACATGGGACTCCACAAGACCTCTGAAGGTGTGCTGTGGTATCTGGCACCAAGATTTTAGCATCAGCTGCAAGGTGGAGCCTCCATGGACTGGACTTATTTGTCCAGTACATCCCACAGATGCTTGATCAGACTGAGAACTGGGGAATTTGGAGGCCAAGTCAACACCTTGAACTCTTTATCATGCTCCTCAAACCATTCCTGAAGAATTTTTGCAGTGTGACAGGATGTATTATCCTGCTGAAAGAGGCCACTGCTATTAGGGAATACTGTTGCCATGAAGGGGTGTACAGTACTTGGTCTGCAACAATGTTTAGGCAGGTGGAACGTGTCAAAGTACCATTCACATGAATGCCAGGACCCAAGGTTTCCCAGCAGAACATTGCCTTCTTCCCATAGTGCATTCTGGTGCCATCTCTTCCCCAGATAAGCAATGCACATGCACCCAGCCATCCACGTGATGTAAAAGAAAATGTGATTCTTCAGACCAGGCCAGCTTCTTCCATTGCTCCTTGGTCCAGTTCTGATGCTCATGTGCTCATTGTAATTGCTGTTGGTGGTGGACAGGGGTCAGCATGATCATTCTGATCGGTCTGCGGCTGCGCAGCCCATACACAGCAAGCTGTGATGCACTGTGTGTTCTGACACCTTTCTATCATAGCCAGCAGTAACTTTTTCAGCAATCTGTGCTACAGTAGCTCTTCTGTGGGATCGGACCAGATGGGCTAGCCTTCACACCCCATACGCATAAATGAGCCTTGGGTACTCATGACTCTGTTGCCGGTTCACCGGTTGTCCTTCCTTGGAACACCCCAACAAGACCTGCTGTTTTGGAGATGCTCTGATCCAGTCATCTAGCCATTACTATTTGGCCCTTGTCAAAAGTGCTCGTATCCTTAAGCCTGCCCATTTTTCCTGCTTCCAACACATGAACTTTAAGAACCAATTGTTCACTTGCTGATTAATATATATCACACCCCTTGACAGATGCCACTGTAATGAGATAATCAATGTTATTAACGTCACCTGTCAGTGGTTTTAATGTTATGGCTGATGGGTGTAAATTTACACCCAGGGACAATTTACAACTTAACAGCATGTTTTAGGAAGGTGAGAGGAAACTGGAGAACCCAGAGAAACCTATGAGGACATGAGGAGGGCATGCAAAACTCAGCACAGACATTAATCTGAGTTAAGGATCGAACTGGGGACTCTGGAGCTGTGAGGGAGCTGTGAGGGATCTTGAAGCTGTGCCACTGTACTGCACTGGCATGGGAAGTTGTGGAAATTTTGCAGGTTAAATATTAGAGTGTTACAAGTTATCAAATGTTAAAATGTGTTGCTCTTTCTGGTTCTAATTGGTATAAGGAATTTCTCGAGAGGGAAGAAACAGATTGAAATGTAAAAAGTTGATTAAAGTGTGTAAAATGGTCTGATATGATCTTTGATGACCTTTTCAAAATCAGAAATCTCAGTGTATGCTGCAAAATTTTGAAAAGCAACAAAATTTCCCAAAAAGCAGAAACATGCAGTTATATGTATATTATGAATCTGAACAATATACCTACAATTTATATGTGCCACTCAATATTGATAAAGTGCTGCATGTGTGTTTTGCATGAGTAGGATTCAAGAAATTATGACAAGCATACGTATCTAAGCATGAAAATGATAATCACATATTTATTATTGCTGGGGATAAAAGAAATACAACACAACCCATGAAACAAACTACAAGAGTTGGATGGCATCATGACACAATGAGCCAAGTGATAGAAGTAGTAAAATGTAGGGTAGCAGAAAGAAAAAAATGCTTCTAGTATTCATCCTCCGATACAACCTAAAAGTTTATGTGCAATAAATTCTATGTTGAATCAAACAAACTAACATATTTCTTTTTAAAGCTACTTTTTGTAATGTCTATTTAATGTTTTTCTAACACAGTAATAACTGTAAGTGATCTTCTGGGGGGGGGGGGAATTTCTCAGTCAAAACTGATGTGTGATTAATTGTGATTAATTCAATGAATTAACAGCACATCATGTACTTAATTCAATTAAAAGTTTTTAATCGATTGACAGACCTAATAAATACATACAAAATGGGACCATAATGCTTCTGTGAATGTCAGATAACAATACAGACTCTTTTATAGCAAAAGAAAAATGTGAACTATTTGCTTCCCCAAAATTCCTGCATCACATTATATCATGTACAAAGTAGTCCTGCGAGCGAGAATGCTCACACCTGGTACGTTTCTTCAATATACATTGCCAAAAACTGCCTACTTTTACAGGACTGCCTATATGACATAGCAGATGACCAACTACAGATATTTTCAGACATTGCCCATTGTCAAACATGCAAGAATGTGTCTTTACTCACCACTAAGTGTACTAAGAATCAACTTTTTTAACTCCAGTGATTATAAAGTAGAGTGCTCCAAAATAACTCATTGTGTTATGGTGTTCAAAAGCATATCGTCCAACTAGAAAGTGTACAGAGGTCTGTAAATACAGAAGTATGGAAAGCCAATCACATTGCAAACATTCTGAAGGTTGTGGCCAGAAAAGTGTACAAAAAATATCAGCTCACAGTATCCACCCATCCCATGGGTGGTTACTGTGAGGCTGATACTATGTCCATCATGAAGCATGAATATTTCAGAGCAGTTGTGCTAAACCCAGTGCCTGAATTAAAGATGTGTTCAGCTGAAGCATCGTAGCCGAATCTGATAGCCATAAACAGTAAAGTGTCACTGAACTGTTTGAACTGGTATACACAGTTTGACTCCTCAGGCCAGTGTAATGGGGATTCATTGATCGCTTGGGCTCTCACTGATTGAGTTAGATAATTAAAAAGCCCCTTGTATCTGTTCCATTAAGGGTTGTTTGTATTGGTCCTCTTTGTGTGTGTGTGTGTGTCCTGTTCCTCTTGGGAAGTGGACATGCTTTGAGAGTCTTTTAAGCTTTTGTCTTTTAATGTTGTGTTAGACTTTTAATTTTTTAAATCCCTGTTTCATGTTAAAATGTATTCTTTTTGCCCCAAGAATTTAGCTAAGTTCTGCTTTTATTAGTTGATGATTTATGGATTAAAGACAGAACAAAGTGTCAAAGTTTGTACATGTGACAGAACCCCCCTTTTAAACTACAGTGCCTTCCACTAATATTGGCACCCTTGGTAAATATGAGCAAAGAAAGCTGTGAAAAATTGTTTTTATTGTTTAACCTTTTGATCTTTTGTTTAAAAAAAAACACAAAAATACTTTGCTCACATGGATATCAAACAATTGCAAACAAAACAGGTTTATATAAAAAAATATTTGTTAAATATAAGTGTGCAACAATTATTGGCACCCTTTTACTCTATACTTTGTGTTACTTCCCTTTGCCAAGATAACAGCTCTGAGTCTTCTCCTATAATGCTTGATGAGGTTGGAGAATACATGGCAAGGGATCT